>OY726525.1:17876619-18476619 GCA_963383655.1 Bathymodiolus septemdierum
AAACCAAACTCAATAAAACAGAATGCTTTACATGTATAAACAAAACTCTCAATAAAACAGAATGCTGTACATGTATAAACAAAACTCAATAAAACAGAATGCTGTACATGTATAAACAAAACTCTCAATAAAACAGAATGCTATACATGTATAAACAAAACTCAATAAAACAGAATGCTGTACGTGTATAAACAAAACTCTCAATAAAACAGAATGCTGTACATGTATAAACAAAACTCTCAATAAAACAGAATGCTGTACATGTATAAACAAAACTCTCAATAAAACAGAATGCTGTACGTGTATAAACAAAACTCTCAATAAAACAGAATGCTGTACATGTATAAACAAAACTCTCAATAAAACAGAATGCTGTACATGTATAAACAAAACTCAATAAAACAGAATGCTGTACATGTATAAACAAAACTCAATAAAACAGAATGCTGTACATGTATAAACAAAACTCTCAATAAAACAGAATGCTGTACATGTATAAACCAAACTCAATAAAACAGAATGCTGTACATGTATAAACAAAACTCTCAATAAAACAGAATGCTGTACGTGTATAAACCAAACTCAATAAAACAGAATGCTGTACATGTATAAACAAAACTCTCAATAAAACAGAATGCTGTACATGTATAAACAAAACTCTCAATAAAACAGAATGCTGTACATGTATAAACCAAACTCAATAAAACAGAATGCTGTACATGTATAAACAAAACTCAATAAAACAGAATGCTGTACATGTATAAACAACAAAACTCTCAATAAAACAGAATGCTGTACATGTATAAACAAAACTCTCAATAAAACAGAATGCTGTACATGTATAAACAAAACTCTCAATAAAACAGAATGCTGTACATGTATAAACAAAACTCTCAATAAAACAGAATGCTGTACATGTATAAACCAAACTCCAATAAAACAGAATGCTGTACATGTATAAACAAAACTCAATAAAACAGAATGCTGTACATGTATAAACAAAACTCTCAATAAAACAGAATGCTGTACATGTATAAACCAAACTCTCAATAAAACAGAATGCTGTACATGTATAAACAAAACTCTCAATAAAACAGAATGCTGTACATGTATAAACAAAACTCTCAATAAAACAGAATGCTGTACATGTATAAACAAAACTCTCAATAAAACAGAATGCTGTACATGTATAAACAAAACTCTCAATAAAACAGAATGCTGTACATGTATAAACAAAACTCTCAATAAAACAGAATGCTGTACATGTATAAACAAAACTCTCAATAAAACAGAATGCTGTACGTGTATAAACCAAACTCAATAAAACAGAATGCTGTACATGTATAAACCAAACTCAATAAAACAGAATGCTGTACATGTATAAACAAAAACTCAATAAAACAGAATGCTGTACATGTATAAACCAAACTCAATAAAACAGAATGCTGTACGTGTATAAACAAAACTCTCAATAAAACAGAATGCTGTACATGTATAAACAAAACTCAATAAAACAGAATGCTGTACATGTATAAACAAAACTCTCAATAAAACAGAATGCTGTACATGTATAAACAAAACTCAATAAAACAGAATGCTGTACATGTATAAACAAAACTCTCAATAAAACAGAATGCTGTACGTGTATAAACAAAACTCTCAATAAAACAGAATGCTGTACGTGTATAAACAAAACTCTCAATAAAACAGAATGCTGTACATGTATAAACCAAACTCTCAATAAAACAGAATGCTGTACATGTATAAACCAAACTCAATAAAACAGAATGCTGTACATGTATAAATAAAACTCAATAAAACAGAATGCTGTACATGTATAAACAAAACTCTCAATAAAACAGAATGCTGTACATGTATAAACAAAACTCTCAATAAAACAGAATGCTGTACGTGTATAAACCAAACTCAATAAAACAGAATGCTGTACATGTATAAACAAAACTCTCAATAAAACAGAATGCTGTACGTGTATAAACAAAACTCTCAATAAAACAGAATGCTGTACATGTATAAACAAAACTCAATAAAACAGAATGCTGTACATGTATAAACAAAACTCTCAATAAAACAGAATGCTGTACATGTATAAACAAAACTCTCAATAAAACAGAATGCTGTACATGTATAAACAAAACTCTCAATAAAACAGAATGCTGTACGTGTATAAACCAAACTCAATAAAACAGAATGCTGTACATGTATAAACAAAACTCTCAATAAAACAGAATGCTGTACGTGTATAAACAAAACTCTCAATAAAACAGAATGCTGTACATGTATAAACAAAACTCAATAAAACAGAATGCTGTACATGTATAAACAAAACTCTCAATAAAACAGAATGCTGTACATGTATAAACAAAACTCTCAATAAAACAGAATGCTGTACATGTATAAACCAAACTCAATAAAACAGAATGCTGTACATGTATAAACAAAACTCAATAAAACAGAATGCTGTACATGTATAAACAAAACTCTCAATAAAACAGAATGCTGTACATGTATAAACAAAACTCTCAATAAAACAGAATGCTGTACATGTATAAACAAAACTCTCAATAAAACAGAATGCTGTACATGTATAAACAAAACTCTCAATAAAACAGAATGCTGTACGTGTATAAACAAAACTCTCAATAAAACAGAATGCTGTACATGTATAAACAAAACTCTCAATAAAACAGAATGCTGTACGTGTATAAACAAAACTCTCAATAAAACAGAATGCTGTACGTGTATAAACCAAACTCAATAAAACAGAATGCTGTACATGTATAAACAAAACTCAATAAAACAGAATGCTGTACATGTATAAATAAAACTCAATAAAACAGAATGCTGTACATGTATAAACAAAACTCTCAATAAAACAGAATGCTGTACATGTATAAACAAAACTCTCAATAAAACAGAATGCTGTACATGTATAAACAAAACTCAATAAAACAGAATGCTGTACATGTATAAACAAAACTCAATAAAACAGAATGCTGTACATGTATAAACAAAACTCTCAATAAAACAGAATGCTGTACATGTATAAACAAAACTCAATAAAACAGAATGCTGTACATGTATAAACCAAACTCAATAAAACAGAATGCTGTACATGTATAAACAAAACTCTCAATAAAACAGAATGCTGTACATGTATAAACAAAACTCTCAATAAAACAGAATGCTGTACATGTATAAACAAAACTCAATAAAACAGAATGCTGTACATGTATAAACAAAACTCAATAAAACAGAATGCTGTACATGTATAAACCAAACTCAATAAAACAGAATGCTGTACATGTATAAATAAAACTCAATAAAACAGAATGCTGTACATGTATAAACAAAACTCTCAATAAAACAGAATGCTGTACATGTATAAACAAAACTCTCAATAAAACAGAATGCTGTACATGTATAAATAAAACTCAATAAAACAGAATGCTGTACATGTATAAATAAAACTCAATAAAACAGAATGCTGTACATGTATAAACAAAACTCTCAATAAAACAGAATGCTGTACATGTATAAACAAAACTCTCAATAAAACAGAATGCTGTACGTGTATAAACCAAACTCAATAAAACAGAATGCTGTACATGTATAAACAAAACTCTCAATAAAACAGAATGCTGTACGTGTATAAACAAAACTCTCAATAAAACAGAATGCTGTACATGTATAAACAAAACTCTCAATAAAACAGAATGCTGTACATGTATAAACAAAACTCAATAAAACAGAATGCTGTACATGTATAAACAAAACTCTCAATAAAACAGAATGCTGTACATGTATAAACAAAACTCAATAAAACAGAATGCTGTACATGTATAAACAAAACTCTCAATAAAACAGAATGCTGTACATGTATAAACAAAACTCAATAAAACAGAATGCTGTACATGTATAAACAAAACTCAATAAAACAGAATGCTGTACATGTATAAATAAAACTCAATAAAACAGAATGCTGTACATGTATAAACAAAACTCTCAATAAAACAGAATGCTGTACATGTATAAACAAAACTCTCAATAAAACAGAATGCTGTACATGTATAAACAAAACTCTCAATAAAACAGAATGCTGTACATGTATAAACAAAACTCAATAAAACAGAATGCTGTACATGTATAAACCAAACTCAATAAAACAGAATGCTGTACGTGTATAAACAAAACTCTCAATAAAACAGAATGCTGTACATGTATAAACCAAACTCAATAAAACAGAATGCTGTACATGTATAAACAAAACTCTCAATAAAACAGAATGCTGTACATGTATAAACCAAACTCTCAATAAAACAGAATGCTGTACATGTATAAACAAAACTCTCAATAAAACAGAATGCTGTACATGTATAAACAAAACTCAATAAAACAGAATGCTGTACATGTATAAACAAAACTCAATAAAACAGAATGCTGTACATGTATAAACAAAACTCTCAATAAAACAGAATGCTGTACATGTATAAACCAAACTCAATAAAACAGAATGCTGTACATGTATAAACAAAACTCTCAATAAAACAGAATGCTGTACATGTATAAACCAAACTCTCAATAAAACAGAATGCTGTACATGTATAAACAAAACTCTCAATAAAACAGAATGCTGTACATGTATAAACAAAACTCTCAATAAAACAGAATGCTGTACATGTATAAACAAAACTCTCAATAAAACAGAATGCTGTACATGTATAAACAAAACTCTCAATAAAACAGAATGCTGTACATGTATAAACAAAACTCTCAATAAAACAGAATGCTGTACATGTATAAACAAAACTCTCAATAAAACAGAATGCTGTACATGTATAAACAAAACTCTCAATAAAACAGAATGCTGTACATGTATAAACCAAACTCAATAAAACAGAATGCTGTACATGTATAAACAAAACTCAATAAAACAGAATGCTGTACATGTATAAACAAAACTCTCAATAAAACAGAATGCTGTACATGTATAAACAAAACTCTCAATAAAACAGAATGCTGTACATGTATAAACAAAACTCTCAATAAAACAGAATGCTGTACGTGTATAAACCAAACTCAATAAAACAGAATGCTGTACATGTATAAACAAAACTCTCAATAAAACAGAATGCTGTACGTGTATAAACAAAACTCTCAATAAAACAGAATGCTGTACATGTATAAACCAAACTCAATAAAACAGAATGCTGTACATGTATAAACAAAACTCTCAATAAAACAGAATGCTGTACATGTATAAACCAAACTCAATAAAACAGAATGCTGTACGTGTATAAACAAAACTCAATAAAACAGAATGCTGTACATGTATAAACAAAACTCTCAATAAAACAGAATGCTGTACATGTATAAACCAAACTCAATAAAACAGAATGCTGTACATGTATAAACAAAACTCTCAATAAAACAGAATGCTGTACGTGTATAAACAAAACTCAATAAAACAGAATGCTGTACATGTATAAACAAAACTCTCAATAAAACAGAATGCTGTACATGTATAAACAAAACTCTCAATAAAACAGAATGCTTTACATGTATAAACAAAACTCAATAAAACAGAATGCTGTACATGTATAAACAAAACTCTCAATAAAACAGAATGCTGTACATGTATAAACAAAACTCTCAATAAAACAGAATGCTGTACATGTATAAACAAAACTCTCAATAAAACAGAATGCTGTACATGTATAAACCAAACTCTCAATAAAACAGAATGCTGTACGTGTATAAACAAAACTCAATAAAACAGAATGCTGTACATGTATAAACAAAACTCTCAATAAAACAGAATGCTGTACATGTATAAACCAAACTCTCAATAAAACAGAATGCTGTACATGTATAAACAAAACTCTCAATAAAACAGAATGCTTTACATGTATAAACAAAACTCAATAAAACAGAATGCTGTACATGTATAAACAAAACTCTCAATAAAACAGAATGCTGTACATGTATAAACAAAACTCTCAATAAAACAGAATGCTGTACATGTATAAACCAAACTCTCAATAAAACAGAATGCTGTACGTGTATAAACAAAACTCAATAAAACAGAATGCTGTACATGTATAAACCAAACTCAATAAAACAGAATGCTGTACATGTATAAACCAAACTCAATAAAACAGAATGCTGTACATGTATAAACAAAACTCTCAATAAAACAGAATGCTGTACATGTATAAACAAAACTCTCAATAAAACAGAATGCTGTACATGTATAAACAAAACTCTCAATAAAACAGAATGCTGTACATGTATAAACCAAACTCAATAAAACAGAATGCTGTACATGTATAAACAAAACTCTCAATAAAACAGAATGCTGTACATGTATAAACAAAACTCTCAATAAAACAGAATGCTGTACATGTATAAACCAAACTCTCAATAAAACAGAATGCTGTACGTGTATAAACAAAACTCAATAAAACAGAATGCTGTACATGTATAAACCAAACTCAATAAAACAGAATGCTGTACATGTATAAACCAAACTCAATAAAACAGAATGCTGTACATGTATAAACAAAACTCTCAATAAAACAGAATGCTGTACATGTATAAACAAAACTCTCAATAAAACAGAATGCTGTACATGTATAAACAAAACTCTCAATAAAACAGAATGCTGTACATGTATAAACCAAACTCTCAATAAAACAGAATGCTGTACGTGTATAAACAAAACTCAATAAAACAGAATGCTGTACATGTATAAACCAAACTCAATAAAACAGAATGCTGTACATGTATAAACCAAACTCAATAAAACAGAATGCTGTACATGTATAAACAAAACTCTCAATAAAACAGAATGCTGTACATGTATAAACAAAACTCTCAATAAAACAGAATGCTGTACATGTATAAACAAAACTCTCAATAAAACAGAATGCTGTACATGTATAAACCAAACTCAATAAAACAGAATGCTGTACGTGTATAAACCAAACTCAATAAAACAGAATGCTGTACGTGTATAAACAAAACTCAATAAAACAGAATGCTGTACATGTATAAACAAAACTCAATAAAACAGAATGCTGTACATGTATAAACAAAACTCAATAAAACAGAATGCTGTACGTGTATAAACAAAACTCTCAATAAAACAGAATGCTGTACATGTATAAACAAAACTCTCAATAAAACAGAATGCTGTACATGTATAAACAAAACTCTCAATAAAACAGAATGCTGTACATGTATAAACCAAACTCAATAAAACAGAATGCTGTACGTGTATAAACCAAACTCAATAAAACAGAATGCTGTACGTGTATAAACAAAACTCAATAAAACAGAATGCTGTACGTGTATAAACAAAACTCTCAATAAAACAGAATGCTGTACATGTATAAACAAAACTCAATAAAACAGAATGCTGTACATGTATAAACAAAACTCAATAAAACAGAATGCTGTACGTGTATAAACAAAACTCTCAATAAAACAGAATGCTGTACATGTATAAACAAAACTCAATAAAACAGAATGCTGTACATGTATAAACAAAACTCTCAATAAAACAGAATGCTGTACATGTATAAACAAAACTCAATAAAACAGAATGCTGTACATGTATAAACAAAACTCTCAATAAAACAGAATGCTGTACGTGTATAAACAAAACTCTCAATAAAACAGAATGCTGTACATGTATAAACCAAACTCAATAAAACAGAATGCTGTACATGTATAAACCAAACTCAATAAAACAGAATGCTGTACGTGTATAAACAAAACTCAATAAAACAGAATGCTGTACATGTATAAACCAAACTCAATAAAACAGAATGCTGTACGTGTATTATTCAGTATAAACAAAACTTGATATTAAATCCTATTGTAGGAAATCTTTGTTATGGGTTTTGCACACTAAATTTAATATCTTATGTTTTTTTTTTATTTTGTTACCTGTATACTACAAACCTAATACCTGCCTATTCTAAACTCAAAAGTTGGTACCATGGAGGTTCAGTTTAGACAGATTTTACTGTACTACCTTATATTATTGAATAATAAAAAGATCATGACATGATAATGGAAATCCAGGTCCCGTCTTGGGGCAGGCACAAAAATATGGAGAGGTAAAACAAATTAAGAGATATCAACTCTCCCCCTCTTAATATATGGATCTCCAGCGACAGAACAGATATTGTTAATGTACGAACAATAAAACAGGTCACATGTGACATTTGAACATTAAAACTGTAGGAAAGAACTCGAGTATTATTTTTGTGTGTGTAGGAAATAGGGTTAGGTTTGTGTCATTGAACTTTAACACCACTTTCAGCAATATTTCAGTTATTACTTGTATCGTGGCTGCCAGTTTGATTGGTTATGGTTATGATGTTTAACGCCACTTTCAACAATATTTCAGTTATATCATGGCGGTCAGTTTTATTGGCAGAGAAAACCATAGACCTACCGCAAGTCACTTACAAACTTTATCACATAATATTGTATCGAATACAACAATAGATATGCGTCTAAGTCAATCTCAGATACAATGTACATATGTATTATAGCATGATGACATTGAGGGTTAAATGTACTATTTGATTTGTCAATATTACAGTGTGCTCACTGCTCATGATACGAGGATCTCAATTTAACACTTGTAAAAAGGCATGTTTACATTGTCAAAATCTTTTCCTTCAAACTTGCTGCAATCATTCCCAGTGCACCTGTTTCTAACACAAACTCCCCTCCAATGCTTAATAGACCCCAAGATCATAACTCTAACCCCCTATGTCGTTGTACATGTACATCGTATTTTTTATTATGTTTTACAGGGTGTGGTGTCTGGGGTATTACTGGTAACCCCCAATGCTGTCATGTTTGATCCTAATGTTTCTGATTCCCTAGTGATGGAACACGGAGCAGACACCTATGGAGTTATAGCCCCTATGGATATGATTATCAGCTGTGCTATGTATCATGATATTGTTGCTATGAATATGAGAAAGAAACACAAGTTTGTATACATATATAATTGAACCAAAAAAACATTTATGATATTTCGTAAAAGAAGGAAAACCTGCTTGAAATAAAAGTTCAGAAGCATCACTTTTATTGCATTCTTCATCTCTTCATAAATTTCGTTCATGGCTAGGTGTACTCGATACAACATTATATGATAAAGTTTGTCAGTCACTTGCGACAGATCATTGGTTTTCTCATGGCACTCCTGTGTCCTCCACCAATAAAACTGACCACCATGATATAACTGAAAGTGGTGTTAAACACTATAAACCACAAAACCATCTTCATAAATCGTAGAAAAATGATTAGGCCAGTAATATGTAACCTGACCTTGACCTCATTTACATATATGTCCCTTTATTTTTCATTATCTATGTAAGGACATGCAAGTCATTTTTGTCTGTCCACACTTGTCACAAATGTTTAGTGTTCTTTTATTAAATGACTTGCAGTGACCCCTCAAAAAGTGATGGTAAACACCATTGACCCTGCCCATTCATACTGGGAGCACGATAGTTTAGTGGTTAAGGTGACCAAATGCTTATGGATAACTAATATTCTTTTAATAATAAGGTGTCCTTCACTCTTACTTTAAAAGAACAATTTACAAGATATGTACTCCGTCACTCGACATTGTCACCTAATAATAAAAGATGAACTAAAGGGTGGCAGTTAGATACGACTGCAGCAAGACGACCCATATTTGACGTTTTTTTGGGCATCGTGTTATGAAATGGATAGGACTAGAATCCTCAATCTCAATCTTAACCTTTATTCTGTCTGAAACATTTGGTGTTAAAATTCTAGAGAGATCGGTCAAATATAATTTATTAAATTATTGTGAAATAAACATTGTGTCTACATGCAGACAGAACGCAACAACAATGATGATAATTATTACACTCGTACAATAATACGACCACAAATATTTTTCCCACCTAAGAAATTGGTGAAAATGTGTTGTAAACCAATCATTCCACCAGTCAATTGTTAAGTCATGATCGTGATTGTATGGTAGTTGAAATTACAACTACATGTACTTATGCAATCAGTTCCTATCACCACTAAAGTTGTGAGTTTTAACCCCTTTCATGGCGAGGTGTACTCGATACAACATTATGTGGTAAAGTTGGTCAGTGACTTGTGACAGGTCAGTGGTTTTCCTCCATCAATAAAACTGACTGCCACGATATAACTAAAATATTGTTGAAAGTGGCATTAAACACCATAAACCAACCAACCAACCGTTTTATTTACATTTTTTTCTCTCTATTTTTAGAGATGATGACACAGATACTCCAAGACCAGAAGTTTACCATGATAAAACCTGTCCTCATTATCCATCATGGGTTAAAGGTCACCCAGAGGTCAATTTGAACATTGGGGAAAAGGTCACACAGGAAAAAACTAATCCTTCAGGAAATAGTGAAAAGTCAGAGACAACCAGTATTTGTTCTTGTGGAGTGGCTGATCAAAAACTCTCTCCGCTTAAAAGTCCTAGTAGCAATAAATCATTAGCCAGTCAGAATTCACCTTTAGGGTCATATGATCAGAACTTTGAAATTATTAGTCAATCTTCAAATGGGGGCGATATAAAAAACTTAGAAAAAAGTGACCCAACAAAAAAACTGTTTAGTGATGTAGATGTTATTTCTATGGAAGGAAAAAATTTGGACAATAAAAATGATTTAAAATCACCTAATTTGATAGATTTTAGTGAAAGTGATAAAAAGACGGAAAAATTCTTCTTGCAAGACAACAGTGACGAAGACCATGTGACCAATCAAAAATCAGATGAAAACGACAATAAAGACGTCGTGATTGAAAATCAACTTATCCGTAACAAACATTCCGACGATCAAGAAACTGACGGAAATAAATCTCCGGGCGAGATGAGAATCGGAAATATTGTTTACATGCCTGTCTCGGAAAATAGTCAGGGAGAAGTGTCGGAAAAAGATATAGAGGATATTAAAACAACACTGTCAAGATTAAGTATGGACGATTTTGAAAATCGTGACCGATCGCTATCTGGTCCCATCGATGTTCCAATTGTAACTATGACGAGTAAGAAAGAAGTGGGTCAGACAAAATCTTTTGGATCTATCGGTGGTTCTTTACCATCGATATCGCCTCATATAAATACATTCGTGAATTACGCAACAGGTTTATTTAGACCTGATAGTAAAGCTGATATAAAGGATGTGAGTGAAATGCAGCAAGAATTGCCAAGAAATTTTTCTTCATCTGGTACAAATTTAAGCATTAACATGACGGAGCAGGATTTTGCTGTTGCAGTGGAAAGTGCCGTTAAACTCGCTGATAAACCTGAGTTATTTCAATCATTTGATAGTGAGTATTCATGAGTCATGTTTATATGTTGAGTGGAAGGTTGTTTATTGTTTGTTTATACAATAGAATCAGTCTAATCCAACACACAAAGGCACCAGGGAAATGTGTCGGATTGTCAGATTTAGTTAATAGAAATACTTTGGGACCATACATTTTTGTCGGATGTCACAATGATGTCAGAGAACTCAGGTGTTGGATTGCACAAGTTCCACTGTATCTGTAGATATCCAATTTTCAGAGGGGTGGGGGGGGATTCCATTAAACAGATTAACCCCACCACATTTTTGTTCCTGTCTTTATCAAGGACCTAGATTTCCAAAACAATACATAATTGTCTTTTTTGTGTTTAGTTGTTTAATGAATTACGGTGAGAGGTGGTTGTTCGTTTTCTTCATATTGGTGGAATTGATGACCATCACTTTAATGGTTTGAGGTGAGAGGTGGTTGCTTGTTTTGTTGATATTGGTGGAATTGTTGACCATCACTGTTTAAACTTTCTTGCATAAAAGTTCTGACAGTTATTTATAAGCTACATAAAATACTTATCTGCTTTTGTTGATACATTTTTATCACCTCGCCAACGAAGCTTTGCGTTGCTCTTGTTTTTTTATTTTTTTTATCAAAATCGGACATGAATTAACTAGGGTTTTTTTTGTTGTAAAATTGAAATATGTAGGGAAAAATGGAAAGTTTCTGAATACCATTGACCACGTTCTGTCTATCTAGAATTACATTGCCATGGTTACTGTAAAAGTATTAATTTTCACTGCATCCAATTTTCGCGGTATCTCCCAACTGGACAAATTTGCGGATACCTTTTTTCGCGAATTTGTTATTGCGCAAAAGAAAAAAAAATGCAATTTTCGGTCAACCAGTTTATTCGCAGACGACGTTTTATACTGACAAGATAAAATCGTATTACGTATTACAACATTTGTCATGTGAAATCTGCTCACTCTGTTTTATCTCAACAGTAAGTTAACTTATGTTCACTCATTATAAAGTTATATTCTGATGAACTTAGTAAAGGGATGAAATTGTGAAAAGCAGCAAGTGATGTTAAAATTGATATAAAACTGTCTAATATCACAGTCTTCTAAATTAGACTTTCGAATTTACTGGCCCGAAAACTTCAAAATTTATAGAATATATAGATTCTTTTGAAAAAATTTGGCAAAAGTCACTGGTCCGAATCAATTTTCACTGGCCGTGGGCCACCGGACCACTGCTAAAGTCGATGACTGCTATCAAACCCATTCATGCATCTCGGATCGTAGCTGCATTCCAGCAAGTAACAAAAGAAACTTGGAAAAAACATGTATCAAAGAATGTATTGACAATTGCCGACTATGATTACCCTAATTATCTGTTTCGCATTTACAGTATAATTTCACGATTTGAAGCACACTGATTTTAACATTTTATTTCTACTATTGACACTCAGTGTACCTGTAATTATGGCGGTAATTTTGTAATTATCCCCTCGCCAACGAAGTTGCGAAGGGATATAGTAACGCTACCGTCCTTCCTTCCGTCCGTCCGTCCTTCTGTAACATCCTTGTGAACACTCTAGGATCAACATCCTTCAATGGATTTTGACCAAACTTGGTACATATTTAGTCCTTAAGAGAATCTGGAACCTTATTGATTTTCAAGGTCAAAGGTCAAGGTCACCGGGTCAAATTTTTACCGCATAGCATCCTTGTGAACACTGTAGAATCAACATCCTTCAATGGATTTTGACTAAACTTGGTACATACTTAGTCCTTAGGAGAGTCTGGAACCCTATTGATTTCAAGGTCAAAGATCAAGGTCACTGGGTAAATTTTTTACCGTGTAACATCCTTGTGAACACTCTAGAATCAACATCCTTCAATGGATTTTGACCAAACTTGGTACATACTTAGTCCTTAGGAGAGTCTGGAACCCTATTGATTTTCAAGGTCTAAGGTCAATGTCACCGGGTCAAATTTTTACTGCGTAACATCCTTGTGAACACTTTAGAATCAACATCCTTCAATGGATTTTGACCAAACTTGGTACATACATAGTCCTTAGGAGAGTCTGAAACCCTATTGATTTTCAAGGTCAAAGGTCAAATATTTACCGTGTAACATCCTTGTGAACACTCTAGAATCAACATCCTTCAATGGATTTTGACCAAACTTGGTACATACTTAGACCTTAAGAGAATCTGGAACCCTATTGATTTTCAAGGTCAAATGTTAAGGTCACAGGGTCTAATTTGTAGGCAAGGGGATACGCCACGCTTTGCGTTGCCCTTGTTAAATTTTGTTCTTGAAACGTACATTTGTGTATGTCTTAATTATAATAGGAGGTCATGATCATAAAACAGTTTGACATGATCAGTTGGCCTGAAAACTTTAAATAGAATTGAATTGTATGGTTACACGGGAGACAATCGGATACACAATGAAAACGAAATACCGGAAAACACTTCAACTTTACATAAAAATACCAATAATTAAATATATGGTATACGTTTTGTACAAAATAAAAAGTTCACAAAACACACTTGATAGAAATACTCCACATTGATCATGTAAAGAATACGAACAGTTAACATGTTGGGTTGAAGTTACTGACAAGGACTGACATCAGTAATTTTTTGTTACAATTTTTCGAGGGTACTATTTTTCGCTGTCTGACGTCCTCCTCGAAAGAAGCGAAAATTAGTACACTGCGAAAATAGAGTACTTTTACAGTATATGGTAGTTGGATTTATATCAGCTTTTTACATGTATGCCAATCAGTGGCTTTAACCATTGAATTTGTGAATTCAAGTAGTAACCATGGCAATGTGTAAAAAAATAACAAACAAACAAATGATCTTCTCCCCAAGTACTCATGATTTCCTGTGCCAACTTATGAAAGATGAAACTGATCGCCAAGTTATATCCGAAAGATTTTTGAAGGCGGCATTAACCATTGCCCTTTAAAATGCTAGTGAAACATTTTCTTTAATGTTCATTTTTGAAAGCACCCATAACCTTTATCCTCTGGGGCTGTTGTGGTCGTGATCGTATGGTAGTTGGATTTACAACTACCTATGCAATCAGTGCCTATCGCCACTAACGTGAGTTCTAACTTCGCTCAGGAAGGTGCACTCAATAAAACAATATGTTATAAAGTTTATCAGTGACTTGTGGCATGTCGGTGGTTTTATCCGGGTACTCCAGTTTCCTTCACCAATAAAACTGACTGCCGCGATATGGCTGAAATATTGTTGAAAGTGACGTTAGACTTCATAATCCTACCCCTTTAAATTATAACCTCTGTAATAATTTTTTTTACATATTAAATGATATTTAGATATAAATAGAATTTGTTTATTTGTTTATTTTCATTTTTTGTACATGTTATGTCTGTTTATTTTAATGTAAACAGTTATAGGTAAGTAAGATGCATGTCTAATTATGTAACGTTGTTGTTTTTTTCTGGACGAGCTGGGACGAGACAATGTGCTTACATGTAAGAAGGTTTTGTACATTTTTTTTCTCACAAAATCTACCTTATACATGTATATTTAAAGTAGAAATTTTCATAATTTAAATATAGGAATAAAAGTGCAGGGATAGACATACTGTGAAATCATTATTAATCGTGGGGTTCTAATTTACACTGATTTAGTGGTCCACTTAAACCATGAAAATAAAAATCCAACGGAATACAATTTTCCCATTAATTGTTACCTGTAATGTTTGATACCACGAATTCAAGAACTCATGGATCAATGCGTTTTGTAGAAACCAAAATTAAAATCCAAAGGAATACAATTTTCCCATTAATTGTTACCTGTAATGTTTGATACCACGAATTCAAGAACCCATGGATCAATGCGTTTTGTAGAAACCACGAAAATTGGTGCCAACAAATAACAGTACTTTCATTGTAAATATATTTCAATGTGAACAGATTCAATGGTTTTTGTCTCGCCTGCAACGGAAGACGCTGAAGACGAAACATGAGATTTTTGTATTTCGTCGTCGGCAACGCCCTTATTAATGTCAAGTTTTTTTAAAGAGATATATAAAAGGTCAATATCTAGATCATTAATTAACGTCATGAGATGTCAAAGCAATTAATTTTACTCTGAAATTGATTGTATGTGTCTTTATAGAGGAATTTTCAAAACACGGGAGGGGGCACTGATATTGGTATCAATTTATGGGATTCTCTTAGTGAAAATGGGTAAGATCACATGTATTCAGACGAAAACCCAAATATTACACATTTCATATTAGTTTGTGCAAAATCGGCAGTGACATGTCATGACAGACAAATCCACAAAAATATTTTATCTGTGGGCATGCTGACATCTTGGATTTAATACTACAAGATTTGGAATGCTGGTCTTGATACCCCCAATGCACTTATACATGACTGTTTACTTTCCTGGCTTAGTACTCCGGTTTCCTCCACCAATAAAACTGACTGCCACCACGATATATAGCTGAAATATTGTTGAAAGTGGTGTTAAGCACCATAAACCAACCAACCAACCAACTACCACAGGACATTGTTAAACATAGGACTCTTATGGGAATAAAAATAAAAAAAATTAAGAAACCACAAACTTTTGAACCCAAGCAGGGCATAAATGTCCCTGGGTGAGCAATACAGGCTCATTTGAGCCTCTAGATTGATTTACTCACTATAAAATCGATATTATCTGCTGTCTATATGTTGTTTTTGGCACACGGTTGTGATAAACTATTCTTTTTGTTGTAAATCACTATATATCTCTTGCACCCTACAGTCTGCTTAAAGTAGGAATGACCATTCTGATCTTCTGTTCTTGTTTTAATTAACATCAACAATTCATTGCCTGCTTTTATCTCATTTTTGTCTCTTTTTTTCTGATATGAAACTTCTTTAAAACTGTTAGTAAACAAAAATTCTATTCAAATAATTTCCTGTTTAATTTATTCAGCTTTTCTCTTGTGTGGATGTTTTAATTTATGTTCTCCATGTATGACAATGACATGGCCCAGGCTTTGTGCTGTGACAATAAGCTTACCAATGTATATGTAACATGCTTAATAAAATGTTGCAGTGAAAATAAATTTAGCTTATTAAATTAGGCTTTTCGATCATTCCCTATATTTGTTGGTATATTGTCATATTTATTACATATATTTAATTTGATTTATGTACCACATCAGTGGTTTAATTATTAGAATGTTTGTATTGAGTATTGTAGATCCTGGATTTGTCCCTGGTCAAGTTAAACCAAAAATATCAAATGGGTGTTTGCTGCTTCTTCACTGAGCACATGAAGGAGTAAGAGCAAAAACATCACTTCACTTCTGACTTGACAGATATACATGTCACTCCACTCTGACTTGACAGATATACATGTCACTCCACTCTGACTTGACAGATATACATGTCACTCCACTCTGACTTGACAGATATACATGTCACTCCACTCTGACTTGACAGATATACATGTCACTCCACTCTGACTTGACAGATATACATGTCACTCCACTCTGACTTGACAGATATACATGTCACTCCACTCTGACTTGACAGATATACATGTCACTCCACTCTGACTTGACAGATATACATGTCACTCCACTCTGACTTGACAGATATACATGTCACTCCACTCTGACTTGACAGATATACATGTCACTCCACTCTGACTTGACAGATATACATGTCACTCCACTCTTAATTGACAGACTGATAGGTAGACATGTTGCTCCACTCAGACTGACAGGTAGACATGTCATTTCACTCTGACGTGACAGGTATGCATGTCACTCTACTCTGACTTGATAGGTAAAAATGTCACTCTACTCTGACTTGACAGGTAAACATGTCACTCTACTCTGACTTGACAGGTAAAAATGTCACTCTCACTCTGACTTGACAGGTATATATGTCACTCCACTCTGACTTGAAAGGTAGACATGCCACTTCACTTGGACTGACAGGTATACATGTCACTCCACTTTGACAGGTATGCATGTCACTTCACTCAGGCTGATAGGTATACAGGTTACTCCACTCTGACAGGTATACATGTCACTCCACTCAGACTGATAGGTATATAGGTTACTCCACTCTGACAGGTATACATGTCACTTCACTGACAGGTATACATGTCACTCCACTCTGACAGGTATATGTGTCACTCCACTCAGACTGATAGGTATACAGGTTACTCCACTCTGACAGGTATACATGTCACTCCACTCAGACTGATAGGTATACAGGTTACTCCACACTCACAGGTATACATGTCACTTCACTGACAGGTATACATGTCACTCCACTCTGACAGGTATACATGTCACTTCACTGATAGGTATACAGGTTACTCCACACTGACAGGTATACATGTCACTTCACTCAGACTGATAGGTATACAGGTTACTCCACTCTGACAGGTATACATGTCACTTCACTCAGACTGATAGGTATACAGGTTACTCCACACTGACAGGTATACATGTCGCTTCACTCAGACTGATAGGTATACAGGTTACTCCACTCTGACAGGTATACATGTCGCTCCACTCAGACTGATAGGTATACAGGTTACTCCACACTGACAGGTATACATGTCACTTCACTCAGACTGATAGGTATACAGGTTACTCCACTCTGACAGGTATACATGTCACTTCACTCAGACTGATAGGTATACAGGTTATTCCACACTGACAGGTATACATGTCACTTCACTCAGACTGATAGGTATACAGGTTACTCCACACTGACAGGTATACATGTCACTCCACTCAGACTGATAGGTATACAGGTTACTCCACTCTGACAGGTATACATGTCACTCCACTCAGACTGATAGGTATATAGGTTACTCCACACTGACAGGTATACATGTCACTTCACTGACAGGTATACATGTCACTCCACTCTGACAGGTATACATGTCACTTCACTGATAGGTATACAGGTTACTCCACTCTGACAGGTATACATGTCACTTCACTCAGACTGATAGGTATACAGGTTACTCCACTCTGACAGGTATACATGTCACTTCACTCAAACTGATAGGTATACAGGTTACTCCACTCTGACAGTTATACATGTCACTCCACTCAGACTGATAGGTATACAGGTTACTCCACTCTGACAGGTATACATGTCACTTCACTCAGACTGATAGGTATGCAGGTTACTCCACTCTGACAGGTATACATGTCACTTCACTCAGACTGATAGGTATACAGGTTACTCCACACTGACAGGTATACATGTCACTTCACTCAGACTAATAGGTATACAGGTTACTCCACTCTGACAGGTATACATGTCACTTCACTCAGACTGATAGGTATACAGGTTACTCCACACTGACAGGTATACATGTCACTTCACTCAGACTGATAGGTATACAGGTTACTCCACACTGACAGGTATGCATGTCACTTCACTCAGACTGATAGGTATACAGGTTACTCCACTCTGACAGGTATACATGTCACTTCACTCAGACTGATAGGTATACAGGTTACTCCACACTGACAGGTATACATGTCACTTCACTCAGACTAATAGGTATACAGGTTACTCCACTCTGACAGGTATACATGTCACTTCGCTCAGACTGATAGGTATACAGGTTACTCCACACTGACAGGTATACATGTCACTCCACTCAGACTGATAGGTATACATGTCACTCCACTCTGACAGGTATACATGTCACTTCACTCAGACTGATAGGTATGCAGGTTACTCCACTCTGACAGGTATACATGTCACTTCACTCAGACTGATAGGTATACAGGTTACTCCACACTGACTTTCAGATCTACATGTTGCTCCATTCTGACCGACAGGTATTCATGTCACTTCACTCAAGCTGACACATTATCTTGACACAGAGTCAGTCTTTGCTCTTGCTACTTATGGAAAAGTAGCATATGCCAATTTTATAACAATTGGATTTTCCCAACGAGGGATAGAACCCACAATCTACCGTACTTTAGCCAAGCACACTAACTATTACACCACTGAGCACTGAGATGGTCTCTTTATAAAGTGAAAGTTTATTTTCTTGTTTTGTACACACATGTCTTTTAATTTTCAAATTAAAATGGTCGTGCACTACAGAAATGTTGACATAAAGGTCGATGGGGACCTTTGTTTTCATAAAAGTACATAAATTGATTTAAAGAAATATCAAACAAAAAAATACAGAATGTGATTCAATAGTTTATATTAAAAGATCGAAGGTTGGAGGATCCCCTTTATCCTCTCAGTGTTTGTAAACATTGTAATAATAGATATTATCTGACAAGCTGTTGCTAAAAAATGATGTTCTCTGATTTTATAAAGAACAAAATCTTGATGTACAGGATCAATACAAGCTGTCACTAAGTTTTTTATTAGTGTGGTCATGAATACAGGGATAATAACGATTTAAATCATAATACGTTTTTCGAAGGAATTTTTTTTGTGGTCAATTTAACAAATTTTTGTGGTAAGTTTTGTGACTTTTTAGAAAGTTTGAAATGAAAGTATACTTTGTTTAAGTTTTTTTTCATGCCACTTTCACGTGTGACTTTTTATAAAGTTTTAAAGATTGGCAACCAAAGCATACTTTGTTCATGGTTTTTTTCCATGTCACTTTGGCACTTGGGCGAATAAGAAAATCATTTAGCCCTATCCCCTACAGAGCTACAGATAATTTTTAAAGTTATTTACCCTCTATGTTTTAGCAATAATAGAAATACAGTCAATCCTTCCTTATGTGAATTTCCAAGGGAATATTGAAATATGGTCACATAAGACAGGTGGTCACTATATACAGGTTTATTTAATATGAAATGCACTGTGAAGGGAAATTAAAATTGAGATATGGTCACATAAGACAGGTGGTCACTATATAATACAGGTTTTTAATTGATATGAAATGCACTGTGAAGGGAAATTAAAATGAAGGTCACATAATACAAGTTATTGCTTAATAGAAGTGGTCACTAAAGAACGTTTGACTATTTACATTTTCTCTGGGACTACTGCTTACTAAAACTTAATCAAAGAAAAAAAATGCTTGGAATTTTGAATACATTCGGTTGCCTTTTTGAATAAGACAAGAAGATGATTAAATTATGATGGTTAAAAAATAATCCTCTAATTGACTAATATCTTGTGTAGAAATATTTGACAGCTTTTTTAAAAAAAAACCCCTTAAAAACACGAATTTTTTTTTCTAAAACCTTTCAGTTGATCCAATTAGCATATACTCCATATATTTTAGCATTGGAGTATAAAAAAGCTATTTTGCAGAGAATATTGTACTCACTGAATTTAAAATGAGGGAGTACATAGCTAAAATTAGTGAGTAAAATACTCAAATACTCCCCTTATCTGGAGTACTGATCCCCTATTTTTTTAAAGGAAAGTTTTTACAATTTAACAATTATCATTTTATTTTAAGATTTTAGAAAACTCACAAAAGATGCACATACCTTTACACTGGATTATTTTTATTTTCAGACCTATATTTATTTAGACTTTTTATTTATAAAAATTTTGACGATCATTTCAGAGTTGATACCTAAACCAGCCGTGAGTTATGACGATCCACCACTGTATCTTTGTATAAGACTTGGTAAACCAATCAGAGGAGAGGTGTCACAGACTTGTCCAATAGCAGCTTACAGCAAACAGAAAAAGAAGCCAGAATACTGGTTCTCTATACCTAGGGTAAAGTAAGTGATCCAATCAGATGAGAGGTATCCATAGCAACCTGGGGCAAGCAAAAAAATAAACCATAACACTGTCTCTAAAGTTTAAGTGCAAAATGAATGATTCAGTTGGAAAGGTTTAATCTCCTTTTTAACACATATCAGCCAATGAGAATAGGCATCAAAAATGCTATTTTTACACCGAATAATATAAATGTTAAAAATTAAAACCTAAACAATAAGTTCGACCACAACAACATGAACAACCCTTCTGACAAACCTCAAACTGCTAAACAAACAAAGATAACAGGAGCCAATAGAAATCTACGGGTAGATCTTGGCTAGGGATCTGCACAAAAATGTGACAGGGTTAAACCGGTAATGTGATCCCCCACTTCTGGATATCAATATTTTTAGCAGCCAAACTGAAATAAACATTTCTAAAAAGCCTTCACAGATTCACTTCAATAAAAAGATTTCACATTTTCACACAAATGGTTGACAGTGTGTTATGTGGGACATATTCAGGGATGATTATGTAACAGACTAAGTCTATTAAGAAGATTTTGGCTTTTTTGTTAGGATTCTGAAGTATGAAATTTATTACTAAAGTAATAATTTTTTGAGTAGAATAACGAAAAATCCAAATATTTTTTAAAATATAGATTTTTGAACAGCAAAATAAACGAGAGTTTTATTTAGAATTAGGAGTGCTAGCAAAAAAGTTATTGTAATGCTTCTTATTGTTTTGGCTGAGGTTGCACTCGGATGAAATTTTGTATTTTGGTCCTATTTTGTTGTCATTTTTCGGGTGGGAGTAGATGTACTTTATAGAAGAGCCATCCGTACGTCAGGTATCTTACCTGTAAAATCTTTCTCTCAGCCACGTGTATTCTAGATGAAACTGACAAGCATTTCTCTCATAAATTATTGTTATATTTTACATTTTTTGTAAAAATGGGTAAACAGTCTGACATATCTCCGGAATGCCAAAAGTTGTTTGCCTTTTTTAGTAAGGAAAAAGCAACGAAGAAGCCAATTGTCTCATTTGATAGGGTATATCAAAGGACATCTAAAGCTTTGGGTGTGTCTTACACTTCAGTACACCGTATTATGAATGATAAGAGGCCTTGTAAGTCAAATAGACCCAAAGAAAGAGCTAAAATTTTGGATGACTTTGATCATTGTGTTATTAAAAGAACAATTCACAGTTTATATTCACGGAAAATTGCTCTGACCATCTCAATAATACATAAGGAAATAAGTGTTATTAAAAGAACAATTCACGGTTTATATTCACGGAAAATTGCTCTGACCATCTCAATAATACATAAGGAAATAAGTGTTATTAAAAGAACAATTCACGGTTTATATTCACGGAAAATTGCTCTGACCATCTCAATAATACATAAGGAAATAAGTGTTATTAAAAGAACAATTCACGGTTTATATTCACGGAAAATTGCTCTGACCATCTCAATAATACATAAGGAAATAAGTGTTATTAAAAGAACAATTCACGGTTTATATTCACGGAAAATTGCTCTGACCATCTCAATAATACATAAGGAAATAAGTGTTATTAAAAGAACAATTCACGGTTTATATTCACGGAAAATTGCTCTGACCATCTCAATAATACATAAGGAAATAAGTGTTATTAAAAGAACAATTCACGGTTTATATTCACGGAAAATTGCTCTGACCATCTCAATAATACATAAGGAAATAAAAGATTCTATTAAAATATCAACGTCTAAGCTTACTCTAACTCTCATTGATCTTGGATATACTTATAATAAAATAGGTGATAATCGAAGAGTTCTGTACGATCAAGTGTCTATTATCAATGATAGGTGTAATTATCTGAGAAAGACCAAATCTTTTAGGGAAGCAGGGTATGATATCGTGTACCTGGATGAAACATGGGTTAACCAAAATCACTGCACAAATTATATGTGGCTTCCGAATGACAGGTCTGATGCCCCAAAAATACCCTCGGGCAAAGGCAAACTTTTGATTGTTTTGCATGCAGGTATGCGAAGTGAGGGTTTGATTGACGGCTGCAATTTAGTGTTTCTGGCCAAATCAAAGGATGGTGACTATCACCAGGAGATGAATTGTGTTGTCTTTCTTTAGTGGTTTGAAAATCAATTGATGCCTGCTCTGAAAAATCCTAGCTTGGTTGTGTTAGATAATGCAAGTTATCACAATGTTAAAACAGAAGATATGGTGTGCCCAAATTTTAGTCAGAAAAAAAGCTGTTCTCCAAAGCTATCTTACACAACACAACATTCCCTTTTCTGCTACTGATACCAAAAAAGTATTATGTGAAAAAATAAAACAAAAAAAGACCCCGGTAGTTTATAAAACAGTTAAAATTGCTAATTTACACGGACATGAAGTAATAAGAACCCCCGATCGACACTGTGAACTTAACCCGATAGAATTAATATGGGTGCAAGTCAAAGGTTTGGTGGCTAAAAACAATACCACCTTCCGATTAAAAGATGTTAAAGAACTCACGTATGCCGCTTTCGGAAAAATTACAAGATGTGTGGACAAAAGCAGAAGAACATGTGGTCAAAATTGAAAAAGAATACTGCAAAGAAAACTGTATTGATAGAAGTGTCATAGAACCTATTATCATTGATTTTTGTGATGATGACTCGGATGATGACGCAGGTTAAAGTATAATAATATATTAAGTATAATAGACTGAGAAAAATTGTAAAAATCGAATAAATGTCACGTTTAAGTCAATGCCGAAAATATTTGGAACATGACTTGTGTCTGCCAATTCATTAAAGTTTAAGAACAGTTGTAACTGTTGAAACTATCTGGGGTCAGATGAATTTATTAATTTATATATTGATTGTAACACATAAATAATACACAAAACAACTTGATGCAAAGCAAAAAAAAAGATAAACAGGGACAGTTTATATTCCAACCGAAAACCAAGCACAAAACGGGCCTCGTATTCATGAAAAGTCAAAACAAACAAACACAAAGGTCGAAACTTCAGATTCCTGTTTTGGATAAGCACTTCGAAGTGGAATAGGTTAAATATATATTTCCAAACTTTTAGCTCACGTTTGAGTTGAAAGATATAACTTGGTTTAGTAGAATAGTTATGTAAAACAATTGCAAGTATCAATGATTCATCAATAATTTTTGCAGTTTTTAGGTATTTTTTACCAATGATAAGTTGCAAGTTTGGTAAAAAATAGCTCACAAAATGACTGCTCAATGTCATGTTCTATCCCCCCCCCAAAAAAAAAATCAACCCTCCAATTAGTCTCTGAAGATCTATAATATGAAAATGTACTAATTTTACGAGCATTTTTTTTAATTAGGAAGTTGCACAATCACAAAATTCATTTTTCGTTCTGTTTTCTTACATGTATATAAATTCAAAATGCCATACAGAATCGAACAAAATGACAATGATATATGATATATGAAAACTTCTTTTTTGTTCACTATTAAAGACAGAAGTGCTATATTTAGTGAAAAAATAAAAATAACGAAAAATGTCCCAGTCCAAGTAATTTTTACAAGTAAAATATTTTACAGGTAAAAATCAATGAACTCAATAGTACGTGTAGGAGATGGTGACGGGCTCTACGGAGAACAATGGAATCTTTTGGGTGACCGTCGAGTATCTATTGTCCTCGGGGATTAAAACCCATGGCCGCAGGCTGTTCTCTTTTATAGACTTATTCCCTCCGTATTTCATCAAACGTTGTCTAAATATACACCCAAAAATTCCCTTAAAATGTGATTTTTCTATATGAGCAGGGCCAAATCCGTTCACTTCCTGGTCTGCAAACTTCCAAATTAAATTAGCACCCTTGATTCTCTACACAACTCTCGTCTACACTTCTACTTTAAAATCTACAGTTTAAAAGATATTTCAAATTTTCGTTATTCTAATCAAAGAATTATTACTTTAGGAGAAGGATTAAAGAAATCCTTTGAACTTTAATTTAAGGCCAAGGGGAAATAAATATTTTTGTAATGTGTACCCCCCCCCCCCAATTAATTTTTACTCCCATTTATCTATATTATTGATATTTGTATTTAATTTATTCACACTGGTGTCCAACATGATACTATATCAATACATGTTTATGTTGTTAAATAGGTAACACACAGGTGACCTTTAACATTGTAATAAAAATGCTAATTTATTTATTCGTTGCTTTTCTATACAGTAAATAAAATGATTTACCGGGTAAGATTGATTTAAGATTATTTTTTTTTCTGAAATTTTTAGGGTTGATCAGTTGTATGCATTTTTCGTCCAATGGAAACCAGAGATTTATGGTGATGATGACGAAATGATGGCGGAAAAGCGTGGATTTGTTGTCTTGTCAGAAGAGGGTGACGAGTCGGGAGAACTCGAAAAATTCGATGAACATTTTGGTAGTGGGAACCTACAGAAAGATTGGGAGGTAAATATTTCTCTGTCATTTTCCAAAATTCAAAATGACTCAAGATTTTTTTAATCCCTATTAATGCACTATTATTCTAAAATGATGTGAATCTATTTTCATGGCTTTCAATGTTTTTTAAGTGTACACAGTTAGTACTTTCATTGTTTACAGGAGGTATGTTTTATTAAAATTTAAACAATTTTCATGAATATCTTATACAACAACCTTTAAAATCAGGAGGTACCAAAGACCATTTTAGGCTGGTAATAGAACCTGATGTACCCTTTTTTGTAATTTACAAAGCTGGGCACGAACTCACACCGTATTGGTGATAGGCTTGTATGAGTTGTTAGGTAATCCAACTACCTAACTCATTAAATCACCCAGGCCCATAGATCTGAAGAAACCACACATGCAAGTGACCCCATGTCATGACCTTTTCAGGACAATGAAAAGGGCATTTAGGATACTATGGAAAAGTGATAATTTAAAGTTAAACTGTTTTGTTTGTTACGAGCAATCCTATTACTTAAAAAAGGTCGTAACCCATATTTATCATGTCATTAAATATTCATGACTTAGGGTCACTTGCATGTGAACCGTAAAGGGGCTTCCTCAGATCCCCATGCCGTAACATATAAATAAAGGGATCAAGTGAGATATTTGATTTTAATCAGATTGCAAGGGAAATTACAGTCATTAGGTATTTTATGAGTGTAAGGATATTAAAACAAAGCAAAATTTACCAAACTCACTGTTTATATATATATATACAGTCAACCTGCCTTAAAGGGCACCCCTATATAACAAATCACTGTCTATAAAGGGCACCCCTATATAACAAATCACTGTCTATAAAGGGCATCCTCATTTTCTCAGAAATGAATAATGCATATAATTTTCACCTGTATATAAAGGGCAACTGCTCATAAAGGACACATTTTCAGGTTCCCTTGAGTGGCCTTTATATACAGGTTCCCTTGAGTGACCTTTATATACAGGTTTTATTGAGTGACCTTTATATACAGGTTTTATTGAGTGACCTTTATATACAGGTTTTATTGAGTGACCTTTATATACAGGTTTTATTGAGTGACCTTTATATACAGGTTTGATTGAATGGCCTTTATATACAGGTTTGATTGAATGGCCTTTATATACAGGTTTGATTGAATGGCCTTTATATACAGGTTTGATTGAATGGCCTTTATATACAGGTTTGATTGAATGGCCTTTATATACAGGTTTGATTGAATGGCCTTTATATACAGGTTTGACTGAATGGCCTTTATATACAGGTTTTATTGAATGGCCTTTATATACAGGTTTGATTGAATGGCCTTTATATACAGGTTTGATTGAATGGCCTTTATATACAGGTTTGACTGAATGGCCTTTATATACAGGTTTTATTGAATGGCCTTTATATACAGGTTTGATTGAATGGCCTTTATATACAGGTTTGATTGAATGGCCTTTATATACAGGTTTTATTGAATGACCTTTATATACAGGTTTGATTGAGTGACCTTTATATACAGATTTGATTGAATGGCCTTTATATACAGGTTTTATTGAATGGCCTTTATATACAGGTTTGACTGAATTATTACTAGATACTTTGGGGTTAATACTATAAAGTGTTCAATAAGTGAATGAAACTTTAAATGTGAAACAAACAAAAAACACAAAAAAAAAATATAAAAGTTTAAGTGTAAGATATATAAAAAAAAGTTTCTAAAAGTGTGAAATTTATATTTTAAATTGTATATATAGGTTTTAGTCTGAAACCTTTTTAAAAAAAAAAGAGTCTTAAAAAGTTATGTGTGTGCATTATTTTAAAAGTTATTGTCTAAAATATTTATTTTAATTGGATGTGGAATTTAAAAAAATATATAAAGCAACCATCACAATATTTCAATTAGAATTCTTCTATTTGTTTAGCTTAAAAGAATGTTACCAGTAAGTATGAAGAATTGTTTGTGCCAGATGTTTATAGGCATATATTGTGTTTGTAGTTCTTTATTAATAAAATGTTGAGGGGGGGGGGGGGGGGGGGGGGGTGTCAATATGAACTAGTTTATAATTAACTACTACCTTTTTTTATCAATGAGTTAAAGGTCAGTAACTAGCACACCAAAAGATGTGGTTGAGTTTCCACTTGTTGGATTCTGAAAAACTTCAGCCAAGGATAACCAATGAAAGCCATTCAGCTTATTTACGTCCAGTGGGGTCTTTTATAAGAAGTAGCTTGATGTGGGCATTTAAAGGTCAGCAGGGATTTTGGATTTCAAGTAGAGAAATATTATCATTAAAATAATCACAATTTTAAGGAAATGACACTTCTTACCTGTTCTTCACTTGATCAAATCAGGTAAAAAGTCTTTTAGTAAAAATTGTAATTTTGACGATTTCATCCCGAATCGTCTCCTCTTAAACCACTTTGTCAGTTTGAACTAAACTTGGTCTGAGTCCTATAAGTTTGTTTTTTTACTAGAGGTCAGTGGTCTACTCTTGGTACTCTGTTTTCTGTCATCAATAAAACTGATCATCTTGATCAAATGTAACTAGAAAAAAAGAGTGTTTGTTACTTGATGTCGGTCTGTGGTTTACTCCAAGTACTCCAGTTTCCATCTTCAATAAAACTGACAGTCGTGATATTACTGAAATTTTCTTGAAAGTAGAGTTCTTATTTATAAAACAACCGATAATTTTCTTTTATTTACAAAATGAAGACCTTCACACGTTGAGACCATATTGAAGACTTGACAGACTAAAAAAATGTTTTAACTCGCCCCACAGCAAAGACACTAGCTCTTACCCATAAACGCTGTGTTTCCAAGTATCATATAGACATATTTTTGTTGCCAGTTACATATTTATATTTATTATCAATTCTTACAGTTTTACAGTCTATCGGACATTAAGGTTTGACTTGTGTGATGCTACGGGGCTAGAATACATTTTTCCTCCCCACACATTTTGAGGTGCTGGTTTTGTTGTTTGTCTTAAGACACGAGCAATTGAAGTGAAAATCACAATTTTGTTTTAAAATCATTTATCTTATCATTTATGTGTCGTGTATACTAATATGAAACAGTAACTAACTATTTACCAGTTTTATATCATTGGCTTTAAGTTAAACAATATTTATTTAGAAAATAATCAGAATATACAGTACATCAAACATAGTAAATACAGACAGGATTCAGAAACAAGCAATTATTGCTTTTATAAATCTGTCTCCTAAAATAAACATACATAGCATAATCATGACTATTATAACATGCTCTTTATAAAATATATCTATAGCTATTATTATATTTATAATAATATTGCTGGTTCGTTGTAATTTATAATAAGACATCCTCCCGAGTCAAGGTCACTGAAACCACACAACGTGACATGAACGTATCGCGCTATGTGGACACAGGAACCCTGGCCAAGGAAGATAATAATTTGATAGAGTAGAATAAGATTATGTGAAATACTAATAATGTATACTAAGGAGGGAAAAGTGATAACTTATGATTAATTTTGAGGCGAGATGTACGTCACTAAAGTATGGTAAGCCATATGATCATGGTGTAAACCTTTTACTTTTGATAATGTATTTCTGTATCGAAACGAAAATTAACGTATTCTGTTCGTCCGTCAATTCATTTGTTCCAAAAAGGAGTAAGTTTATGGTAATATTTACAGGGATGTTTGAGATGGATAATATCAATTCCTGCCTAATGTCAGCAAATCTAAAACAGTGTAGAATATAATGAGAAGTTGTTTCCACTTCCCCACATAGACAATTAGGAGAGTCAACTAAATTTCATAAGAGAAGGTGTTCGTTTAGAGAGCTGCTGTTCATTCGAAGACGCGCATGTAATATTTGTCCAATTCGTGAGCCTATGTAGTAGTAAGTAGGAACTTTGGCATTTTGATTTTTGAGGGTTTTTTTTAAAATATAGATAGAGATTCGGTTTTTCAGAGAGTGAGTGGCAGATTGTTCCAAAGTTTTATAGTTGACGGCAAGAAATAGTCTGCGTATTGATTTGTTCGAGTATTAATTTCCAACATGTTGTTAACTTGTCTAGTATTGTGGTTATGTCTACTACCTACGGAATTCGGTATCAAATCTAATAAATATTGGGGAGTTCTATTAATTTTTATTTTGTGAAATAAAATTAGTTTATGGTTTTGTCTTCTATCTGATATTTTTTATACGCCGTCTTTAAGACAGGACGTATTATGGTATACCACTGTCCGTCCGTCCGTCGTTTCACATGTCACACTCTAACTTAAGAACCCCTTGGCCAATTCACTTCAAATTTCATGGAGTTATTGGAATTGATGGTCTTACTTTATGGTGAAATTTCGAATTTTCATTCCATAGTTATAGGACTTTATTCATCAAATTGTAGGCAATTTTTCGTATGTCGCACTGTAAATTGAGAACCCCTTAGCCAATATACTTCAAACTTCGCATAGTTATTTGAATTGATAGTCTTATGGTCTGTATACTTTTTGTGAAATTTCAATTTTTCATTCCAGAGTTATGGGACTTTATTCATCAAAATTGTAGGCGATTTTTTTGTATGTCACGCTGTATATTGAGAACCCCTTGGCCAATTCACTTCAAACTTCGCACAGTTATTGGAATTGATAGTCTTACGGTCTATATACTTTTTGGTGAAATTTAGATTTTTCATTCAAGAGTTATGGGAAAGAAAGTCTTTACAAATATTATATGAATGTTGATGACGGGCATATCATGCGCTCTTGGCGCAGCTGTTTATTCACACTTAGTTTCTTCATATAATCGATTAAGTCCGGTTAATTTAGCCCCTCCTGTTACTTATTCTTGCAGCGTCAAGCTGATCGTTTTCTAATTTATTTATTAAGCTTTGATTTTGTGAATCCCAAATAATGTCAGCATATTCCAAAATCAGACGGATAAATGACATGTAGATTTTTTCAAGACTAAAATGATCAAGAGTCATTCGCACTTTCCTTAGCATATTTAATCGAGTATATGATATTTTTTTAACTATGTAATCAACATGATCGTGCCAAAATCCATTGTTTGAAAAGATTACGCCCAAATGTTTGTGATTATCTACTTTTTGGAGTTTTGAATTATTCATTTTTAAGGGGGGATGGTTTGGCTTATTATTTTTCTTAGATAAAATCATAGTTTCAGTTTTTTGTGGGTTAAATTTTACGAGCCATTTTTCAGACCAAATATGAATTTTGTCTAAGTCGCCATTTAATGTCTCCGCAGTTTCTATAGGGTCATTTACAACCAGATATAAACTAGTATCATCTGCGAAAAGTTTTATTTGAGCGTCAATATCTTGAACAATATCATTAATAAAAATTATGAATAGAAGAGGTCCAAGTATGGACCCTTGAGGAACCCCAGCGTTGATCTATAACCAGTCAGAATTTGAACCATTTATAACCACTCTCTAGGACCTCCCACTTAAATAATTTTCGAACCAATTTAATAAATTTCCTGAAATGCCAGATTTTTTAATTTGAAAAGTAATCCTTTGTGCCATATTCTGTCAAGTGCCTTACTGATATCACAAAAAACAACCCTTGTTTTCTTCCCACTATCTAAAGCTTTTCCAAATTCGTTAGAAATATTAACTAGTTGATTAACAGCTGAGTCGCCTTTTGTAAAGCCAGACTGGTTATACGTCAGTATATCATTTTGTAATAAATGATTACATACATGCTTATATACACATAGCTCCATACATTTAGAAATGACACTAAGTAAAGAAATAGGTCTGTAGTTTTTCACTTCGTTAGGTTTATTATTTTTAAAAAGAGGGGAGACATTAGCTCTTTTCCATTGGCTTGGAAAAATAGCCTGTTGTAAGGACATGTTAAATAATTTGCATAGGGTATTTTTAAGTATAGAAGATGCTTCCTTTAATAATCTAGGATTTATCAAATCGGGGCCTGACGCTTTAGAGGGATTAATAATTTTTAGAACATCTTCAACTTCTTCTTCATTAAGGACAATATATTCAAGATTTTCGATTAGACTTTGTATTTCATTAAGAGGAGTTCCAATCATCAATATTTGACTGTGCAGCAAAGAAAATATTAAATTCAATTGCTTTTTCTATATCATCGAAAATTAGATTGTCATTTTTTACTAGAGGAAGTATTCCATGATCACGTGATTTGATTCCGGTAAGCAGTTTTCCACTAATTTGAACCAGACGAGTTATCATTAATTTATTTTTTAATTAAATTATTTTTATGTTCTTCTTTCGACTTTCTCACTAAATTAGTAACATCATTTGTTATTCGTCTGAACTTATTCCAGTCTGAGGGACTATTGGAACGACTAGCTTTTCTATGTATTCTATTTTTCTTTCTAATTAATTTTCTAATGTTACTAGTTAACCATTGTGGTTGATTTTTTCGAACGGTGATAATTTTACTGGGAATACATAATTCCGCAGCATCTAACATAGTGTTTGTTATATTTGTCATAAGATCATTGACATTATTAGAAGAAATAAGAGAATCCCAGTCAACATCCGATAAGTACTGTTTAAATTTATCATAATCCCCACGATCATAAAGCCATATCTTACGTTTAGAATTTTTTTGAGAAATTTTAGGAATATTTTTAAAACCAATAATAGGACAATGATAGCGTGTGAGATCTTGTAGGGGCGCACCAACTCCACAATATGTAACATAGTTCACATTATTAGTCATGAACAAATCTATAACTCCGCAATATGTTCACATTATTAGTCATGAACAAATCTATAAGCGATGAGGAGTGTTCAGTGAAGTGTGTCGGGATGTCTATTAACTGATTTAAACTAAATTGTGACAATAAAGATTTAATTTTGGAATTTGAACTGTTCAATTGATTTTCATTAAAATCCCCTGTAGCCATAATATAATCTATACTGTTATCATTTAGGGCCATGTCAAAAGTATTTTCTAGTTTGAGCTAAATGTCTTGATTACTGTTCGGAAGGATATAAAATGTTCCAAATAATACCTTTTTACCTTGAAGTTTCAATTGTAACCATACCGCTTCCAGATTATCCATCTCTAGATCAAAACGACGAGTCACATTTATATTATCCCTTATGTAAACAACGACCCCTCCCCCCCCCATTTTATGTGGACCCCTGTCACTTCTAAAAGGGGTATGAAAATTTAATAATTTTATCGACTCGTCAGTGTGATTACTGTTCAACCAGGATTCTGAAAATGATAAGATGTCGAAGTCTTCGTATTCAGCAGCAATGAGGTCTAATTTAGGAATTATACTTCGAATATTTAAATGAAGGAATGAAACAGATGATGAGAACTTGTCACAGAAGCTTGAAACATCTATTGAATTTAAAGATCCTATACTAATATCTGAATCATCTTCCTGGCCAGGGTTAGTTTCCAATCCTGATATTCTTAATAACATCTGAATAACAAAAAGTATAAAAACAGCCAAGTATGATATTCTATCGAGTACGACGTCAAACCCATTCACTTTTATATTTTGACAAACCGTTTTGGATTTTGAATGTTTCACCTGGGGGGACAAGTTGATGAAAAAAATTGATAAATATTGATGAGCTTTGATGTACTCCAAGATGTTGTTCTATGACATGGACTTCTCATCACAGTAACAACAAATGAATTGTGGACTTTACGTCAAATGAAAATGATTTATTAAATTATTTTCAACGCTTACTCACAATACACTTGACTATATTTTCTTCATGAAGTCACAGTACACACCCTGACGTATAACTTATCGAAAATATTTATCTTGTCTTAACAGTATACAACAATATTTGTGGTCATCGGTTGTTTGATATGAAAGATAAATGATTTTAATACATGATTTCATTCATGACTTTGCAACTCGGGCGAGGTGTACATGTACTCGATACAATATAATGTGATAAAAGTTTGTCAGTGACTGGCAGCAGGTCGATGGTTTTCCCTGGATACTCCGGTTTCCTCCACCAATAATACTGACCGCCACGATATATCTGAAATATTGTTGAAACACCATAACCCTAACCTTAACCCTTAAAAAGTGTGAATATGTTGTAATCACACGAGCAAAATAGATCTTTAGCAGATTAAATCCAAATTTATAGACCTAATTTTTCTTTGAGAATTTTAAGAATTATGCCCCTTGAAAATGGAAAAAAGTGTGGAAATATTCTTATTGGTGAAATAGAAGAATAGTTCCTCGACAGATTTAAACCAAATTTATACACAAGCTATAGACAATACCTCAGTTGAGTTTAAAAAAATTTAATTTTTTATTTTTATTATTAGCTCACCATGCCAAAGGCAACGTGAGCTTTTGCCATCACTTGGCATCTGTCGTCCGTTAACTTTTCACATTTTAATCTTCTCCTCTGAAACCCCTCAGCCAAGTGAACTGAAACTTGGTAGGAATCATCTATGGAAGGTCCTCTCTAAAGATTGCACATTTTGTTCCGATCCATTAACATACATGGCCACCACAGGTGATTCTTGTTTCTGATTTACTGATTTTTTTAAATATTCTCCTCTGAAACTGCTTGTCCAAATGAACCGAAGCTTGGTAGGAAGCATCTATGGAAGGTCTTTTATAAAGATTGCTCATTTCATTCTGATCCGTTAACAAACATGGCCACCACAGACAATTCTTGTTTATGATTGGTTGATTTCTAAAAAAAATTCTCCTCTGAAATCGCTTAGCCAAATGAACTGAAACTTGGTAGGAAGCATCTATGGAAGGTCCTCTATAAAGATTGCACATTTCATCCCGATCCATTAGCAAACATGGCCACCACAGGCAATTCTTGTTTCTAGTTGGGCGATTTCTAAAAATCTTCTTCTCTGAAACTACTTGGTCAAATGAACGGAAATTTGGTGGGAAGCAGCTATGGAAGGTTCTGTATTAAGTTTCCTCAAAGCAGAATGAAAGGTGAGCGACACAGGCTCAGTTCACTGAGCCTCTAGTTTTAATAATGTCCCTTGTACATATATGATGTATAAAAAACATTGATAATAAATTCCTTGATGGATTCTGACTAAATTTTATACAGAAGCTATATATGAACAATTAGTCTTAAATTATAAACTTAAGCTAATTATTACAAATATCTTAGTTGCTAAAGTGTTTTGCATATAAAAAGGCCTTTTAAGGGTGTAGGCCTGGGGTATGGGAGACAACTCTATGGTCATCTGTGCATTTGAAAATCCCCCCCTCAATTCCAAGCTTCTGGGCAACACAGATTGTTTACATTGGATATGGGCAGTTTTAATAAAAATGACTCCTTTTAGCTTTCTATAGCTGTGCTGCTTGTCTTTTTATATTTTATTGCTGCTAATAAAAGTGTGTTATTATTATATGCTTGTGCCCACAAAATTTCATTGATATATCTCTTTCCAGCAAAAATTTGATATCGAAATATGTTGTTAAAAATGCCAGGAGTGTAACACATTTTGAGTGACAAACTTTTTTTTCCAATCAATTTCAAGGGTTTGTCAAATAAAAAAATATTAAATATATACACCAGAATCTTAGATATTAAGAAACTATAGTACAATTGCTTTATTTGTCAGGAAATCACTTACCCCTGGCTCTGCTGATGATTTATAAAAATAAAATGGTCACATTGAAAAACTTAATACTATAAATTATGGAAAATATCAATATATTGAAAAGAAAGTGTCACGTTGGAATAAATGTAGTGATTTTAGAAATGTTATTGAAACTATGATGTATGTTTCATGAATAACATTTTCATTGCCCCATGAACATGTTTGCACTGTTTTGACCTTCACATAATTATTAGGTGACCCGAAAATGTCAGGAAGGTAAACAAGATATGTTTACATAGTGGTCATTTTATACATTGTTATATTTTGTTGAATTTTGTATTATTTTTTAGCAGTTCATGACAGTCTGTGACTATTAGTAATGTCTTCATTTTAAGGATTCTCCATTTTGGCTGGAACAATTTGTAAACAAACTGCATGAAACATGCTACTTGATTTAGTGTGTAAACTGACAAGGATCATGATACAAAATGTTGCATGATACAAGTATCGCGATACTTGCTTTACCGTGTAACAGGGCCTTAACGGGGCCTTTACACTCATGTCACTACAGAACATGAAAATAAATCATCTGAATTTTTTGTTTTGGCTTGTCTAATTTTAATATAATTCCACTGTTGCATATAATGCTCAATTTTGTTGGTCAACACCATACCAACTGAATTTTTTGATGCATCTATAAATAATAATGGCTATTTTCAAGACATTTATGCATTGTGTAAACACACCATCTCACTCACAAATGTTACATCTTTTTCAGGTTGCAGGTGAAATGTCAAATTCTCACATGTATAAATTCTCTCAAAATAACCTATATTCCTATAATATATATGATTGCTGACAGTTTGAGAAAGATTCATATTTCAGAGAACAGAGAAAAAATAACTGTTCAAAGATTGATATACCAAGGTGTAAATTCATTTTATGGTAGTAAAAAAATGGAAAGCTATGTTTGAGGAAAAAAAATTGTAATATCTGATCCTCTCTTCCTTCACACACACCCTCCCCACCCCTATCAAATTTTTTTACCTAAGACAACTAAAGACTAACCAGAATCAAATGAATACAACTGGAGCACACAATTTGAAGGAATGTAACAATACAGCTGAGAGGCTGTCTGGATTTTTGTAATGAATTAATCAAGTAGAGTCAACCTCCCCCCCCCCCCCCTCTCCCTCCCCAACCGACCTGAAAATAAAAAAGACAATTGCAGTAATTTGAACATCAACTATGACAAATATAAAAATTCAAAAGCTTTTTGTTATTGGTAACTATTTTTTTTTATCTCACAAATAAAGAATCAGCAAAAGATGAGAGTGTGTAATAACTTTCCTCGACAATTTCATTTTTTCTGGCTGCCATCCATGAAAAACATAATTTGAAATATCTTGAAAATCTGACGGTAAAAGTTTGTAAAATCTAGTGCAATGATGTCTTTATGTATATTCTTTACTGTTGTGACATTTTTTGGTTGAAATTAATCGACAGGATTTTTTTAAAATCATATATTTAATACCAGGGTGGTATCTCAGGGAATCCCCCCTTTTTAGCTCACCTGGCCTTTAGGCCAGGTGAGCTATTGTCATCACTTTTCGTCCGTCATCCGTCGTCCGTCCGTCAACATTTCACATTTTAATCTTCTCCTCAGAAACCACTGGGCCAATTGCAACCAAACTTTGGTGGAATGGTCCTTGGATGGCCCCCTTCCAAAATTGTGTCTGGTGATCCCGACTTCCAACCAAGATGGCCACCAAGCTAAAAATAGAAAAAAGGGGGGATGAAATTTTAATTGTCCATTGCTGCTTTAGTATAAGTCAAAATGAGCTCAAATTTTAACTGCAGCTACATGGCAATGAGTAGTTTAATATATATTCCTGGTTTTTCTGTGAAATTTTTCTTTCAGCCAATTTATACCGATTATGCAAATTAGGCATATTTTGATAAAAGATTACATTTAAATCTTCTTCTCTGAAACCGCTGAACCAAATTAAACCAAACCTGGCAGGGATGGCCCCTGGGTGGGTCTCTTTCAAAATTGTGTCCGACAGCCCCGCCCTCCATCCAAGATGGCCACCATTACTAAAAATAGATATTTCTTCAAATGGCCAAAACTGCTTTATTTTAAGCCAGAATGTGCCCAAATTTGAACTGTATAAGCATAATGATGAGCTTTTTAACTTTTATTATGGGATTTTTTATGAACTTTGAACTTTTGCCGATTTTGACCGATTATACAAATTAGGCATAAATAAACAAAAAATCATATAAAAATCTTCTTGTTAGAAACCACTAGGCCAATTTCAACCAAACTTTGTCTGAATGATCCTTAGGTGGTCCCCTTTCAAAATTGTGTCTGTCAGTGCCGTCCTATATCCAAGATGGCCGCCATTACTAAAAATAGAAATTTCTTCAAATGGCCAAAACTGCTCTATTTTAAGCCAGAATGTGCCCAAATTTGAACTGTTAAAGCATAATGATGAGCTTTTAAACATATATTACAGGACTTTTTATGAACTTTGAACTTTTGCCGATTTTGACCGATTATGCATATTAGAAAAAAGGGGGGATGAAATTAAAAAAAAAAATTCTCCTGTGAAACTACTGAGCCAATCTCAACCAAACTTTGCTGAGATGATTCTTGGGTGGTCCTCTTCCAAAACTCTGTCCGGCATTTCAGAACTTTGACCAATATGGCCACCACAGCCGAACTTAATTTAACATAGGACCATATGGTAAATTCCCATTAAAATCTTCTTTTCTGAAATCATTTGTTCAATAAGAACAAAATTTTGAAGAAATAGTCATTGGATGGTTCTCTTCCAAAAATATGTCCGGCGGTTCGGCCCTTTGACCAAGATGGCCCCCACAACCGAACTTAGCTTAACATAGGACCCTATGGGAAATTCACATAAAAATCTTCTCCTCAGAAACCACTGGGCCAATTGCAACCAAACTTTGGTGGAATGATCCTTGGGTGGCCCCCTTCCAAAATTGTGTCCGGTGATCACGACTTCCAACCAAGATGGCCGCCAAGCTAAAAATAGAAAAAAGGGGGGATGGAATTAAAAAAAAATCTTCTCCTCTGAAACTACAGAGCCAATCTCAACCAAACTTTGCTGAAATGATCCTTGGGTGGTCCCCTTCCAAAATTGTGTCCGGCATTTCATACCTCCGACCAAGATGGCCGCCACAGCCGAACTTAATGTAACGTAGGACCATATGGGAAATTCCCATAAAAATTTCTTGTCTGAAACCATTTGCTCAATAAGAACAAAATTTTGATGAAATAGCCATTGGATGGTTATCTTCCAAAATTGTGTCTGGTGGTCCCGCCCTCTGGCCAAGATGGCTGCACAGCTGTACTTAGTTTAACATAGGACCCTATGGGAAATTCACATAAAAACCATCTTGTCTGGAACCAGTAGCTCAATTAGAACCAAACTTTGATGGAATAGTCATTTGATGGTCCTCTTCCAAAATTGTGTCCGGCAGTCGTGCTCTCCCACCAAGATGGCTGCCGCAGTGCAGTTGCGTTGTTATTGAAAGCAGCTTTGATCCAGGTGAGCGATTACAGGCTCCTGGGAGCCTCTGGTTCCAATTTCAACTGCTTTGCACATGATTATCTCCAAACAGGATATGCATATGTGCTAGATATTTCATATTTATTCAACAATAACACTCCAGTGTATTAAAGCCAAAATATTCTCTTTTAACCAGAAATAAATGTGTATATCTATTAGAAGCTTCCGAAACTAGTATTACCATCTGGCATCAAGAATACTCCCAAAATTGCTATATTTAGAATGTGCTATGGAGAAAACGGCATGGTGAAATTTCTTGAAACTTTGGCAGATAATGTATTTAGACATAACTATTCAATGATGCAAATTTAAAAGAAATTGAACTATGGGAAAATGTTGAGGTTACCCAGGCCAACACCCGTAAGCAATCTTCAGTTTGTAAGATATTTAATTTACATTATCCAGTGTTTAACACTACGACATGTGCTTTGATTTTGAGACATATAATATTAGACAACTTGTCTTGTGCATCTCTGATACTTGTACAATCTGCATGTAGAGAGAGGACTAAATACTTTCTGCATGTACAACACTTGTAAGATTGAACTAACTTTTCTTATTTTGTTGTAATTTTCTTGAAAGTTAAAAATTACCTAGTGAGGAATTCGCTCAATAGTCATCCAACATTTGGGTAAGAGGTTTTTCCTCGTACTTGTAAAACATCCAATCAGAACATTGTATTTAGTGTAATCACTTTCTGATTGTAAAACATCCAATCAGAACATTATATTTAGTGTAATCACTTTCTGATTGTAAAACATCCAATCAGAACATTGTATTTAGTGTAATCACTTTCTGATTGTAAAACATCCAATCAGAAAATTGTATTTATTGTAATCACTTTCTGATTGTAAAACATCCAATCAGAACATTGTATTTAGTGTAATCACTTTCTGATTGTTAAACATCCAATCAGAACATTGTATTTAGTGTAATCACTTTCTGATTGTAAAACATCCAATCAGAACATTGTATTTAGTGTAATCACTTTCTGATTGTAAAACATCCAATCAGAACATTGTATTTAGTGTAATCACTTTCTGATTGTTAAACATCCAATCAGAACATTGTATTTAGTGTAATCACTTTCTGATTGTTAAACATCCAATCAGAACATTGTATTTAGTGTAATCACTTTCTGATTGTAAAACATCCAATCAGAACATTGTATTTAGTGTAATCACTTTCTGATTGTAAAACATCCAATCAGAACATTGTATTTAGTGTAATCACTTTCTGATTGTAAAACATCCAATCAGAACATTGTATTTAGTGTAATCACTTTCTGATTGTAAAACATCCAATCAGAACATTGTATTTAGTGTAATCACTTTCTGATTGTTAAACATCCAATCAGAACATTGTATTTAGTGTAATCACTTTCTGATTGTTAAACATCCAATCAGAACATTGTATTTAGTGTAATCACTTTCTGATTGTAAAACATCCAACCAGAACATTGTATTTAGTGTAATCACTTTCTGATTGTAAAACATCCAATCAGAACATTGTATTTAGTGTAATCACTTTCTGATTGGATGATTTTAGAGTATGAATACAAAAACTCATATTCAAAAATTTTAAAACGATGAAGCCAGAATTTTGACAGTTATAGATATGCATTTAAAACAATGTTTTGTTAATTTTTACAGATAATTAGTACAGAGGAATTGTTAACGAGAAAGTCTATAAACTTCGATGTGATGCCAGAATTACTTGATCACTCTAATATCTTAGAGGATTATCATCTGGAAATGGTACGGGTAATAATAGACAGTCAAAAACCTTATTGTGTTGAAGTTGAAGGGACCAATTATGTTACTTCGTAATATCCAAGTGAACGAGTTATCCATGATTAGATCAGCTGAAACCTAGTATTAATAAGAAAGGATATGTATGTAAATGAACATGAGGCTATCCATCATTACACTTACATACAAATTAAAGTAAATGAACAACAATTTTATTGCTGTTCGCAGTGACAGTGGAGTCTTCAAAAATGAGCATTTCTCATACCCTAAAATAAATGTGCAACGTCCATAGCTTGCAGTTCAGCAGTAAGTGGTATTCATTTATGTATGCCGTTTCAGTTACCTAGCACTATAAAAATCCAACTCAGCGTGTTGATCTAGAACAAAGGGGTCATCATGATCATCATCTCATCAAAATGTAGCTTGTTCTCACCATGATATGGCTAAAAAATTGCTCATTTGGCATTAAGCAACAATCATTCACACACTGTAGTTTTTTTTTGTATATGTAATTTTCAGTTAAATAGAGTAATGCCACCGAGGACCGTAGGATATCCCTGGTCCCTGATTTACAGTACAGAAAGACATGGATTTAGTCTGAAGACCATGTATAGACACATGCATCACATAGATAGCCCAATTTTATTGGTTGTCAAGGATTCAAGAGAAAATGTAAGTTTTCGATTTAACTTTTTTCTTTTTAATTCAAGACATAATTTTCTTAGGCAAGCTGACAGAAATTGTATAATGTATCAAATGTTTGTTTTCATTCAAAAACATTTTTCATCAAAGGTTCAAGTTCAATTTTATGTAAATTAATTTGCATGATATAGGAATAATTTGCATATTTTGTAAAATTAATTTGTATGTTATATATACTCGTTAGTATGTTATGTATTTCATTGAAATGTTATTTTAATCTAGTTTATTAGTAAAGATAGAATCTGTATTTTAAATTGTATTATTTTTTTGTAGGTATTTGGTGCCATGACTTCATGTGAAATGAAAATAAGTGACCATTTCTATGGAACAGGAGAATCTTTTTTATATACATTTTATCCTGATTTTAAGGTAATTTCAAACTTTATTAGACCACGACTTCCTGTCATGCTACTTCCTGTTATGCCCAATCAACTCCTATTTGATGACTTCAAATAGTTTGACACAATATGTATAACCATTCAACTGCTTAACAATCAAAACATGTCATGGTGGCCATCTCGGATTTCCAATCCCAAAGGAAACAAACATTTCGTTGAGAATAACTCAAGGAACATTCCAGTCATGTTCTCTTTTAAAATATTACAATAGGTCACATGGTGCAATACAAAACCCTTTGATATACTCTCAGTTTTTAGCTCACCTTGCCAAAGGCAATGTGAGCTTTTGGCATCCGTCGTCCGTTAACTTTTCACATTTTAATCTTCTCCTCTGAAACCCCTCAGCCAAATGAACTGAAACTTGGTAGGAAGCATCTATGGAAGGTCCTCTATAAAGAATGCTCATTTCGTCCTGATCCATTAACAAACATGGCTGCCATAGGCAATTCTTGTTTCTGGTTGGTTGATTTCTAAAAATCTTCTTCTCTGAAACTGCTTTGCCAAATGAACCGAAATTTGGTGGGAAGCACCTATGGAAGGTTCTGTGTTAAGTTTCCTCAAAGCAGAATGAAAGATGAGCGACACAGGTTCAGCCCACTGAGCCTCTAGTTTTTTGCTCATATGTTTCAAAAGACCACGTGGGTTATTGTAGTCATTTAAAAGGAAACTTGACTTAATCTGGTTTATTCTCCATCATCTATAGGTCTGTTCATGTGAAAACTATCATTTAGGGTTTGTTCTATAACTGATCTGTATTAAGTAGTTTCCATAACAACACTAAAATTTTCCTATTAGCCGGAATAAACAAAACAGACTTTGAAAGAGTCGATCTGACTAGTCATTCAACAACATTCAACCCAATGTTTACACATAGAAATAAATCATATTAAAGTAAGCCAACAGTACATTTAGTGATTTTATTTATTAATGACAAAAACTGGATTGTAATAGAATTATGATAATAAAATGGTGTCTAATCTTTTTAAATGTGTTTTGTAGATATTCAGATGGACTGGGGAAAACAGTTTTTTCATGAAAGGCAACCAGGAAAGTTTATCTATAGGGGCAGGACAGTAAGTTATTTCTCTCTATCTTTTGGTGACCAATATTATACAAATAGTTCATGGCACTGAGGGCCATATGGCAGTTTATGGACTGGTCTGTCACCCCCAAAATATTATATGGACTGAAGCAAACTGCCATTTGTCCAAAAATGCCATGAATTACTTGTTATATTATAAACAACCGACCAAAACTACTTCAATCAAAACACAGTTGGATGCATTATATGGACATTCTTAATACAAATACTGAGATAACCACTATAAGGGCAGATACATGTACATAGAAAAATTGAAAATCTTAGTACAGTCAAACTTGTCTATAGCGACCATTGAAGGGAATTCTGAAAAAGGTCATATAAAACAGAGAGTCTTTATATAGAGGTTATGATATTTGCTCCCAAAATCTCGGGAGGAAAATGCCTAGTTCGGGTATATAATTCGCATCAACTTTTAACCCGTTCGTGTGGAGGACGAATGCATGAATGGAGCTTAAATTCTGGCAAGAAAAAGGTATAATGAAATAAAAAATGTGTTCAATTATCGTTAAATATTTCCGTCCTTTGTGGGTGAAATTTAGGGGGGGGAAATAATAATTATATTAAATGATCGACTTTTTTAATTTCTTTCAACAGCTTTTGTTATCTTAATTGTCATCGTAATTACAATTAAACATTAAGTTCAGAAGAATGAAATTTACTGACAAAACGTTTTCAACTTCAATCACTCGCCGATAGCTATAAATAGCCTAATCATACAATCAGCCTGTGTTTACCTTGATCTGTTACCACACTTTAAATAAACGAATGTTGACAGAAATATATGCTGGGAACCAGTACTTCATAATTCAATAATTTTCAAAAACACGATTATTTATTTATAAAAGTGAAAGATTAAAACGATATTTTCTATAGTAAGCTATTTTAAATATTTTATATAAATAAGAAATAAATCAAAACAACAATAATAAATCGTCACATGTACAACTTACCTGTAACAAAATGGCGGTCTTACACAATAATGCTAATCGTGACTTCATTTAATATGAAGAATCTATATTATGAACTAGTAACAGGTAGGGACTTTGTAAACATGTACTTTTGGTAGTGAGATGTTGTCAGTAGATCATACAAATATCGGCTAGAGGGATAGTGGCAACAATCGCTGCATCAGCTGGGCAAAACGGAAATAAAATGTAATTTATTTTATTAATATAAATTGTTCCAAAGTTGGGACTGTGTTTATTTATTATCTAACTTCCGGTTTGATAATAATCTTCTAATAGTCGTTATATGTAGGATTTTCACCCAAAGAATACGGTCGTAAGTCGTGTTAGACAGTGGGTCGTTATATAAAGGTCAAATACACGGGAAAATGCTGGGGAGGAATAAATAAGGTCGGCTAACAAAGGAAGTTGATATACGGAGGGGGTCGCTAAGACAAGTTTGACTGTATCATCATTCAAGCTTAATTTCAAACAGACACATCCTTTAACGACTAACCAAAGAACCAAAATACACCATATATGTTTGTTTATGACATGTAAAATCGGAAACCATTGTCGGTCGATTTCCAGATTTTATATTATATTGAACCGGTTTGCTTACAAAGACAAATAGTGTAAATAAACTAGAGGCTCAGCCGTTCACCTTTCATTCTGCTTTGAGGAAACTTAATACAGAACCTTCCATAGGTGCTTCCCACCAAATTTCGGTTCATTTTGGCAAAGCAGTTTCAGAGAAGAAGATTTTTAGAAATCTACCAATCGGAAACAAGAATTGCCTGTGGTGGCCATGTTTGTTAATGGATCAAAACGAAATGAGCAATCTCTATAGAGGACCTTCCATGGATGCTTCCTACCAAGTTTCCGGTTCATTTGGCAAAGCGATTTCAGAGGACAAGATTTTTAGAAATTGACCAATCAGAAACAAGAATTGCCTGTGGTGGCCATATTTGTTAATGGATCGGGACGAAATGAGCATTCTTTATAGAGGACCACCCATAGATGCATCCTACCAAGTTTCGGTTCATTTGGCCAAGGGGTTTCAGAGGAGAAGAATTTTAAAAATCAGTAAATCAGAAACAAGAATTGCCTGTGGCGGCCATGTTTGTTAATGGATCGGGACGAAATGAGCAATCTTTATAGAGGACCTTCCATAGATGCTTCCTATCAAGTTTCAGTTCATTTGGCCAAGGGGTTTCAAATGTGTTTAGTCTGATGGAAACAAAAGATTCAATGCATATTTCTCCAGTATTAATGTTTCCTGTGGAGAACAAAGCAAATACTGCTCACTGGAAGTTTTGCAATAATCATTTAATCAACAGTCATCACATTAAATACATTTCCTCATGATTTGGCCTTCAATTTGAAACCCTAGGGTATAGAAATAGGACATAGTATCATATCTCTGTTGCGTAGCACAATCCCTCCAGAAAGGGCCGTCCACTGTTTGGAATCAAATAAATAACTTACACTAAGGAGAGAATGTGAACGAGTGCCTCATGTTTGGATAATGACATACTTCTTGCACATAAAAAACAACATGTAGCCGATCCTTACAAGCAATAGTTTGTTAGGAGTTGTCATTGGTGACACGTTTGGAGGTGGTTTTTCTGATCCTATCGATAATCTCCTCTTGTTCTTATTGGGAAATATCCATCCGTAGACTCAACCTAGTTTCACATATTTATTGTGTGTCATCTTGATCTTTTCATGAATATAGTTTTTTTTTATGGTGGTTAAGACCACTTTCAACAATATTTCAGTTATATCGTGGCTAACTCAATGTTATACAGTAAAAACGTAGATATAATTAATTTAGTGTACTAAACACTTTCTGGAATAACCTTCAAAGTCAAAAGATTGGAAAGCCAAATAACAGATGCTCCAGAAGGGTAAGCAGTTCCTTCTCCACATTTGGCACCTGTCGTGTTACTCTTGCTATAAAAGTACATCAACTTACTGTTTGTCAACCACATCGATGGTGTAATGGTTAGCGTGCTCGCCTTGAGTGCGGTAGATCGTGGGTTCGTGCCCTGGTCGGGTCAAACCAAAAACTATGCAATTGGTATTTATTGCTTCTTCACTAAGCATGCAGCATTAAGGAGAAAGAGCAAAGACTGGTCGGTTCGGAATCAGAATAATATGTCCAAGTGGAGCGACATGTCTACCCGCGGACTGTTGTTTCAGTCAGCTAACACTATAAAAATCCAATTCAGCGTGTTGGTCTAGAACAAAGTGGACCTCATCATCATCTCATTGAAAATTAACTTGATATAGCTGAAAAATTGTTGAATTGGCATTAAATAACAATCACTCACTCACTTACTGTTTGTTTGTGCCTTTTTCAGAGGTCAGTTTGGATTGTGGTTTGACGGAGATATTTATCATGGAAGATCTAATCATTGTGAAACTTACGATAATGATATTTTGACGACCTCAGAAGACTTTGTCGTCGGTATTTTTGAAGCTTGGGCATTTACAGATGACTGACCTATCCTCATATTGTGTTGCTATGACGAATGTTGCCAAAAGAATTTTGGAGAAATGCATTTAGCGTTAGTTGGAAAAACTTCTTCAGGATTTGTTCTTAAAATAAATACTTAGTTTATTATTGAAGTCTTTCACTCATATATGTTGTATAATATACATCACGCACAAATATTAAAAATAATTCTATGTAGTATACAATTATCATATTATTATTATATGCATATATTACACAATTATTAGAATATTATGAATATTCATGTTTTAATAATAATGTACATAAAATATTGTAGATGCTTAAAAAATCAATACACAACTATAAGTACTATGTTGTATATTTAAATTGTCTTAAGTGTTAAAGTAGGTCAGTATGTCAGAGTTATGTTGAAATAGGTCATTAAGTCAGAGTTGAAATTAATGTATGCGAAAATTTAAAAGTTTATGTTGAAATTATTGTTTGTTATAATTTATTAATGGGGACAAATTCACTCTGGTATTGGGTATTTTCACTCCTCTGACAAGTTCTTCTACTTTTTTATAAGTCTAAACAAATGTTTTTTTACCCAGACTCTAGATTTTGTAAAGGATTAAATTTTGAGTATGCAAAGTTTTCAAGATTTCAATTTTTAGAAAGGGAGGTAACTTGTTTTGATAAGGGAGATAATTCAATATTAGAATACCTTTTTTATTTACATTTGGATTATAAATTTGCTTAATAAACTTAATTAACTGTAGAATTAAAGAAATTTAAATTAAATCCAGATCTAATTATCTAAAATATTTAAAGTGACCTTTATAGACCTATGATTTTGGAAGGATGAATCTTCTAATCTGAGCGAGTACAATTTGAGGCAATTTATACACTATTGTGCCAAAAGTTTGTCAAAATATCAAAAATGCCCTCTTTATTCATGTGAAACTGTTGAATATTCTGCTTTTGATGGTTTTTATTTGATGTAAATTGGACAAGAAACAAACTCTTGAAAATGTTTAACAGACTGGTTTGTTTTTGTATGAATATTTTGGATATTTTTGATAAATTGACGGGATTTGGGCACGATAGTGTAGTATCCTGTTCAGTTGACCTGTTTACTATGTTTTATATACTTAGATGATTAATGTAACAGTCAATAATATCTTAACATAGAAAACTGTTTTTATTGTGTTTTAGAAAATGATGAACATTATGTACAAGACGGTTTTTTTTTTAATAAAAAAGATCGTTTGTTAATTAATGGTAGCACTTATAACCAAGATTTGTATTATGAAAATCTAAACACAGGGACTCGATACAAATGATCTATATATAACTAGTCAAATTTAACCGCATCGTTGGCGTAATGGTCAGCGTGTTGGTCTAGTACAAAGCGGACTTCATCATCATCTCATTGAAAATTAACTTGTTCTCACCACAATATAGCTGAAAAATTGCTGAATTGACATTAAACAATAATCACTCACTCACTCACAAGTCAAATTAGACTGCTTGGACCCCTATTTCATTAACCAATTATACAGAGTCCCTGTGATCTGAATAAGGAATGGAAAATTTCTTGAACTCTCGAGTTTTTCCGTCCTATAGTATTAAATGCTCTAACCAGAATAAAAATTGTATGTAAATTTTAAATGTTGTAATTTAGTGTAGTTTGTGTTTAGTGCAATACACATTTTAAGCTAGCTGTTTAATCTGTAAAAAATACTTTGATTTCAGTCGACATGTATATTCAATGTAGAGTTATAATTTATTTTTTTTAAGTAAAACCGTAGATATCAAATTAATTGTGTGCACACAAAGCAAAGTAAATTTGTTTACATAGTAAATATGTTCTGCATTTTTATATCTAGTTTTGAAATAAAAACGTAGATATCAAATTTAGTGAGCACAACGCAAAGTAAAATATATTCAGCAATTTTATATGTAGTTTTACCACGTTATTTTAAACTCTTAGTTACTGTAAACCGGGAAATTTTCCGCACCTTCTTTTTCCGCGATTTACTGACGAAATCCACATTCGCGCTGTATTAAATTCGCTGTTCACAGACAACCTAAAGTTTTAAAATGTATACGGTATTATTTAGACAAAAACATGCTGTGTCATATTTTCCTGACGGTAAAGATCTGCCTTGATCTTTCTTAGGTAGCTTGACCACATCATCGAATTGTTTGTGCAATTAATTAAAACAAGAAACTGGATAAATTTGTGCATTCGAGGCCGCCAGCATTGTTGTTAATCAGTAAACTCTGATCCATGACAAGTAACATGTGTGGATTAACGGTTGAAGTGTGACATGTTTACACAACACTTACTGTTTATTGTGCTAATCAAATGTCAATTGATGTTTTAATATTTTAACAAGCTTATTAATAATAAATATTGTATCATTTCATTTTGTATCTAATAATTTATTTTATGGAAAACAAATATCCTACGTAGAACATCGCTTTGCATCCGACATCTGCTTATGAATGGTCATGCTTATTTCTCCTGATTTATCTATGAAAATTGTCGGATTTGGCATTTCCTTGAAATATTCTATTCTACTTACTAGTATTTTCCATTTCTTGAAATATTCGCGACAGTTTTATTTTCGTGCTTCAAACGTTACCGCGAAAATAAAACTGCTGCGAAAATTACCCGGTTTACAGTAGTATTAAAGACAGTTTATGAAATAATTTTTGGATCCTGTTTTGTTGTTAAAGATATTTAAGATTAATCAATTCTCACCTAAAACATGGAATACTCTTGTTACCATAAATGGTTGTGTATATTGTGCAACCTTTATTTCTTAAGTGAATGTAAAAGAAGTATAAAAATCTCTCTGAATTCTTGTGTATAATAAATACTCACTCAGTTTGGTCCAAAAAAATATGGGAGTGAAAAAAAAGTGAGCATTATTCACTAATAATTACGGGGTGTTACACGCTCTATCCTTAGATCCTAGTCCTGTATTTGGAAGAAGAAGGAGAATTCTGGTAATTTGAAATAAATATTTTTTGCCATTAATTTTTATGCTTTGATTGCAGCATTGTAATTGTACATTGTCTATATTTAGTTACATGTCACATGACACTGATTTTACTGACATTGTCAGATACTTGGAGAGATGAGATAATTTTCTGCTTCTACAATTATTTTTATGACTTTCTGAATTGGCTATTTATAGTGCTCTTTTATAGTAGCTTCATTTTTGTAGGCTTTCTACAATCTGATTGGTCATTTTAAATTTGACCTCTGACTTAACCTGTTACAGGATGTAATTTGATACTCCTAGATCACTGGATAAAAATAATGTGCAAAAAATTCCTTAAACAACAAAGTTTGATTAGATTGATTTCCTATTGCAGTAGTCCCCCCTTTTATAAAGCCACCCTAGGGGGCGTGATCCTATGGTAGTTGGATTTATAGCTACCTATGCAATCAGTGCCTATCACCACTAATGTTGTGAGTTTGAATCTCGCTCAGACGAGGTGTACTCGTACAACATTATGCGATAAAGTTTAGTAGTATTTTACTATCTCATTGCATCTGAAATATGGTATGAAAAGAGGGGTGGCCTTTTGGTGGGAAGGGCCTTATAAGAGGGATGGCCTTTGGTGAGAAGGGCCTTATAAGAAGGGTGGCCTTTGGTGGGAGGGGCCTTTTAACAGGGAGACTATTGTAAAGATTATATATACAGCTTTGTTGCATTTAAAAGTACATTTTGTGATATTTTTGTTTGTGTATATGCTTTATGTTATGAGCTGGTCTCAGTTATATATTAAAGGGAGGTAATCATTTATATTTTATATTCTCAGTATAGTTAATTATATAGTGTTTGTAAGCAGAATATATAATTATATAGCTTATGTCAAATGAGGGTTGAAGATGCTAGTCATTATTTCTTTGATAGTTGTTTTGTAGGGCTTCATATGTATGGTGATTGATTTCAACATCTTTTAGAAAATTAGACCAATTTTTTTTAACATTTGAACAGTATTCCATTTATTTGTTGAGTTCTACTTTTTTGTTTTGAAACAAAGAGTTAAGAGTGTAAATTTCAGAAGTAATGTACGACAAATCTGAGTAAATTTCAGAAAATGATGCATGTGATTACTGTATGAGAAATCTGAAGTAAATTTCAGATTTGAAAAATATGCTTTTAAAAATTATTTGAAAAAAATAACTCTTCTAAAATACATAGTTTTCTGCTATTGTAGAATAAAATCGGACATGAATTGAGGTCAGGAAAATTTTAAAATTTCTTTTTTTAGCTTTATATGAAATATACAGGGGAAATTTGAAGCATCTGAAAACATTTGTCCACTGTCTGTAGCTGAAAAATTTAACAGTAAACACCAATAACATGAACTCTAACCCGACCTGTAACCTGACCTCTAACCCGTCTCACTTATAAAATTCTTATATGTATTACTGAGAAAGCCACTTAGTAGTATAACCAGCAGGTCAACATTCTTGAGGAAAAATTAGTGTATTATACTAAATAATTTACGGTAATTCAGATGAATTTTTTTTAATTATGTACATGTACCCAGTATATAAAAATATGTCTACTCTTGAAAAGCACCTATTTGTTTTTTTAGCATCTAGTCAAACCTGTATTCAGAGGTCACCTTTATCACAAAGAAAAAGTGGTCTTATAGGACAGGTGACCTCTTAAAAGAGGTTCAATTCATATAATATTTTCTATGACAGGACAAGAAAAATGTGACCTTTTAATACAGATGACTGCTTAATAGAGGTGAGCGTATTGGCAGGTTTGATTGTACTTAAATCTGAAAAATATACAATTTGAAACTGCCCTGCTCTCAAGTGTGAAATTTGAAGTTGCACAAAATTTAGCCTACGTGTTTAATGTCATAGTTGTAAAGAATTACAGCTATACATTTTAGTAAACGTATAGAATTGCCCTCGACAATTGGATTTTGATCTCATGAGAGCAATATTATGTTATTTTAAGATGCTGTACTGGGGCGGATCCAGGATTTCAAATGAGAGGGGGGGGGGGGGGGTTACTTAAAAACATTGTTCCGAGCGGACGGAGGCGCAAACATTTTTGGGGTATTTCGTGTGAAAAATCACGATTTTATGCCAAAAAAATCATATTTATTCCAATTTTAGGGGGGGGGGGGGGGGGGGGGGGGCACCCCTGGATCTGCCCCTGCTATATTATAGTGATTTGTTTGTAGTTGTTTTTTGTTGTTGCTTCTCAACCATTGCTGTATCATTTTCAATTTTATTTTAAATTTCGTGTCAAGATTTATATTGTTATAGAATTTATTTTATTTTTTTAAATAGGTCAACATTAATTATTTTGTTGGAATTGTGAATTAAAAATAATATTCAGAAACACATTCCCTTTGTGCTGCAGCATTCCTTTAGTTTAGTGGAAACATGCAACTATCTGGTCACTGAAATTTTATGAGTTTTTGCAAAAATTTGAAATTAATTTTTTTAGCATATATTCTAAGGAGCATGTCATTTTTAGGAGATGGAGCTAAAATTTAACTGCACAAAGATTATTAATTAAGGTGGAGCTGACTTGAAAGCCATTTTAGTTCTTGATGTTCTCATATTTAATTATTGTATGTGTTAAAATAATGTACAGGACATGTGTTATAAAATTGTAACCCATTTATGTAAATCGATAATCACTAGACCGTTAAATATGTTGTGGCTAGGAAGATTTGTTGTTAAATAGGTTACTGTGATTACTTATTTGAATAACTAGGTCACTGTGACATTGGGATATAATATAGGTCACTGTGATTCTGTGATCAGAACTGTTACACTGATATTTCCTTGAATATGTGCTTGTCAAATGGCAGACACAATATGTATTAGTAGCTACGGATTTTTTTTGGACTTGCTAAAATAATTCCTGCAAAATAAAGATAATAAAGAGTTATAGCGAAAAACTATATAGAGTAAAGAAAATATCGATGAGTGAATCTCAGTGTTACAGTTTGTCGTAATATATACAATGAAAATATTTACATCACTATCAATATCAGTGAAGCATGAATAATGTGGTCAAATTAATTGACAATTAACAATAAAAATTGTTAATTAATTGTCTTGTACTAGATATATAGATAAATGTAATAAACAATGAGATAATTGACTGTGTCACAGAAAATTGTGATTTGAGAAATGCATGGCATGGTATGCATAATTTCATTCAAGTTGTCTCCCTTCTTCAAGTTAGACAACTTGGACTTCCTTTGGGTTATTATCTTCCATACTTATTTTAGTGAAAGAAGTTACTTGCTCATTCTATGAGACAAAGGGAGACAATTTCATCCTCCTTTTTCCTGGCTAGAGTATAAATGATCGAAAGGACAAGGGGAGATAATTTCATTCTCTTCTTCACCTAACTGATTGAGCAGAAGTAATATAACCTAGTGAGGAATAAAGGGAGATAAGAAGATGATTTTTTTCTCTCCTTTGACTAACTTGGTAAATGGATTGATTTGTTAATCTATATTACCTAAGGAAAACAATTTGATTATCTCCCTTGCCAAGCTTATGGAAGTACAATAGGGGCTGACATAGTTCTGATCGTATGGTAGTAGGATTTATAACTACCTGTGTAATCAGTGCCTATCACAACTAACATTGTGAGTTTGACCCCTGCTCATGGTGAGGTGTACTTGATACATTATGTTTCCTCCGTCATGATATAACTGAAATATTGTTGAAAGTGACATTAAACACCAAACTCTAGTACACTCTGGAAGTACAATAGACAGAAGAAAAACCTATAGAAATAGTCTATCAGCATTACTTTTGTCTACTAATATTAATATAAAATATTGAAATAAACGTATACTATTTTTCTTCAATTATTAGCCATGTTTTTACTCAATAACTTAATACTTATATACATCTCACTGGTCACAATTTTATCATGTAAATATTTTTATTGTATTGTTTACATGTGTTACAGTAGGAGGCTGTAATGCAAGGTCAAATTAATAAATGTTAATAATTTTACCTTTGTTTACTTTTATTAGCTCCATTAAGCAGTCAACATGATCGTGATTGTATGGATTTACTACTACCTATGTAATCCGTGCCTATCACTGCTAAAGTTGTGAGTTCGAATCCCGTTTATGGAGAGGTGTACTCGATACAACATTATGTGATAAAGTTTGTCAGTGACTTGCGGCAGGTTGGTGGTTTTCTCTGGTTTCCTCCACTAATAAAACTGACCGCCATGATAAAATTGAAATATTTTTGAAAGTGGCTTTTAACCATAACCCTAACACTATTAACTCCTTTATCAAGAGGCCATATAGGCTCTGTAATCATTTAGCATGTTTGTAAATGAAAATGAGAGACTATCCCACATTACACTTAGACATAAATAAAAGTAAAGAAACAGCTTGTAGTAAGAAATCATATGGATCTAAAAGAACACGCGAGACTATCCCACATTACACTTACATAAATAAAAGTAAAGAAACAGCTTGTAGTAAGAAATCATGAATCTAAAAGAACATGAGAGACTATCCCACATTACACTTAGACATAAATAAAAGTAAAGAAACAGCTTGTAGTAAGAAATCATGAATCTAAAAGAACATGAGAGACTATCCCACATTACACTTAGACATAAATAAAAGTAAAGAAACAGCTTGTAGTAAGAAATCATGAATCTAAAAGAACATGAGAGACTATCCCACATTACACTTAGACATAAATAAAAGTAAAGAAACAGCTTGTAGTAAGAAATCATATGGATCTAAAAGAACACGAGAGACTATCCAACATTACACTTAGACATAAATAAAAGTAAAGAAACAGCTTGTAGTAAGAAATCATGAATCTAAAAGAACATGAGAGACTATCCCACATTACACTTAGACATAAATAAAAGTAAAGAAACAGCTTGTAGTAAGAAATCATATGGATCTAAAAGAACACGAGAGACTATCCAACATTACACTTAGACATAAATAAAAGTAAAGAAACAGCTTGTAGTAAGAAATCATATGGATCTAAAAGAACACGAGAGACTATCCAACATTACACTTAGACATAAATAAAAGTAAAGAAACAGCTTGTAGTAAGAAATCATGAATCTAAAAGAACATGAGAGACTATCCCACATTACACTTAGACATAAATAAAAGTAAAGAAACAGCTTGTAGTAAGAAATCATATGGATCTAAAAGAACACGAGAGACTATCCAACATTACACTTAGACATAAATAAAAGTAAAGAAACAGCTTGTAGTAAGAAATCATGAATCTAAAAGAACATGAGAGACTATCCAACATTACACTTAGACATAAATAAAAGTAAAGAAACAGCTTGTAGTAAGAAATCATATGGATCTAAAAGAACACGCGAGACTATCCCACATTACACTTACATAAATAAAAGTAAAGAAACAGCTTGTAGTAAGAAATCATGAATCTAAAAGAACATGAGAGACTATCCCACATTACACTTAGACATAAATAAAAGTAAAGAAACAGCTTGTAGTAAGAAATCATGAATCTAAAAGAACATGAGAGACTATCCCACATTACACTTAGACATAAATAAAAGTAAAGAAACAGCTTGTAGTAAGAAATCATGAATCTAAAAGAACATGAGAGACTATCCCACATTACACTTAGACATAAATAAAAGTAAAGAAACAGCTTGTAGTAAGAAATCATATGGATCTAAAAGAACACGAGAGACTATCCCACATTACACTTAGACATAAATAAAAGTAAAGAAACAGCTTGTAGTAAGAAATCATATGGATCTAAAAGAACATGAGAGACTATCCCACATTACACTTAGACATAAATAAAAGTAAAGAAACAGCTTGTAGTAAGAAATCATATGGATCTAAAAGAACACGAGAGACTATCCAACATTACACTTAGACATAAATAAAAGTAAAGAAACAGCTTGTAGTAAGAAATCATATGGATCTAAAAGAACACGAGAGACTATCCCACATTACACTTAGACATAAATAAAAGTAAAGAAACAGCTTGTAGTAAGAAATCATATGGATCTAAAAGAACACGAGAGACTATCCAACATTACACTTAGACATAAATAAAAGTAAAGAAACAGCTTGTAGTAAGAAATCATATGGATCTAAAAGAACACGAGAGACTATCCAACATTACACTTAGACATAAATAAAAGTAAAGAAACAGCTTGTAGTAAGAAATCATGAATCTAAAAGAACATGAGAGACTATCCCACATTACACTTAGACATAAATAAAAGTAAAGAAACAGCTTGTAGTAAGAAATCATATGGATCTAAAAGAACACGAGAGACTATCCAACATTACACTTAGACATAAATAAAAGTAAAGAAACAGCTTGTAGTAAGAAATCATGAATCTAAAAGAACATGAGAGACTATCCAACATTACACTTAGACATAAATAAAAGTAAAGAAACAGCTTGTAGTAAGAAATCATATGGATCTAAAAGAACACGAGAGACTATCCAACATTACACTTAGACATAAATAAAAGTAAAGAAACAGCTTGTAGTAAGAAATCATGAATCTAAAAGAACATGAGAGACTATCCCACATTACACTTAGACATAAATAAAAGTAAAGAAACAGCTTGTAGTAAGAAATCATATGGATCTAAAAGAACACGAGAGACTATCCAACATTACACTTAGACATAAATAAAAGTAAAGAAACAGCTTGTAGTAAGAAATCATGAATCTAAAAGAACATGAGAGACTATCCAACATTACACTTAGACATAAATAAAAGTAAAGAAACAGCTTGTAATAAGAAATCATATGGATCTAAAAGAACACGAGAGACTATCCCACATTACACTTAGACATAAATAAAAGTAAAGAAACAGCTTGTAGTAAGAAATCATATGGATCTAAAAGAACACGAGAGACTATCCAACATTACACTTAGATGTAAATAAAAGTAAAGAAACAGCTTGTAGTAAGAAATCATATGGATCTAAAAGAACACGAGAGACTATCCAACATTACACTTAAAATAAATAAAAGTAAAGAAACAGCTTTTAGTAAGAAATCATATGGATCTAAAAGAACACGAGAGACTATCCAACATTACACTTAGACATAAATAAAAGTAAAGAAACAGCTTGTAGTAAGAAATCATATGGATCTAAAAGAACACGAGAGACTATCCAACATTACACTTAGACATAAATAAAAGTAAAGAAACAGCTTGTAGTAAAAAATCATATGAATCTAAAAGAACACGAGAGACTATCCAACATTACACTTAGACATAAATAAAAGTAAAGAAACAGCTTGTAGTAAGAAATCATATGGATCTAAAAGAACACGAGAGACTATCCCACATTACACTTAGACATAAATAAAAGTAAAGAAACAGATTGTAGTAAGAAATCATATGGATCTAAAAGAACATGAGAGACTATCCCACATTACACATAAATAACTATCCCACATTACACTTAGACATAAATAAAAGTAAAGAAACAGATTGTAGTAAGAAATCATATGGATCTAAAAGAACATGTGAGACTATCCCACATTACACTTAGACATAAATAAAAGTAAAGAAACAGCTTGTAGTAAGAAATCATATGGATCTAAAAGAACATGAGAGACTATCCCACATTACACTTAGACATAAATAAAAGTAAAGAAACAGCTTGTAGTAAGAAATCATATGGATCTAAAAGAACATGAGAGACTATCCCACATTACACTTAGACATAAATAAAAGTAAAGAAACAGATTGTAGTAAGAAATCATATCGATCTAAAAGAACATGAGAGACTATCCCACATTACACTTAGACATAAATAACTATCCCACATTACACTTAGACATAAATAAAAGTAAAGAAACAGATTGTAGTAAGAAATCATATGGATCTAAAAGAACATGAGAGACTATTCCACATTACACTTAGACATAAATAAAAGTAAAGAAACAGATTGTAGTAAGAAATCATATGGATCTAAAAGAACATGAGAGACTATCCCACATTACACTTAGACATAAATAAAAGTAAAGAAACAGATTGTAGTAAGAAATCATATGGATCTAAAAGAACATGAGAGACTATCCCACATTACACTTAGACATAAATAAAAGTAAAGAAACAGCTTGTAGTAAGAAATCATATGGATCTAAAAGAACATGAGAGACTATCCCACATTACACTTAGACATAAATAAAAGTAAAGAAACAGATTGTAGTAAGAAATCATATGGATCTAAAAGAACATGAGAGACTATCCCACATTACACTTAGACATAAATAACTATCCCACATTACACTTAGACATAAATAAAAGTAAAGAAACAGATTGTAGTAAGAAATCATATGGATCTAAAAGAACATGAGAGACTATCCCACATTACACTTAGACATAAATAAAAGTAAAGAAACAGATTGTAGTAAGAAATCATATGGATCTAAAAGAACATGAGAGACTATCCCACATTACACTTAGACATAAATAAAAGTAAAGAAACAGATTGTAGTAAGAAATCATATGGATCTAAAAGAACATGAGAGACTATCCCACATTACACTTAGACATAAATAAAAGTAAAGAAACAGCTTGTAGTAAGAAATCATATGGATCTAAAAGAACATGAGAGACTATCCCACATTACACTTAGACATAAATAAAAGTAAAGAAACAGATTGTAGTAAGAAATCATATGGATCTAAAAGAACATGAGAGACTATCCCACATTACACTTAGACATAAATAAAAGTAAAGAAACAGCTTGTAGTAAGAAATCATATGGATCTAAAAGAACACGAGAGACTATCCAACATTACACTTAGACATAAATAAAAGTAAAGAAACAGCTTGTAGTAAGAAATCATATGGATCTAAAAGAACACGAGAGACTATCCAACATTACACTTAGACATAAATAAAAGTAAAGAAACAGCTTGTAGTAAGAAATCATATGGATCTAAAAGAACACGAGAGACTATCCAACATTACACTTAGACATAAATAAAAGTAAAGAAACAGCTTGTAGTAAGAAATCATATGAATCTAAAAGAACACGAGAGACTATCCAACATTACACTTAGACATAAATAAAAGTAAAGAAACAGCTTGTAGTAAGAAATCATATGGATCTAAAAGAACACGAGAGACTATCTCACATTACACTTAGACATAAATAAAAGTAAAGAAACAGATTGTAGTAAGAAATCATATGGATCTAAAAGAACATGAGAGACTATCCCACATTACACTTAGACATAAATAACTATCCCACATTACACTTAGACATAAATAAAAGTAAAGAAACAGATTGTAGTAAGAAATCATATGGATCTAAAAGAACATGAGAGACTATCCCACATTACACTTAGACATAAATAAAAGTAAAGACAGATTGTAGTAAGAAATCATATGGATCTAAAAGAACATGAGAGACTATCCCACATTACACTTAGACATAAATAAAAGTAAAGAAACAGCTTGTAGTAAGAAATCATGGATCTAAAAGAAAACGAGAGACTATCCCACATTACACTTAGACATAAATAAAAGTAAAGAAACAGCTTGTAGTAAGAAATCATATGGATCTAAAAGAACATGAGAGACTATCCCACATTACACTTAGACATAAATAAAAGTAAAGAAACAGATTGTAGTAAGAAATCATATGGATCTAAAAGAACATGAGAGACTATCCCACATTACACTTAGACATAAATAAAAGTAAAGAAACAGATTGTAGTAAGAAATCATATGGATCTAAAAGAACATGAGAGACTATCCCACATTGCACTTAGACATAAATAACTATCCCACATTACACTTAGACATAAATAAAAGTAAAGAAACAGATTGTAGTAAGAAATCATATGGATCTAAAAGAACATGAGAGACTATCCCACATTACACTTAGACATAAATAAAAGTAAAGAAACAGATTGTAGTAAGAAATCATATGGATCTAAAAGAACATGAGAGACTATCCCACATTACACTTAGACATAAATAACTATCCCACATTACACTTAGACATAAATAAAAGTAAAGAAACAGATTGTAGTAAGAAATCATATGGATCTAAAAGAACATGAGAGACTATCCCACATTACACTTAGACATAAATAAAAGTAAAGAAACAGATTGTAGTAAGAAATCATATGGATCTAAAAGAACATGAGAGACTATCCCACATTACACTTAGACATAAATAACTATCCCACATTACACTTAGACATAAATAAAAGTAAAGAAACAGATTGTAGTAAGAAATCATATGGATCTAAAAGAACATGAGAGACTATCCCACATTACACTTAGACATAAATAAAAGTAAAGACAGATTGTAGTAAGAAATCATATGGATCTAAAAGAACATGAGAGACTATCCCACATTACACTTAGACATAAATAAAAGTAAAGAAACAGCTTGTAGTAAGAAATCATGGATCTAAAAGAAAACGAGAGACTATCCCACATTACACTTAGACATAAATAAAAGTAAAGAAACAGCTTGTAGTAAGAAATCATATGGATCTAAAAGAACATGAGAGACTATCCCACATTACACTTAGACATAAATAAAAGTAAAGAAACAGATTGTAGTAAGAAATCATATGGATCTAAAAGAACATGAGAGACTATCCCACATTACACTTAGACATAAATAAAAGTAAAGAAACAGATTGTAGTAAGAAATCATATGGATCTAAAAGAACATGAGAGACTATCCCACATTGCACTTAGACATAAATAACTATCCCACATTACACTTAGACATAAATAAAAGTAAAGAAACAGATTGTAGTAAGAAATCATATGGATCTAAAAGAACATGAGAGACTATCCCACATTACACTTAGACATAAATAAAAGTAAAGAAACAGATTGTAGTAAGAAATCATATGGATCTAAAAGAACATGAGAGACTATCCCACATTACACTTAGACATAAATAACTATCCCACATTACACTTAGACATAAATAAAAGTAAAGAAACAGATTGTAGTAAGAAATCATATGGATCTAAAAGAACATGAGAGACTATCCCACATTACACTTAGACATAAATAAAAGTAAAGAAACAGATTGTAGTAAGAAATCATATGGATCTAAAAGAACATGAGAGACTATCCCACATTACACTTAGACATAAATAACTATCCCACATTACACTTAGACATAAATAAAAGTAAAGAAACAGATTGTAGTAAGAAATCATATGGATCTAACAGAACATGAGAGACTATCCCACATTACACTTAGACATAAATAAAAGTAAAGAAACAGATTGTAGTAAGAAATCATATGGATCTAAAAGAACATGAGAGACTATCCCACATTACACTTAGACATAAATAAAAGTAAAGAAACAGCTTGTAGTAAGAAATCATATGGATCTAAAAGAACACGAGAGACTATCCAACATTACACTTAGACATAAATAAAAGTAAAGAAACAGCTTGTAGTAAGAAATCATATGGATCTAAAAGAACACGAGAGACTATCCAACATTACACTTAGACATAAATAAAAGTAAAGAAACAGCTTGTAGTAAGAAATCATATGGATCTAAAAGAACACGAGAGACTATCCAACATTACACTTAGACATAAATAAAAGTAAAGAAACAGCTTGTAGTAAGAAATCATATGGATCTAAAAGAACACGAGAGACTATCCAATATTACACTTGGACATAAATAAAAGTAAAGAAACAGCTTGTAGTAAGAAATCATATGGATCTAAAAGAACACGAGAGACTATCCCACATTACACTTAGACATAAATAAAAGTAAAGAAACAGCTTGTAGTAAGAAATCATATGAATCTAAAAGAACACGAGAGACTATCCAACATTACACTTAGACATAAATAAAAGTAAAGAAACAGATTGTAGTAAGAAATCATATGGATCTAAAAGAACACGAGAGACTATCCCACATTACACTTAGACATAAATAAAAGTAAAGAAACAGATTGTAGTAAGAAATCATATGGATCTAAAAGAACATGAGAGACTATCCCACATTACACTTAGACATAAATAACTATCCCACATTACACTTAGACATAAATAAAAGTAAAGAAACAGATTGTAGTAAGAAATTATATGGATCTAAAAGAACATGAGAGACTATCCCACATTACACTTAGACATAAATAAAAGTAAAGAAACAGATTGTAGTAAGAAATCATATGGATCTAAAAGAACATGAGAGACTATCCCACATTACACTTAGACATAAATAAAAGTAAAGACAGATTGTAGTAAGAAATCATATGGATCTAAAAGAACATGAGAGACTATCCCACATTACACTTAGACATAAATAACTATCCCACATTACACTTAGACATAAATAAAAGTAAAGAAACAGATTGTAATAAGAAATCATATGGAACTAAAAGAACATGAGAGACTATCCCACATTACACTTAGACATAAATAAAAGTAAAGAAACAGCTTGTAGTAAGAAATCATATGGATCTAAAAGAACATGAGAGACTATCCCACATTACACTTAGACATAAATAAAAGTAAAGAAACAGCTTGTAGTAAGAAATCATATGGATCTAAAAGAACATGAGAGACTATCCCACATTACACTTAGACATAAATAAAAGTAAAGAAACAGATTGTAGTAAGAAATCATATGGATCTAAAAGAACATGAGAGACTATCCCACATTACACTTAGACATAAATAACTATCCCACATTACACTTAGACATAAATAAAAGTAAAGAAACAGATTGTAGTAAGAAATCATATGGATCTAAAAGAACATGAGAGACTATCCCACATTACACTTAGACATAAATAAAAGTAAAGAAACAGATTGTAGTAAGAAATCATATGGATCTAAAAGAACATGAGAGACTATCCCACATTACACTTAGACATAAATAAAAGTAAAGAAACAGCTTGTAGTAAGAAATCATATGGATCTAAAAGAACATGAGAGACTATCCCACATTACACTTAGACATAAATAAAAGTAAAGAAACAGCTTGTAGTAAGAAATCATATGGATCTAAAAGAACATGAGAGACTATCCCACATTACACTTAGACATAAATAACTATCCCACATTACACTTAGACATAAATAAAAGTAAAGAAACAGATTGTAGTAAGAAATCATATGGATCTAAAAGAACATGAGAGACTATCCCACATTACACTTAGACATAAATAAAAGTAAAGAAACAGCTTGTAGTAAGAAATCATATGGATCTAAAAGAACATGAGAGACTATCCCACATTACACTTAGACATAAATAAAAGTAAAGAAACAGATTGTAGTAAGAAATCATATGGATCTAAAAGAACACGAGAGACTATCCAACATTACACTTAGACATAAATAAAAGTAAAGAAACAGCTTGTAGTAAGAAATCATATGGATCTAAAAGAACACGAGAGACTATCCAACATTACACTTAGACATAAATAAAAGTAAAGAAACAGCTTGTAGTAAGAAATCATATGGATCTAAAAGAACACGAGAGACTATCCAACATTACACTTAGATGTAAATAAAAGTAAAGAAACAGCTTGTAGTAAGAAATCATATGGATCTAAAAGAACACGAGAGACTATCCAACATTACACTTAAAATAAATAAAAGTAAAGAAACAGCTTTTAGTAAGAAATCATATGGATCTAAAAGAACACGAGAGACTATCCAACATTACACTTAGACATAAATAAAAGTAAAGAAACAGCTTGTAGTAAGAAATCATATGGATCTAAAAGAACACGAGAGACTATCCAACATTACACTTAGACATAAATAAAAGTAAAGAAACAGCTTGTAGTAAAAAATCATATGAATCTAAAAGAACACGAGAGACTATCCAACATTACACTTAGACATAAATAAAAGTAAAGAAACAGCTTGTAGTAAGAAATCATATGGATCTAAAAGAACACGAGAGACTATCCCACATTACACTTAGACATAAATAAAAGTAAAGAAACAGATTGTAGTAAGAAATCATATGGATCTAAAAGAACATGAGAGACTATCCCACATTACACATAAATAACTATCCCACATTACACTTAGACATAAATAAAAGTAAAGAAACAGATTGTAGTAAGAAATCATATGGATCTAAAAGAACATGTGAGACTATCCCACATTACACTTAGACATAAATAAAAGTAAAGAAACAGCTTGTAGTAAGAAATCATATGGATCTAAAAGAACATGAGAGACTATCCCACATTACACTTAGACATAAATAAAAGTAAAGAAACAGCTTGTAGTAAGAAATCATATGGATCTAAAAGAACATGAGAGACTATCCCACATTACACTTAGACATAAATAAAAGTAAAGAAACAGATTGTAGTAAGAAATCATATCGATCTAAAAGAACATGAGAGACTATCCCACATTACACTTAGACATAAATAACTATCCCACATTACACTTAGACATAAATAAAAGTAAAGAAACAGATTGTAGTAAGAAATCATATGGATCTAAAAGAACATGAGAGACTATTCCACATTACACTTAGACATAAATAAAAGTAAAGAAACAGATTGTAGTAAGAAATCATATGGATCTAAAAGAACATGAGAGACTATCCCACATTACACTTAGACATAAATAAAAGTAAAGAAACAGATTGTAGTAAGAAATCATATGGATCTAAAAGAACATGAGAGACTATCCCACATTACACTTAGACATAAATAAAAGTAAAGAAACAGCTTGTAGTAAGAAATCATATGGATCTAAAAGAACATGAGAGACTATCCCACATTACACTTAGACATAAATAAAAGTAAAGAAACAGATTGTAGTAAGAAATCATATGGATCTAAAAGAACATGAGAGACTATCCCACATTACACTTAGACATAAATAACTATCCCACATTACACTTAGACATAAATAAAAGTAAAGAAACAGATTGTAGTAAGAAATCATATGGATCTAAAAGAACATGAGAGACTATCCCACATTACACTTAGACATAAATAAAAGTAAAGAAACAGATTGTAGTAAGAAATCATATGGATCTAAAAGAACATGAGAGACTATCCCACATTACACTTAGACATAAATAAAAGTAAAGAAACAGATTGTAGTAAGAAATCATATGGATCTAAAAGAACATGAGAGACTATCCCACATTACACTTAGACATAAATAAAAGTAAAGAAACAGCTTGTAGTAAGAAATCATATGGATCTAAAAGAACATGAGAGACTATCCCACATTACACTTAGACATAAATAAAAGTAAAGAAACAGATTGTAGTAAGAAATCATATGGATCTAAAAGAACATGAGAGACTATCCCACATTACACTTAGACATAAATAAAAGTAAAGAAACAGCTTGTAGTAAGAAATCATATGGATCTAAAAGAACACGAGAGACTATCCAACATTACACTTAGACATAAATAAAAGTAAAGAAACAGCTTGTAGTAAGAAATCATATGGATCTAAAAGAACACGAGAGACTATCCAACATTACACTTAGACATAAATAAAAGTAAAGAAACAGCTTGTAGTAAGAAATCATATGGATCTAAAAGAACACGAGAGACTATCCAACATTACACTTAGACATAAATAAAAGTAAAGAAACAGCTTGTAGTAAGAAATCATATGAATCTAAAAGAACACGAGAGACTATCCAACATTACACTTAGACATAAATAAAAGTAAAGAAACAGCTTGTAGTAAGAAATCATATGGATCTAAAAGAACACGAGAGACTATCCCACATTACACTTAGACATAAATAAAAGTAAAGAAACAGATTGTAGTAAGAAATCATATGGATCTAAAAGAACATGAGAGACTATCCCACATTACACTTAGACATAAATAACTATCCCACATTACACTTAGACATAAATAAAAGTAAAGAAACAGATTGTAGTAAGAAATCATATGGATCTAAAAGAACATGAGAGACTATCCCACATTACACTTAGACATAAATAAAAGTAAAGACAGATTGTAGTAAGAAATCATATGGATCTAAAAGAACATGAGAGACTATCCCACATTACACTTAGACATAAATAAAAGTAAAGAAACAGCTTGTAGTAAGAAATCATGGATCTAAAAGAAAACGAGAGACTATCCCACATTACACTTAGACATAAATAAAAGTAAAGAAACAGATTGTAGTAAGAAATCATATGGATCTAACAGAACATGAGAGACTATCCCACATTACACTGAGACATAAATAAAAGTAAAGAAACAGATTGTAGTAAGAAATCATATGGATCTAAAAGAACATGAGAGACTATCCCACATTACACTTAGACATAAATAAAAGTAAAGAAACAGCTTGTAGTAAGAAATCATATGGATCTAAAAGAACACGAGAGACTATCCAACATTACACTTAGACATAAATAAAAGTAAAGAAACAGCTTGTAGTAAGAAATCATATGGATCTAAAAGAACACGAGAGACTATCCAACATTACACTTAGACATAAATAAAAGTAAAGAAACAGCTTGTAGTAAGAAATCATATGGATCTAAAAGAACACGAGAGACTATCCAACATTACACTTAGACATAAATAAAAGTAAAGAAACAGCTTGTAGTAAGAAATCATATGGATCTAAAAGAACACGAGAGACTATCCAATATTACACTTGGACATAAATAAAAGTAAAGAAACAGCTTGTAGTAAGAAATCATATGGATCTAAAAGAACACGAGAGACTATCCCACATTACACTTAGACATAAATAAAAGTAAAGAAACAGCTTGTAGTAAGAAATCATATGAATCTAAAAGAACACGAGAGACTATCCAACATTACACTTAGACATAAATAAAAGTAAAGAAACAGATTGTAGTAAGAAATCATATGGATCTAAAAGAACACGAGAGACTATCCCACATTACACTTAGACATAAATAAAAGTAAAGAAACAGATTGTAGTAAGAAATCATATGGATCTAAAAGAACATGAGAGACTATCCCACATTACACTTAGACATAAATAACTATCCCACATTACACTTAGACATAAATAAAAGTAAAGAAACAGATTGTAGTAAGAAATTATATGGATCTAAAAGAACATGAGAGACTATCCCACATTACACTTAGACATAAATAAAAGTAAAGAAACAGATTGTAGTAAGAAATCATATGGATCTAAAAGAACATGAGAGACTATCCCACATTACACTTAGACATAAATAAAAGTAAAGACAGATTGTAGTAAGAAATCATATGGATCTAAAAGAACATGAGAGACTATCCCACATTACACTTAGACATAAATAACTATCCCACATTACACTTAGACATAAATAAAAGTAAAGAAACAGATTGTAATAAGAAATCATATGGATCTAAAAGAACATGAGAGACTATCCCACATTACACTTAGACATAAATAAAAGTAAAGAAACAGCTTGTAGTAAGAAATCATATGGATCTAAAAGAACATGAGAGACTATCCCACATTACACTTAGACATAAATAAAAGTAAAGAAACAGCTTGTAGTAAGAAATCATATGGATCTAAAAGAACATGAGAGACTATCCCACATTACACTTAGACATAAATAAAAGTAAAGAAACAGATTGTAGTAAGAAATCATATGGATCTAAAAGAACATGAGAGACTATCCCACATTACACTTAGACATAAATAACTATCCCACATTACACTTAGACATAAATAAAAGTAAAGAAACAGATTGTAGTAAGAAATCATATGGATCTAAAAGAACATGAGAGACTATCCCACATTACACTTAGACATAAATAAAAGTAAAGAAACAGATTGTAGTAAGAAATCATATGGATCTAAAAGAACATGAGAGACTATCCCACATTACACTTAGACATAAATAAAAGTAAAGAAACAGCTTGTAGTAAGAAATCATATGGATCTAAAAGAACATGAGAGACTATCCCACATTACACTTAGACATAAATAAAAGTAAAGAAACAGCTTGTAGTAAGAAATCATATGGATCTAAAAGAACATGAGAGACTATCCCACATTACACTTAGACATAAATAACTATCCCACATTACACTTAGACATAAATAAAAGTAAAGAAACAGATTGTAGTAAGAAATCATATGGATCTAAAAGAACATGAGAGACTATCCCACATTACACTTAGACATAAATAAAAGTAAAGAAACAGCTTGTAGTAAGAAATCATATGGATCTAAAAGAACATGAGAGACTATCCCACATTACACTTAGACATAAATAAAAGTAAAGAAACAGATTGTAGTAAGAAATCATATGGATCTAAAAGAACATGAGAGACTATCCCACATTACACTTAGACATAAATAAAAGTAAAGAAACAGCTTGTAGTAAGAAATCATATGGATCTAAAAGAACACGAGAGACTATCCAACATTACACTTAGACATAAATAAAAGTAAAGAAACAGCTTGTAGTAAGAAATCATATGGATCTAAAAGAACACGAGAGACTATCCAACATTACACTTAGATGTAAATAAAAGTAAAGAAACAGCTTGTAGTAAGAAATCATATGGATCTAAAAGAACACGAGAGACTATCCAACATTACACTTAAAATAAATAAAAGTAAAGAAACAGCTTTTAGTAAGAAATCATATGGATCTAAAAGAACACGAGAGACTATCCAACATTACACTTAGACATAAATAAAAGTAAAGAAACAGCTTGTAGTAAGAAATCATATGGATCTAAAAGAACACGAGAGACTATCCAACATTACACTTAGACATAAATAAAAGTAAAGAAACAGCTTGTAGTAAAAAATCATATGAATCTAAAAGAACACGAGAGACTATCCAACATTACACTTAGACATAAATAAAAGTAAAGAAACAGCTTGTAGTAAGAAATCATATGGATCTAAAAGAACACGAGAGACTATCCCACATTACACTTAGACATAAATAAAAGTAAAGAAACAGATTGTAGTAAGAAATCATATGGATCTAAAAGAACATGAGAGACTATCCCACATTACACATAAATAACTATCCCACATTACACTTAGACATAAATAAAAGTAAAGAAACAGATTGTAGTAAGAAATCATATGGATCTAAAAGAACATGAGAGACTATCCCACATTACACTTAGACATAAATAAAAGTAAAGAAACAGCTTGTAGTAAGAAATCATATGGATCTAAAAGAACATGAGAGACTATCCCACATTACACTTAGACATAAATAAAAGTAAAGAAACAGATTGTAGTAAGAAATCATATGGATCTAAAAGAACATGAGAGACTATCCCACATTACACTTAGACATAAATAAAAGTAAAGAAACAGCTTGTAGTAAGAAATCATATGGATCTAAAAGAACACGAGAGACTATCCAACATTACACTTAGACATAAATAAAAGTAAAGAAACAGCTTGTAGTAAGAAATCATATGGATCTAAAAGAACACGAGAGACTATCCAACATTACACTTAGACATAAATAAAAGTAAAGAAACAGCTTGTAGTAAGAAATCATGAATCTAAAAGAACATGAGAGACTATCCAACATTACACTTAGACATAAATAAAAGTAAAGAAACAGATTGTAGTAAGAAATCATATGGATCTAAAAGAACATGAGAGACTATCCCACATTACACTTAGACATAAATAACTATCCCACATTACACTTAGACATAAATAAAAGTAAAGAAACAGATTGTAGTAAGAAATCATATGGATCTAAAAGAACATGTGAGACTATCCCACATTACACTTAGACATAAATAAAAGTAAAGAAACAGCTTGTAGTAAGAAATCATATGGATCTAAAAGAACATGAGAGACTATCCCACATTACACTTAGACATAAATAAAAGTAAAGAAACAGCTTGTAGTAAGAAATCATATGGATCTAAAAGAACATGAGAGACTATCCCACATTACACTTAGACATAAATAAAAGTAAAGAAACAGATTGTAGTAAGAAATCATATCGATCTAAAAGAACATGAGAGACTATCCCACATTACACTTAGACATAAATAACTATCCCACATTACACTTAGACATAAATAAAAGTAAAGAAACAGATTGTAGTAAGAAATCATATGGATCTAAAAGAACATGAGAGACTATTCCACATTACACTTAGACATAAATAAAAGTAAAGAAACAGATTGTAGTAAGAAATCATATGGATCTAAAAGAACATGAGAGACTATCCCACATTACACTTAGACATAAATAAAAGTAAAGAAACAGATTGTAGTAAGAAATCATATGGATCTAAAAGAACATGAGAGACTATCCCACATTACACTTAGACATAAATAAAAGTAAAGAAACAGCTTGTAGTAAGAAATCATATGGATCTAAAAGAACATGAGAGACTATCCCACATTACACTTAGACATAAATAAAAGTAAAGAAACAGATTGTAGTAAGAAATCATATGGATCTAAAAGAACATGAGAGACTATCCCACATTACACTTAGACATAAATAACTATCCCACATTACACTTAGACATAAATAAAAGTAAAGAAACAGATTGTAGTAAGAAATCATATGGATCTAAAAGAACATGAGAGACTATCCCACATTACACTTAGACATAAATAAAAGTAAAGAAACAGATTGTAGTAAGAAATCATATGGATCTAAAAGAACATGAGAGACTATCCCACATTACACTTAGACATAAATAAAAGTAAAGAAACAGATTGTAGTAAGAAATCATATGGATCTAAAAGAACATGAGAGACTATCCCACATTACACTTAGACATAAATAAAAGTAAAGAAACAGCTTGTAGTAAGAAATCATATGGATCTAAAAGAACATGAGAGACTATCCCACATTACACTTAGACATAAATAAAAGTAAAGAAACAGATTGTAGTAAGAAATCATATGGATCTAAAAGAACATGAGAGACTATCCCACATTACACTTAGACATAAATAAAAGTAAAGAAACAGCTTGTAGTAAGAAATCATATGGATCTAAAAGAACACGAGAGACTATCCAACATTACACTTAGACATAAATAAAAGTAAAGAAACAGCTTGTAGTAAGAAATCATATGGATCTAAAAGAACACGAGAGACTATCCAACATTACACTTAGACATAAATAAAAGTAAAGAAACAGCTTGTAGTAAGAAATCATATGGATCTAAAAGAACACGAGAGACTATCCAACATTACACTTAGACATAAATAAAAGTAAAGAAACAGCTTGTAGTAAGAAATCATATGAATCTAAAAGAACACGAGAGACTATCCAACATTACACTTAGACATAAATAAAAGTAAAGAAACAGCTTGTAGTAAGAAATCATATGGATCTAAAAGAACACGAGAGACTATCCCACATTACACTTAGACATAAATAAAAGTAAAGAAACAGATTGTAGTAAGAAATCATATGGATCTAAAAGAACATGAGAGACTATCCCACATTACACTTAGACATAAATAACTATCCCACATTACACTTAGACATAAATAAAAGTAAAGAAACAGATTGTAGTAAGAAATCATATGGATCTAAAAGAACATGAGAGACTATCCCACATTACACTTAGACATAAATAAAAGTAAAGACAGATTGTAGTAAGAAATCATATGGATCTAAAAGAACATGAGAGACTATCCCACATTACACTTAGACATAAATAAAAGTAAAGAAACAGCTTGTAGTAAGAAATCATGGATCTAAAAGAAAACGAGAGACTATCCCACATTACACTTAGACATAAATAAAAGTAAAGAAACAGATTGTAGTAAGAAATCATATGGATCTAACAGAACATGAGAGACTATCCCACATTACACTTAGACATAAATAAAAGTAAAGAAACAGATTGTAGTAAGAAATCATATGGATCTAACAGAACATGAGAGACTATCCCACATTACACTTAGACATAAATAAAAGTAAAGAAACAGCTTGTAGTAAGAAATCATATGGATCTAAAAGAACACGAGAGACTATCCAACATTACACTTAGACATAAATAAAAGTAAAGAAACAGCTTGTAGTAAGAAATCATATGGATCTAAAAGAACACGAGAGACTATCTTACATTACACTTAGACATAAATAAAAGTAAAGAAACAGCTTGTAGTAAGAAATCATATGGATCTAAAAGAACACGAGAGACTATCCAACATTACACTTAGACATAAATAAAAGTAAAGAAACAGCTTGTAGTAAGAAATCATATGGATCTAAAAGAACACGAGAGACTATCCAATATTACACTTGGACATAAATAAAAGTAAAGAAACAGCTTGTAGTAAGAAATCATATGGATCTAAAAGAACACGAGAGACTATCCCACATTACACTTAGACATAAATAAAAGTAAAGAAACAGCTTGTAGTAAGAAATCATATGAATCTAAAAGAACACGAGAGACTATCCAACATTACACTTAGACATAAATAAAAGTAAAGAAACAGATTGTAGTAAGAAATCATATGGATCTAAAAGAACACGAGAGACTATCCCACATTACACTTAGACATAAATAAAAGTAAAGAAACAGATTGTAGTAAGAAATCATATGGATCTAAAAGAACATGAGAGACTATCCCACATTACACTTAGACATAAATAACTATCCCACATTACACTTAGACATAAATAAAAGTAAAGAAACAGATTGTAGTAAGAAATTATATGGATCTAAAAGAACATGAGAGACTATCCCACATTACACTTAGACATAAATAAAAGTAAAGAAACAGATTGTAGTAAGAAATCATATGGATCTAAAAGAACATGAGAGACTATCCCACATTACACTTAGACATAAATAAAAGTAAAGACAGATTGTAGTAAGAAATCATATGGATCTAAAAGAACATGAGAGACTATCCCACATTACACTTAGACATAAATAACTATCCCACATTACACTTAGACATAAATAAAAGTAAAGAAACAGATTGTAATAAGAAATCATATGGATCTAAAAGAACATGAGAGACTATCCCACATTACACTTAGACATAAATAAAAGTAAAGAAACAGCTTGTAGTAAGAAATCATATGGATCTAAAAGAACATGAGAGACTATCCCACATTACACTTAGACATAAATAAAAGTAAAGAAACAGCTTGTAGTAAGAAATCATATGGATCTAAAAGAACATGAGAGACTATCCCACATTACACTTAGACATAAATAAAAGTAAAGAAACAGATTGTAGTAAGAAATCATATGGATCTAAAAGAACATGAGAGACTATCCCACATTACACTTAGACATAAATAACTATCCCACATTACACTTAGACATAAATAAAAGTAAAGAAACAGATTGTAGTAAGAAATCATATGGATCTAAAAGAACATGAGAGACTATCCCACATTACACTTAGACATAAATAAAAGTAAAGAAACAGATTGTAGTAAGAAATCATATGGATCTAAAAGAACATGAGAGACTATCCCACATTACACTTAGACATAAATAAAAGTAAAGAAACAGCTTGTAGTAAGAAATCATATGGATCTAAAAGAACATGAGAGACTATCCCACATTACACTTAGACATAAATAAAAGTAAAGAAACAGCTTGTAGTAAGAAATCATATGGATCTAAAAGAACATGAGAGACTATCCCACATTACACTTAGACATAAATAACTATCCCACATTACACTTAGACATAAATAAAAGTAAAGAAACAGATTGTAGTAAGAAATCATATGGATCTAAAAGAACATGAGAGACTATCCCACATTACACTTAGACATAAATAAAAGTAAAGAAACAGCTTGTAGTAAGAAATCATATGGATCTAAAAGAACATGAGAGACTATCCCACATTACACTTAGACATAAATAAAAGTAAAGAAACAGATTGTAGTAAGAAATCATATGGATCTAAAAGAACATGAGAGACTATCCCACATTACACTTAGACATAAATAAAAGTAAAGAAACAGCTTGTAGTAAGAAATCATATGGATCTAAAAGAACACGAGAGACTATCCAACATTACACTTAGACATAAATAAAAGTAAAGAAACAGCTTGTAGTAAGAAATCATATGGATCTAAAAGAACACGAGAGACTATCCAACATTACACTTAGATGTAAATAAAAGTAAAGAAACAGCTTGTAGTAAGAAATCATATGGATCTAAAAGAACACGAGAGACTATCCAACATTACACTTAAAATAAATAAAAGTAAAGAAACAGCTTTTAGTAAGAAATCATATGGATCTAAAAGAACACGAGAGACTATCCAACATTACACTTAGACATAAATAAAAGTAAAGAAACAGCTTGTAGTAAGAAATCATATGGATCTAAAAGAACACGAGAGACTATCCAACATTACACTTAGACATAAATAAAAGTAAAGAAACAGCTTGTAGTAAAAAATCATATGAATCTAAAAGAACACGAGAGACTATCCAACATTACACTTAGACATAAATAAAAGTAAAGAAACAGCTTGTAGTAAGAAATCATATGGATCTAAAAGAACACGAGAGACTATCCCACATTACACTTAGACATAAATAAAAGTAAAGAAACAGATTGTAGTAAGAAATCATATGGATCTAAAAGAACATGAGAGACTATCCCACATTACACATAAATAACTATCCCACATTACACTTAGACATAAATAAAAGTAAAGAAACAGATTGTAGTAAGAAATCATATGGATCTAAAAGAACATGAGAGACTATCCCACATTACACTTAGACATAAATAAAAGTAAAGAAACAGCTTGTAGTAAGAAATCATATGGATCTAAAAGAACATGAGAGACTATCCCACATTACACTTAGACATAAATAAAAGTAAAGAAACAGATTGTAGTAAGAAATCATATGGATCTAAAAGAACATGAGAGACTATCCCACATTACACTTAGACATAAATAAAAGTAAAGAAACAGCTTGTAGTAAGAAATCATATGGATCTAAAAGAACACGAGAGACTATCCAACATTACACTTAGACATAAATAAAAGTAAAGAAACAGCTTGTAGTAAGAAATCATATGGATCTAAAAGAACACGAGAGACTATCCAACATTACACTTAGATGTAAATAAAAGTAAAGAAACAGCTTGTAGTAAGAAATCATATGGATCTAAAAGAACACGAGAGACTATCCAACATTACACTTAAAATAAATAAAAGTAAAGAAACAGCTTTTAGTAAGAAATCATATGGATCTAAAAGAACACGAGAGACTATCCAACATTACACTTAGACATAAATAAAAGTAAAGAAACAGCTTGTAGTAAGAAATCATATGGATCTAAAAGAACACGAGAGACTATCCCACATTACACTTAGACATAAATAAAAGTAAAGAAACAGATTGTAGTAAGAAATCATATGGATCTAAAAGAACATGAGAGACTATCCCAGATTACACTTAGACATAAATAAAAGTAAAGAAACAGCTTGTAGTAAGAAATCATATGGATCTAAAAGAACATGAGAGACTATCCCACATTACACTTAGACATAAATAAAAGTAAAGAAACAGATTGTAGTAAGAAATCATATGGATCTAAAAGAACATGAGAGACTATCCCACATTACACTTAGACATAAATAAAAGTAAAGAAACAGCTTGTAGTAAGAAATCATATGGATCTAAAAGAACACGAGAGACTATCCAACATTACACTTAGACATAAATAAAAGTAAAGAAACAGCTTGTAGTAAGAAATCATATGGATCTAAAAGAACACGAGAGACTATCCAACATTACACTTAGACATAAATAAAAGTAAAGAAACAGCTTGTAGTAAGAAATCATATGGATCTAAAAGAACACGAGAGACTATCCAACATTACACTTAGACATAAATAAAAGTAAAGAAACAGCTTGTAGTAAGAAATCATATGAATCTAAAAGAACACGAGAGACTATCCAACATTACACTTAGACATAAATAAAAGTAAAGAAACAGCTTGTAGTAAGAAATCATATGGATCTAAAAGAACACGAGAGACTATCCCACATTACACTTAGACATAAATAAAAGTAAAGAAACAGATTGTAGTAAGAAATCATATGGATCTAAAAGAACATGAGAGACTATCCCACATTACACTTAGACATAAATAACTATCCCACATTACACTTAGACATAAATAAAAGTAAAGAAACAGATTGTAGTAAGAAATCATATGGATCTAAAAGAACATGAGAGACTATCCCACATTACACTTAGACATAAATAAAAGTAAAGACAGATTGTAGTAAGAAATCATATGGATCTAAAAGAACATGAGAGACTATCCCACATTACACTTAGACATAAATAAAAGTAAAGAAACAGCTTGTAGTAAGAAATCATGGATCTAAAAGAAAACGAGAGACTATCCCACATTACACTTAGACATAAATAAAAGTAAAGAAACAGCTTGTAGTAAGAAATCATATGGATCTAAAAGAACATGAGAGACTATCCCACATTACACTTAGACATAAATAAAAGTAAAGAAACAGATTGTAGTAAGAAATCATATGGATCTAAAAGAACATGAGAGACTATCCCACATTACACTTAGACATAAATAAAAGTAAGGAAACAGATTGTAGTAAGAAATCATATGGATCTAAAAGAACATGAGAGACTATCCCACATTACACTTAGACATAAATAAAAGTAAAGAAACAGATTGTAGTAAGAAATCATATGGATCTAAAAGAACATGAGAGACTATCCCACATTACACTTAGACATAAATAAAAGTAAAGAAACAGATTGTAGTAAGAAATCATATGGATCTAAAAGAACATGAGAGACTATCCCACATTACACTTAGACATAAATAACTATCCCACATTACACTTAGACATAAATAAAAGTAAAGAAACAGATTGTAGTAAGAAATCATATGGATCTAAAAGAACATGAGAGACTATCCCACATTACACTTAGACATAAATAAAAGTAAAGAAACAGATTGTAGTAAGAAATCATATGGATCTAAAAGAACATGAGAAACTATCCCACATTACACTTAGACATAAATAACTATCCCACATTACACTTAGACATAAATAAAAGTAAAGAAACAGATTGTAGTAAGAAATCATATGGATCTAAAAGAACATGAGAGACTATCCCACATTACACTTAGACATAAATAAAAGTAAAGAAACAGATTGTAGTAAGAAATCATATGGATCTAAAAGAACATGAGAGACTATCCCACATTACACTTAGACATAAATAAAAGTAAAGAAACAGCTTGTAGTAAGAAATCATATGGATCTAAAAGAACACGAGAGACTATCCAACATTACACTTAGACATAAATAAAAGTAAAGAAACAGCTTGTAGTAAGAAATCATATGGATCTAAAAGAACACGAGAGACTATCCAACATTACACTTAGACATAAATAAAAGTAAAGAAACAACTTGTAGTAAGAAATCATATGGATCTAAAAGAACACGAGAGACTATCCAACATTACACTTAGACATAAATAAAAGTAAAGAAACAGATTGTAGTAAGAAATCATATGGATCTAAAAGAACACGAGAGACTATCCCACATTACACTTAGACATAAATAAAAGTAAAGAAACAGATTGTAGTAAGAAATCATATGGATCTAAAAGAACATGAGAGACTATCCCACATTACACTTAGACATAAATAACTATCCCACATTACACTTAGACATAAATAAAAGTAAAGAAACAGATTGTAGTAAGAAATTATATGGATCTAAAAGAACATGAGAGACTATCCCACATTACACTTAGACATAAATAAAAGTAAAGAAACAGATTGTAGTAAGAAATCATATGGATCTAAAAGAACATGAGAGACTATCCCACATTACACTTAGACATAAATAAAAGTAAAGACAGATTGTAGTAAGAAATCATATGGATCTAAAAGAACATGAGAGACTATCCCACATTACACTTAGACATAAATAACTATCCCACATTACACTTAGACATAAATAAAAGTAAAGAAACAGATTGTAGTAAGAAATCATATGGATCTAAAAGAACATGAGAGACTATCCCACATTACACTTAGACATAAATAAAAGTAAAGAAACAGATTGTAGTAAGAAATCATATGGATCTAAAAGAACATGAGAGACTATCCCACATTACACTTAGACATAAATAAAAGTAAAGACAGATTGTAGTAAGAAATCATATGGATCTAAAAGAACACGAGAGACTATCCCACATTACACTTAGACATAAATAAAAGTAAAGAAACAGCTTGTAGTAAGAAATCATATGGATCTAAAAGAACACGAGAGACTATTCAACATTACACTTAGACATAAATAAAAGTAAAGAAACAGCTTGTAGTAAGAAATCATATGGATCTAAAAGAACACGAGACTATTCAACATTACACTTAGACATAAATAAAAGTAAAGAAACAGCTTGTAGTAAGAAATCATATGGATCTAAAAGAACATGAGAGACTATCCCACATTACACTTAGACATAAATAACTATCCCACATTACACTTAGACATAAATAAAAGTAAAGAAACAGACTGTAATAAGAAATCATATGGATCTAAAAGAACATGAGACTATCCCACATTACACTTAGACATAAATAACTATCCCACATTACACTTAGACATAAATAAAAGTAAAGAAACAGATTGTAGTAAGAAATCATATGGATCTAAAAGAACATGAGAGACTATCCCACATTACACTTAGACATAAATAACTATCCCACATTACACTTAGACATAAATAAAAGTAAAGAAACAGATTGTAGTAAGAAATCATATGGATCTAAAAGAACATGAGAGACTATCCCACATTACACTTAGACATAAATAAAAGTAAAGAAACAGATTGTAGTAAGAAAACATATGGATCTAAAAGAACATGATAGACTATCCCACATTACACTTAGACATAAATAACTATCCCATATTACACTTAGACATAAATAACTATCCCACATTACACTTAGACATAAATAACTATCCCACATTACACTTAGACATAAATAACTATCCCACATTACACTTAGACATAAATAACTATCCCACATTACACTTAGACATAAATAACTATCCCACATTACACTTAAGACATAAATAACTATCCCACATTACACTTAGACATAAATAACTATCCCACATTACACTTAGACATAAATAACTATCCCACATTACACTTAAGACATAAATAACTATCCCACATTACACTTAGACATAAATAACTATCCCACATTACACTTAGACATAAATAAAAGTAAAGAAACAGATTGTAGTAAGAAATCATATGGATCTAAAAGAAGATGAGAAACTATCCCACATTACACTTAGACATAAATAAAAGTAAAGAAACAGATTGTAGTAAGAAATCATATGGATCGAAAAGAACATGAGACTATCCCACATTACACTTAAGACATAAATAACTATCCCATATTACACTTAGACATAAATAACTATCCCACATTACACTTAGACATAAATAACTATCCCACATTACACTTAGACATAAATAACTATCCCACATTACACTTAGACATAAATAACTATCCCACATTACACTTAGACATACATAACTATCCCACATTACACTTAGACATAAATAACTATCCCACATTACACTTAGACATAAATAACTATCCCACATTACACTTAGACATAAATAACTATCCCACATTCACATTACACTTAGACATAAATAACTATCCCACATTACACTTAGACATAAATAAAAGGAACAGTGCCCTTTATGCTGTTCTATATTTCACAGTAGATCTTTTATACCCCCAAGCCTACAATTGAGTGGTACTCATTGCTTTTGCTAATAAACACTGCATCTGGGTATCTTTGTTATTTTGATGTTATTCATTGTAAGCAAATTATTTCCTAGATGTGTGGTTTTCAACAAGAAAACAAAATATGGTTGAAGTAATCTTACTGTCATCATTGTACCCAACATCACATGACAAGGTTACAAAAATAAGAGAACAACCACAGGAATCTCATCTGTCATCAATCGTTCACCTTTTCACATTTGTATATTGTCCTTTGAACCCACTTAGAAGGGATGGTACATACTACCAGGGAAGACGAGATTCAGAATTGAAGATACCAAAGGGGGAATCAGAAGTCGTAAATTGAAGGACAGAAAATACAATGGACAAAAGAATATACAATGATCAGAAAACTAAAGATCCAGCAACAGGAGCCCCTGAAGTGTAAGCATTTCCTCTCCAGATGTGGTTCTTGTCGTGTTACAAAACTGTTACCATGGAAATAAAAAAAAAGAATAAAAAGGTTATAAGGTATTTATATCCTTTATTTGTAACAAATAAAATGCAAGAAAGAAAATTGTGCTTTAACTTTTACATTCTACCATCAATTGAACCCAATACACATTTCTGGATATATGTCTTATCACATGACCACAGTTCAGGTCACATGATTATCATAAATAAAATAGTCACATGATTAACATAAACAATCACATCAACTGACAGAGAAATCCTCATAGTCATGTGGTCATTTTTAAACACTTTGATAAGTCTTGACAAATGTCTTTTTTATAGCCAATCAAATCACAGCTTTTAAACGTATCTAAGTTAATTAAGAATTCCTTACAAATTATGGGAGTTGACATTTTTCTGTATAGCTTTTTTACCTCAAAATAGGACATTCACAATATCAAACAATGATTTGATTGATAACTAATAATTATTAATAGCCTGTTTTCAACGAAACAAAGATTTTTCTGCCAGTTGACTCACGGATGACATGTGAAAAGTAATCGGAATGAAATCAGCCGTGGGTCACCGATGATGACCAATCATAGGCAAACAAATTAATCAGTCTCTACATATTGCAAAAAAATAAAAATAAATAAACATTGCACTTCAAATTGCAAAAACACCAAAAATATACAAACATTGATAAACAAGTACATGTAATAAATAATCTACAAAAATAACCCGGTACTATCATTAATACTATTGTGACAAGAAAAAGGAAGACTTTTTTTTTCATTTTTCCAAGAAAATATTTTGTTGCGACGAGCAATTTCTACTAATTATCTAGAACAGAATATATGGAAATAATTACAATGTATTATATAACACATTTTCTCATTGGCTAATATAGACACTGTCGTGGCCGTGATCGTATGGTAGTTGGATTTACAACTACCTATGCAATCAGTGCCTATCACCATTGATGTTGTGAGCTGGAATCTCGGTCAGGGCGAGGTGTACAACATTATGTGATAAAGTTTGTCAATGACTTGCGGCAAGTCAGTGGTTTTCTCCATGTACGCCGGTTTCCTCCTCCAATAAAACTGACTGCCACGATATAACTGAAATATTGTTGAAAGTGGCATTAAACACCATTAAACAAACAAACAAACAAACATTGACTAATAGTTTTGTCTCATACAGTTGAAATGTTGTAACTAAGGGTTCTAGTTTGAATGAGCCGCCATATTGAATTCTTAAAATTCAACTTGTCAATTACTACAATATGATAGAAAATAAAGACACTGTCTATCTTTGAAATCATTTCTTGCTAGATTTTATTCTAAAATGAAGTGTAAAATGTTGTGAAAATTTTCAAATGATATCACAGTTTTCTATGACATTTACGAGTCAAAGTTGTCGACAATATTTCTTGACATTTTAGTTTTTTGCTATTTTTCCACCCTTTCTTCAGCTCAATTAAAATATTTTTGTTTTACATTGAAATATAAATAACAGTATTTGAAGAGTTGCTCGCATGAATTGGCCATTTTCACACAAGTATCATACATTTATGAGTCAAAAATGTACATTTGATTTTAAAAAGGTAGCAATATTTATGATCAAACAAAATGAAAAACAAAAAATACCAAAATGTCGAAACAGTTACAAAAATCTAATAAAAAAATCTTGGAAATGCAAAATCAATATAATTTTATTTAACAAATACAAAACTTTAAAAAAAAAAGACAAAATTTAATTGCTGTTCTTCATGTAACAGTCGCTGATAGAGTTCCATTTTGATGAATGTCTTGTTATTTATTTCAATAAAACTAAAAACTGTTGTTTGGACTGTCCCATTAACATACATGGCACCCAGGGGTGGCACATTATAATTTAAATCAATACCATGGGTGGTTGTTCAAATGCAGCAGAAAAATTACTCCTATGGCTATGGGTGGTCATTCCTGTATATCATGTATGTCAAAATGTATTGTCTAAAACATTTCTACCGAATTAAAATGCGACAGAAAAATTTAATTTGCTATTACGGTTGAGTGACAATATTTTTAAAGTGCCATTCCTGGACACCATGTATGTCTAAATGAAACAACCCTTCTCACTAAAAACAGTTGTATACAAATATCTTAAATACCATACAATTAATGTATATTATGTGCATCACATGTGTCTACGTATATATTCCCCAAATATACAAAATTTTCTAAAAAAAAAATAACAAAAACTTTGGTTGTGAACAGATCAAAAAATTATAGCAAACATTTATGTCTTATCTCCCTTTATGAAATTGTGTAAAATTTAATATAAATCTTGCATTAATTTGGTAAGGAGCAATGAAAAAAATATTAAAGGGAGATAACACACTAGTGTTTCCTGATCTAAATTTAAAATGTTGAGCTTTATATATATAGATATCACAGTCGTTGTTTACATATCACAGTATTATATAAAATATTCAGGGCTCTATTGCTATGCTTTATTATTTACAATTTCTATAAGTCTATTTTGCTAAAAATTAAGTGTAACCTTGAATTAACCTCTATAAATGACCTTAACACTTAACATTCTACTTTCAAGGAAACACACTTTAAAAACCTTTTTAATAAGTATCTTTTGATATCCACCCTTTTGGCCCCCTCCCCCCTCCCCCCACCATAAAAAAACAATACCTTGAAATCCTATTATTGTGTAACAGGAATCTCATGCTACAGACATATATATAAATCAAGGTTAGATAGATAACTCTTTCAAGACAATTTCAAAATATGGTCCTTCTCCCCTCCCCCCCTCAGAAAAAAAGAATCACTCATCCAAGTGATTTTATCAGGGATCTTCTTTTGGAATATCATACAGAAAATTTTAATATCTAAAGAAAACCTGGACTATTATTTTATATGGCTAAATTAATTAATATTGTCTAAATACAGAGATGAAAGAGTTCACTGATGAAAAAAGAGGAAACCCCCTATACAGTGCCTGAATACACTCATTTCCTACCTGTTTGTACCAGGTTTGACACATGACATTCCAGGGGTTGAAAATAGCACTAGCCCGACGCCCAGGGCTACCATTTTTAACTGCAGGACTACCAAATTTCATCACAAGAAAAGCCCGACGGACTAGCGCATATAAAATCTACCCACCAATCAATTTTATGTACATAGATGAAATGATGACATTCCTGCATAAATCGAAATTCCCCATGATAAATAAAGCTACCATTATAACAATAACTAATCAACATTGTTTCCTGTTATGGTCAGACGTTTTTATTTTTGGAACAATTCGTTGTCTCGGCCAAGGGATATCAGTATTGATCAATTGTTCTATACCCAGTCGGGTTTCCGATACTTTGATCTCCTACAGCCCCAGGGCTCACGTTTGAGGGTGATTCTGTTGAAGAAGTCATCTTGTGGAGCTTGACTTCGCTTTCTCGTTGGTCAAAAACGAAGTCCAAGTCGCCTTGTTGCTCGCGTTTTTTTAAAAATGTGTCATTTATGAAAATGTCGATATCGTGTTTATTGGTATTTGCAACAAACATGTATTGTATCTATTAAGTATTTTGAACGTGATTTTCTTGAAAAGTAATTCATTTCGGTTTAAAGAAACTTTAATTTCGTTCAATAACAAATAATTATGGCTTCATTGATCGGAAAGGTGACGCAATCAGGCATTGTGTTACAGGGAATGTTGATCGAAGCTACTTTTAACCAAACAAACTTTTTATTTATTTTTTCTCATTTCTGTGACATCAAATTTTAGTTCTCATATTTAATATGTTCTTATATGCGAAGGTTGGCCATTCAAAATTGGTTGAAATGCACGGTGACGCTTAAGATTTTTATCGATCTGCATCCCAGTCCGATTGGTATTTCACACTCGCAACCGGATTCATATTGCGATCTATTTATAGAACTGCTACATTCAGACAGGTGCAATTAAAAATATAATTTGAACTACAGTACAGTATTTTATTCCATTGTTGAAATCTAATTTAAGTTCTGACAAATAATAATTACAGCCTTTTACTTGCTTCAGCTTTTGACTGACAATGCTAATATACGTTTGTACAACAAATTCATTCCCTAGCTATATATAGTTGGACCGTTGAGCAAATTGGCATAGACATCTCTTTTCTGCTGACGACTACACAATTATGACTTATTACAATTTGTGTGGTATTAAATCAAAGCATATTAATATTTCAAAAGGGAGGAGGTACAAATAACAAATCACAGGTATGCAAGACTCCAATAGTCAAGGTAGACAGAAATAAATATTTGTCCCTTAGGCAATTGTGAATAAAAAAAAACCCAGAACAAATCAGATCAGACAGCATTGATACTGCCCCTGTACTATATACTTCTGTAAGGTAACAGTTACACCCGAAAATATTGAAGATCGACTGATCATTAGTCAGCAAAGTCTGACACAATTTTTCGAATCAACAAGTAACAAACGAAAACTGCAAGGACCTGACAGTGATCACGAAACAACTGTAACAAAAAAATGTAAAATACAAGAAGGCCAAACGTAATTTTCCAGAGTGAACACAGAAGTTTTCTCCAGTCTTGGGCTAGTACTTGAATCTGTCAGGCTAGCAAAAAATCATCTACAAATAGCCCGGGGCTAGTTGGGTGTGAAAGAAAATTTCAACCCCTGCCGCCGATCAGAACGAAAACTTTCATCTCTGTACGTAACATATTTATACATCTAAGCTAACATTAAATGGATCGTCTACAATTTTCTGGTGTATTTCAATAAATAAGGGTACATAGGTTACAAAGTCCATAAAATCTATATATCCTGTTCCAAATCTGTTAAACTTGCTTAGTACCTAGAAAAAATAATAAAAAATAGTTGGATTAACGAAGTTGTTAATGTTTATCGTTAATTTGAGTAAATCAGCAATATCTTGACTACCAGAATTACTGGGGGAGGAAACCGCTTAAGTGGTGTAATGGTTAGCATGCTCGTATCAAGTGCTGTAGATTGTGGGTTCATGTTTTCCTTTTATTTTCAATACCCAAGTTTTGTTCTGTGCGTGCTCTTATAAAGTGTCTATTTGCAATTGTAAATCAGAGAAAACATCACTTTTTCTATTCAATTTTGTCTTATTGTACAAATATAATATGCTTAAACTAAAAAAGGACCGAACATTTAATATACATGTACTTACATATCCTACATGCTCTGGATCCAGCCCTCCAGCTGTTAATTCTACAGCTAATGATGATGCCTTAGCATTTCCATTGTTGTTAGTTTCATAATCTCCATCAGCTAGCAATCCAAACAATTCCTGGAAATTGACAAGTTCTCATTATTTTATCTCCTTTTTTAGAGAGTGGTATTAAATATTTTCTGCCTTTTGTATACGGTGAATTTTTGTCAACATTTTGACATAAAGGAAGCCTGGATGTTAATGTAAAGTGAAAATGCTGAGAATGCGTACGGAATAGAAAACATCCATGTTCAAGGAGAATTGTAACTTTTTAAAAAATGTATTTTTTTCATATAAAGTCCTTCAGATAAGTGTTCCTTAAATTTTACTTGTCTGGTGTCAATTTAAGCTGGTACAGACTGACCAATCTTTTTGTATAGTCTCGGTGTGTGTCAGCCAACAGGAATTGGACAAGGCCATTATGAACTGGTGTCAGAATGATGAATCTGCCAACCTGACAGAAATTGAGAACAGATCCTATTTTGAACTGGTACCTACTACCAAATCTTAATGCAGAGCCCTGCAAAACTGACAAGAATTGTGATACAAATAATGTTGAACTGATACAGACTGACAAACCCTTACAGACAATGTATATCTGAAATTATACACATTTCAAGAAGTCTTTTCATTGAGATATTCCAAGTGGTGTCCAAGCTACATCTTGCTTTAAAGCTTAAACAATTTGGTGTCAGAATGTCAAAACACAATGTTAAAATGAGTTCCATGGGAAAAGTATGAGAAACCATTTTGTATGCCCTTATGTATACATGTCTTTTTAAAAGTACCAGTACAGAATGGAAGACGTTACCTTTGAAGTTTCCATTTTAAGATCTAGAGCATCATAACTTCGTCTTTTCTTCGTAGTTTCTTCTGGATTATCTTTAATTAACATCTTCTTAATTACAGGACTGAAAGAAAAAATAAAAAAACAGTGAAAATAATTGCATAGAATGTTCTGATTGGCTATGCTATTGCAACTGCAAGCTTTAAGGCTAGGATGAATGGTGAGTTCACAGAGAAAACTAATGCTATAGTACAACTGCAAGCTTTAAGGCTAGGATGAATGGTGAGTTGACAGAGAAAACTAATGCTATAGTACAACTGCAAGCTTTAAGGCTAGGATGAATGGTGAGTTCACAGAGAAAACTAATGCTATAGTACAACTGCAAACTTTAAGGCTAGGATGAATGGTGAGTTGACAGAGAAAACTAATGCTATAGTACAACTGCAAGCTTTAAGACTAGGATGAATGGTGAGTTGACAGAGAAAACTAATGCTATAGTACAACTGCAAGCTTTAAGGCTAGGATGCATGGTGAGTTCACAGAGAAAACTAATGCTATAGTACAACTGCAAGCTTTAAGGCTAGGATGAATGGTGAGTTGACAGAGAAAACTAATGCTATAGTACAACTGCAAGCTTTAAGGCTAGGATGAATGGCGAGTTCACAGAGAAAACTAATGCTATAGTACAACTGCAAGCTTTAAGGCTAGGATGCATGGTGAGTTCACAGAGAAAACTAATGCTATAGTACAACTGCAAGCTTTAAGGCTAGGATGCATGGTGAGTTCACAGAGAAAACTAATGCTATAGTACAACTGCAAGCTTTAAGGCTAGGATGAATGGTGAGTTCACAGAGAAAACTAATGCTATAGTACAACTGCAAGCTTTAAGGCTAGGATGAATGGCGAGTTCACAGAGAAAACTAATGCTATAGTACAACTGCAAGCTTTAAGGCTAGGATGAATGGTGAGTTCACAGAGAAAACTAATGCTATAGTACAACTGCAAGCTTTAAGGCTAGGATGAATGGCGAGTTCACAGAGAAAACTAATGCTATAGTACAACTGCAAGCTTTAAGGCTAGGATGAATGGTGAGTTCACAGAGAAAACTAATGCTATAGTACAACTGCAAGCTTTAAGGCTAGGATGAATGGCGAGTTCACAGAGAAAACTAATGCTATAGTACAACTGCAAGCTTTAAGGCTAGGATGAATGGTGAGTTCACAGAGAAAACTAATGCTATAGTACAACCGCAAGCTTTAAGGCTAGGATGAATGGTGAGTTGACAGAGAAAACTAATGCTATAGTACAACTGCAAGCTTTAAGGCTAGGATGAATGGTGAGTTCACAGAGAAAACTAATGCTATAGTACAACTGCAAGCTTTAAGGCTAGGATGAATGGCGAGTTCACAGAGAAAACTAATGCTATAGTACAACTGCAAGCTTTAAGGCTAGGATGAATGGTGAGTTCACAGAGAAAACTAATGCTATAGTACAACTGCAAGCTTTAAGGCTAGGATGAATGGCGAGTTCACAGAGAAAACTAATGCTATAGTACAACTGCAAGCTTTAAGGCTAGGATGAATGGTGAGTTCACAGAGAAAACTAATGCTATAGTACAACTGCAAGCTTTAAGGCTAGGATGAATGGTGAGTTCACAGAGAAAACTAATGCTATAGTACAACTGCAAGCTTTAAGGCTAGGATGAATGGCGAGTTCACAGAGAAAACTAATGCTATAGTACAACTGCAAGCTTTAAGGCTAGGATGAATGGTGAGTTCACAGAGAAAACTAATGCTATAGTACAACTGCAAGCTTTAAGGCTAGGATGAATGGTGAGTTCACAGAGAAAACTAATGCTATAGTACAACTGCAAGCTTTAAGGCTAGGATGAATGGTGAGTTCACAGAGAAAACTAATGCTATAGTACAACTGCAAGCTTTAAGGCTAGGATGAATGGTGAGTTCACAGAGAAAACTAATGCTATAGTACAACTGCAAGCTTTAAGGCTAGGATGAATGGTGAGTTCACAGAGAAAACTAATGCTATAGTACAACTGCAAGCTTTAAGGCTAGGATGAATGGTGAGTTCACAGAGAAAACTAATGCTATAGTACAACTGCAAGCTTTAAGGCTAGGATGAATGGCGAGTTCACAGAGAAAACTAATGCTATAGTACAACTGCAAGCTTTAAGGCTAGGATGAATGGCGAGTTCACAGAGAAAACTAATGCTATAGTACAACTGCAAGCTTTAAGGCTAGGATGAATGGTGAGTTCACAGAGAAAACTAATGCTATAGTACAACTGCAAGCTTTAAGGCTAGGATGAATGGCGAGTTCACAGAGAAAACTAATGCTATAGTACAACTGCAAGCTTTAAGGCTAGGATGAATGGTGAGTTCACAGAGAAAACTAATGCTATAGTACAACTGCAAGCTTTAAGGCTAGGATGAATGGTGAGTTCACAGAGAAAACTAATGCTATAGTACAACTGCAAGCTTTAAGGCTAGGATGAATGGTGAGTTCACAGAGAAAACTAATGCTATAGTACAACTGCAAGCTTTAAGGCTAGGATGAATGGCGAGTTCACAGAGAAAACTAATGCTATAGTACAACTGCAAGCTTTAAGGCTAGGATGAATGGCGAGTTCACAGAGAAAACTAATGCTATAGTACAACTGCAAGCTTTAAGGCTAGGATGAATGGCGAGTTCACAGAGAAAACTAATGCTATAGTACAACTGCAAGCTTTAAGGCTAGGATGAATGGTGAGTTCACAGAGAAAACTAATGCTATAGTACAACTGCAAGCTTTAAGGCTAGGATGAATGGCGAGTTCACAGAGAAAACTAATGCTATAGTACAACTGCAAGCTTTAAGGCTAGGATGAATGGTGAGTTCACAGAGAAAACTAATGCTATAGTACAACTGCAAGCTTTAAGGCTAGGATGAATGGTGAGTTCACAGAGAAAACTAATGCTATAGTACAACTGCAAGCTTTAAGGCTAGGATGAATGGTGAGTTCACAGAGAAAACTAATGCTATAGTACAACTGCAAGCTTTAAGGCTAGGATGAATGGCGAGTTCACAGAGAAAACTAATGCTATAGTACAACTGCAAGCTTTAAGGCTAGGATGAATGGTGAGTTCACAGAGAAAACTAATGCTATAGTACAACTGCAAGCTTTAAGGCTAGGATGAATGGCGAGTTCACAGAGAAAACTAATGCTATAGTACAACTGCAAGCTTTAAGGCTAGGATGAATGGTGAGTTCACAGAGAAAACTAATGTTATAGTACAACTGCAAGCTTTAAGGCTAGGATGAATGGGAGTTCACAGAGAAAACTAATGCTATAGTACAACTGCAAGCTTTAAGGCTAGGATGAATGGTGAGTTCACAGAGAAAACTAATGCTATAGTACAACTGCAAGTTTTAAGGCTAGGATGCATGGTGAGTTCAGAGAAAACTAATGCTATAGTACAACTGCAATGCAAGCTTTAAGGCTAGGATGAATGGTGAGTTGACAGAGAAAACTAATGCTATAGTACAACCGCAAGCTTTAAGACTAGGATGAATGGTGAGTTCACAGAGAAAACTAATGCTATAGTACAACTGCAAGCTTTAAGGCTAGGATGAATGGCGAGTTCACAGAGAAAACTAATGCTATAGTACAACCGCAAGCTTTAAGGCTAGGATGAATGGTGAGTTCACAGAGAAATCTAATGCTATAGTACAACTGCAAGCTTTAAGACTAGGATGAATGGTGAGTTCACAGAGAAAACTAATGCTATAGTACAACTGCAAGCTTTAAGGCTAGGATGAATGGCGAGTTCACAGAGAAAACTAATGCTATAGTACAACTGCAAGCTTTAAGGCTAGGATGAATGGTGAGTTCACAGAGAAAACTAATGCTATAGTACAACTGCAAGTTTTAAGGCTAGGATGCATGGTGAGTTCACAGAGAAAACTAATGCTATAGTACAACTGCAAGCTTTAAGGCTAGGATGAATGGTGAGTTGACAGAGAAAACTAATGCTATAGTACAACTGCAAGTTTTAAGGCTAGGATGCATGGTGAGTTCACAGAGAAAACTAATGCTATAGTACAACTGCAAGCTTTAAGGCTAGGATGAATGGTGAGTTGACAGAGAAAACTAATGCTATAGTACAACTGCAAGCTTTAAGACTAGGATGAATGGTGAGTTCACAGAGAAAACTAATGCTATAGTACAACTGCAAGCTTTAAGGCTAGGATGAATGGCGAGTTGACAGAGAAAACTAATGCTATAGTACAACTGCAAGCTTTAAGGCTAGGATGAATGGTGAGTTCACAGAGAAAACTAATGCTATAGTACAACTGCAAGCTTTAAGGCTAGGATGAATGGCGAGTTCACAGAGAAAACTAATGCTATAGTACAACTGCAAGCTTTAAGGCTAGGATGAATGGCGAGTTCACAGAGAAAACTAATGCTATAGTACAACTGCAAGCTTTAAGGCTAGGATGAATGGCGAGTTCACAGAGAAAACTAATGCTATAGTACAACTGCAAGCTTTAAGGCTAGGATGAATGGTGAGTTCACAGAGAAAACTAATGCTATAGTACAACTGCAAGCTTTAAGGCTAGGATGAATGGCGAGTTCACAGAGAAAACTAATGCTATAGTACAACTGCAAGCTTTAAGGCTAGGATGAATGGTGAGTTCACAGAGAAAACTAATGCTATAGTACAACTGCAAGCTTTAAGGCTAGGATGAATGGTGAGTTCACAGAGAAAACTAATGCTATAGTACAACTGCAAGCTTTAAGGCTAGGATGAATGGTGAGTTCACAGAGAAAACTAATGCTATAGTACAACTGCAAGCTTTAAGGCTAGGATGAATGGCGAGTTCACAGAGAAAACTAATGCTATAGTACAACTGCAAGCTTTAAGGCTAGGATGAATGGTGAGTTCACAGAGAAAACTAATGCTATAGTACAACTGCAAGCTTTAAGGCTAGGATGAATGGCGAGTTCACAGAGAAAACTAATGCTATAGTACAACTGCAAGCTTTAAGGCTAGGATGAATGGTGAGTTCACAGAGAAAACTAATGTTATAGTACAACTGCAAGCTTTAAGGCTAGGATGAATGGGAGTTCACAGAGAAAACTAATGCTATAGTACAACTGCAAGCTTTAAGGCTAGGATGAATGGTGAGTTCACAGAGAAAACTAATGCTATAGTACAACTGCAAGTTTTAAGGCTAGGATGCATGGTGAGTTCAGAGAAAACTAATGCTATAGTACAACTGCAATGCAAGCTTTAAGGCTAGGATGAATGGTGAGTTGACAGAGAAAACTAATGCTATAGTACAACCGCAAGCTTTAAGACTAGGATGAATGGTGAGTTCACAGAGAAAACTAATGCTATAGTACAACTGCAAGCTTTAAGGCTAGGATGAATGGCGAGTTCACAGAGAAAACTAATGCTATAGTACAACCGCAAGCTTTAAGGCTAGGATGAATGGTGAGTTCACAGAGAAAACTAATGCTATAGTACAACTGCAAGCTTTAAGACTAGGATGAATGGTGAGTTCACAGAGAAAACTAATGCTATAGTACAACTGCAAGCTTTAAGGCTAGGATGAATGGCGAGTTCACAGAGAAAACTAATGCTATAGTACAACTGCAAGCTTTAAGGCTAGGATGAATGGTGAGTTCACAGAGAAAACTAATGCTATAGTACAACTGCAAGTTTTAAGGCTAGGATGCATGGTGAGTTCACAGAGAAAACTAATGCTATAGTACAACTGCAAGCTTTAAGGCTAGGATGAATGGTGAGTTGACAGAGAAAACTAATGCTATAGTACAACTGCAAGTTTTAAGGCTAGGATGCATGGTGAGTTCACAGAGAAAACTAATGCTATAGTACAACTGCAAGCTTTAAGGCTAGGATGAATGGTGAGTTGACAGAGAAAACTAATGCTATAGTACAACTGCAAGCTTTAAGACTAGGATGAATGGTGAGTTCACAGAGAAAACTAATGCTATAGTACAACTGCAAGCTTTAAGGCTAGGATGAATGGCGAGTTGACAGAGAAAACTAATGCTATAGTACAACCGCAAGCTTTAAGGCTAGGATGAATGGTGAGTTCACAGAGAAAACTAATGCTATAGTACAACTGCAAGCTTTAAGGCTAGGATGAATGGTGAGTTGACAGAGAAAACTAATGCTATAGTACAACTGCAAGCTTTAAGACTAGGATGAATGGTGAGTTCACAGAGAAAACTAATGCTATAGTACAACTGCAAGCTTTAAGACTAGGATGAATGGTGAGTTCACAGAGAAAACTAATGCTATAGTACAACTGCAAGCTTTAAGGCTAGGATGAATGGTGAGTTCACAGAGAAAACTAATGCTATAGTACAACTGCAAGTTTTAAGGCTAGGATGCATGGTGAGTTCACAGAGAAAACTAATGCTATAGTACAACTGCAAGCTTTAAGGCTAGGATGAATGGTGAGTTCACAGAGAAAACTAATGCTATAGTACAACTGCAAGCTTTAAGGCTAGGATGAATGGTGAGTTGACAGAGAAAACTAATGCTATAGTACAACTGCAAGCTTTAAGGCTAGGATGAATGGTGAGTTGACAGAGAAAACTAATGCTATAGTACAACTGCAAGCTTTAAGACTAGGATGAATGGTGAGTTCACAGAGAAAACTAATGCTATAGTACAACTGCAAGCTTTAAGACTAGGATGAATGGTGAGTTCACAGAGAAAACTAATGCTATAGTACAACTGCAAGTTTTAAGGCTAGGATGAATGGTGAGTTCACAGAGAAAACTAATGCTATAGTACAACTGCAAGCTTTAAGGCTAGGATGCATGGTGAGTTCACAGAGAAAACTAATGCTATAGTACAACTGCAAGCTTTAAGGCTAGGATGAATGGTGAGTTCACAGAGAAAACTAATGCTATAGTACAACTGCAAGTTTTAAGGCTAGGATGAATGGTGAGTTCACAGAGAAAACTAATGCTATAGTACAACTGCACGCTTTAAGGCTAGGATGCATGGTGAGTTCACAGAGAAAACTAATGCTATAGTACAACTGCAAGCTTTAAGGCTAGGATGAATGGTGAGTTCACAGAGAAAATTAATGCTATAGTACAACTGCAAGCTTTAAGGCTAGGATGAATGGTGAGTTGACAGAGAAAACTAATGCTATAGTACAACTGCAAGCTTTAAGGCTAGGATGAATGGTGAGTTGACAGAGAAAACTAATGCTATAGTACAACCGCAAGCTTTCAGGCTAGGATGAATGGTGAGTTCACAGAGAAAACTAATGCTATAGTACAACTGCAAGTTTTAAGGCTAGGATGCATGGTGAGTTCACAGAGAAAACTAATGCTATAGTACAACTGCAAGTTTTAAGGCTAGGATGCATGGTGAGTTCACAGAGAAAACTAATGCTATAGTACAACTGCAAGTTTTAAGGCTAGGATGAATGGTGAGTTCACAGAGAAAACTAATGCTATAGTACAACTGCAAGCTTTAAGGCTAGGATGAATGGTGAGTTCACAGAGAAAACTAATGCTATAGTACAACTGCAAGCTTTAAGACTAGGATGAATGGTGAGTTCACAGAGAAAACTAATGCTATAGTACAACTGCAAGCTTTAAGGCTAGGATGAATGGTGAGTTCACAGAGAAAACTAATGCTATAGTACAACTGCAAGCTTTAAGACTAGGATGAATGGTGAGTTCACAGAGAAAACTAATGCTATAGTACAACTGCAAGCTTTAAGGCTAGGATGAATGGTGAGTTCACAGAGAAAACTAATGCTATAGTACAACTGCAAGCTTTAAGGCTAGGATGAATGGTGAGTTCACAGAGAAAACTAATGCTATAGTACAACCGCAAGCTTTAAGGCTAGGATGAATGGCGAGTTCACAGAGAAAACTATCAGGTATTACTGGATTGGTTAAGCATTATTTCAGCTATATTCATGATCAGAACAACAAATTATAATTATAGCATCTAGGAATAAAAAATGACACAATGTCAGTCCTCACGATGAGCACCGGTCCTGTGGCTCAAGACCAATAAAACTTTGCTATATTGTGGCGGTCAGTTTTATTGGTGGAGGAAACTGGAGAAAACCACCGCCCTGTTGCAAGTCACTGACAAACTTCATCACATAATATTGTATCGAGTACACCTCGCCACAACTTTAGTGGCGATAGGCACTGATTGCATAGTTAGTTATAAATCCAACTACCATATGATCACGACCAAGACGGCCACTATTTTTCTTTATAACAGATTTCACTATCAGTGGAGTGGCCTGTACATGATCTCATCACATTTTACTTACTCCATTTGTGATATTTTTTCAGATAAAGCAGCTATAATTGTAAATAGTTGAAAGTTTATCTTTCTTCTTCCTGGTAAATTTAAGATCTGGAAAATAAAAAAAAGAGTAAATATTTCAGATATTTTAGGAATATGTTCAATTTTTGAACATGTCATATGATATATCCTGGTTTAGGGCAGTTTACACTTAATAAACAGCCAAGCGGTTTAAGATAAGCGTAAACTGTTCCAAACCAGGTTATACAAGTATATACCTGTTCGATAACCTGTTCAAAAATTGCAAATATTAATTTTTACAACAAAATGCAATGATTTCTTGATTTTAATTAGGATTATTTCATGGGACTATTTGAATTTGTTGTTGGCGTCACAATACCAACCCAGGTTATCAAGTAGAACTAATGTTGCTCCAGGCGGATCAGCCAATCAGATTGCAGTATTTACATCAAATTAAATTATATTTATATAGCGGTTTAGAGTTATTGTTGTTTATTGTCACTTTCATCAATTTTTCCATTACGGTTGTCAAACTTACCTTAACCATCATCTTAAACTAGCGGTCATCTGCTGTAAAGGGTCAGTTGTTTACAACACCTCAGATCATATTTAACTGTTATTAACTTAGATAAGCAGTCATTCGAGGTTTATCCTAATGTATCAGTTTACCAGTATTTAAAGGACGCTTTTAATTCTAGACTTTACAAAATTATCAGTAATTAAGGTTCAAAGTGTTCTCAATCTTAATCCACCTATCATACGATCACGACGGCCCCATGATACCATATATAATCTATTGAAATAAAAAATAACACTCTCCATAATGACATACACGTACCTGATATTGACATACACGTACCTGATATAAATAATCAAATTCTGATTCTGATATTAAATTATGATTGACAACTTGTAATGCTCCTTCTAATTCCTCTATGTTCATTTCAACATCCTGTAAATAAAAAAAAAATGGATATTCATGTTAATTTTAAGTTTATTTCATTCAATGGTAAAAAATGGATATTCATGTTAATTTTAAGTTTATTTCATTCAATGGTAAAAAATGGATATTCATGTTAATTTTAAGTTTATTTCATTCAATGGTAAAAAATGGATATTCATGTTGATTTTAAGTTTATTTCATTTAACGGTAAAAAAAATGGATATTAATGTCAATTCTAAGTTCATTTCATTTCAATAATTAAGTTCACTTTACTTCATTTAATGGTAAAAATATAAAAATGCAACACTGTCAGAACAGTTGCATGTTAATTTTAATTTCTTTTAATTTCATTTCATAAATATTTATTTTAATTAGACACACAACAATACATAACAATGTGTATGTCTTCTGAAGTAACACATAAAACTGTCATTGCTGCAACAAAATGTCTTATTAAATGGCGAGGTGTACTCTATACAACATTATGTGATAAAGTTTGTCACTGACTTGCGGCAGAATGGTGCTTTTCTCCGGACACTCTGCCAGCCACGATGAAATATTGTTGAAAGTTGCGTAAAATACCATAAACCAAACCAAACCACCAATAATACACAACAATACACAATAATACACAACAATACACAATAATACAGAACAATGCCGTCTCAAATAAACACATAGAACTTTCTTCCAATACCCGTGTCTTATTAAATGGCTAAAATTACATTCAGTGTTCAATACATTTAGATGCAACTAAATGTCTTATCAATCAGCTTTTAGATGCTACTTACAGGATCAGGATGAAGATGTCTAAATAAAGCACTTTGTTGACGACGGAATTCTATTGGACGACTATTATCATTTTGTTCATTAAAGAATACTTCCATACAATACAGGGTTAGAATATTCCTCTCCCCTACAAAACAAGTAAGTGATCATTAGTTACTGTCAATTTGGGGGGGAACAAATTTTTGTGATTTTTGTGGGTACAGTAGTCTCCCTCTTATAAAGCTGCTCCCACTAAAGACAACCCCTTTTATCAGGCTCCTCCCACTAAAGACAGTTCCTTTTATCAGGCTCCTCCCACTAAAGACAGCCCCTTTTATCAGGCTCCTCCCACTAAAGACAGTTCCTTTTATCAGGCTCCTCCCACTAAAGACAGCCCCTTTTATCAGGCTCCTCCCACTAAAGACAGCCCCTTTTATCAGGCTCCTCCCACTAAAGACAGCTCTTTTTATCAGGCTCCTCCCACTGAAGGTCTGACTATCAATGAAAAAAGCTATGAACAAAAAACAATTCAATCTGCATAACTTGACGGTAAAAAATTAACCACCATGTGAATGACATTTTCCATGATATGCTCGTTAAAAAACAGGAACAAATAATTTTCTTTTCATTCAAACATACTAAGTCAATAGTAATAATATGTATGGAGTGATTCACTTGGCTTCCAAATATCAGCTTCACCTACAGGGCTTATCAAAAACCTGACGTTGCTTAAGTGTAGTTGTAACTAATTGTAGTCAAAAAAACTTCAAGCACTACCTCATTTTATTGATCTCATTTGTTCACCTAAAATAAACAATCTAATAAATAGAAATTTGTCGAGTCTTTTTATATTTTATCCACCTAGATCCACTAATACGATACAATATCATGTATATCATGTCATTTCGGGTAACCTACTTACACATTCGAGGGCCCATTGTGGTCTTGATTGTATGGTAGTTGGATTTACAACTACCTATGCAATCAGTGACTATCACCACTAACATTGTGAGTTCGAACCCTGCTCAGGCGAAGTGTACTCAATACAACATTATGTGATAAAAGTTTGTCAGTGACTTGCGGCATGTCGGTGGTTTTCTTCATTACTACGGTTTCCTCCATCAATAAAAATTACCACTATGATATAACTGAAATATTGTTGAAAGTGGCATTAAACACCATAACCCTTAACCCCTACACCCATAAAACTGTTATACTGTTCAATACCTGCAGAGTTAGCAAGCTTGTTGCTGATTGGTTGTTAGAAAATGTGAACTCTACATTTAATTGGACAAGATAATCATTTTACTAGGATGATAACCTGTAGTATTTACAACTATTAAAGCTGTCTGTGGTGGTGTTCCGTGGTATAAAGACGCACCCATGATATTTGGTATATAGGACCTACCTTCTAATTCCATCAGTCTGTCATCAATACCAGCTAACTTCTCTCCACATCTCTGCATCTCAAGTTCTATCTGAGGTATTTCACCTTTCTTACAAATCTATATAAAAGATATTTATATTTTAATTACACCTTATATAAGAATCCTGGATTTTGATTGGTTAATGACCGGTGTATTTTTCGTGTATTTTCATATTTAGGATTAATTTCGTTCATTTTTGCCGCTGCTGGGGTATTTGCATGAGGATTTAACTTTTTTACCTTCTCGTGCATCAAACCGCCAAATTCATTCGGAATATTTCTTCTTTACCTTTATACGTAAAGTAACATGATTAATCAAATTTGAAACCCGAAAGTGTTCCGAAGTAAAGGATTTAACTTTTTCTCCCTCTGCCGTGGTATTTGTGAAAACGTATTTAATTTTTTTACCCTCACGTACCGCAAACCACCAAATTCATTCAGAATACTTCAACCACTGTCTAACAAAACAAATTTAATATTCCTGAATACGACAAGCAAAAGGTATTATTTATTTAGCCAGTGTTCTAAATATAAATAATATTCGGTGTAATTAAACAGATATATCATGTTTGGGAGGGGTATTTGAGAAAAATACCAGTCTTGAGACTAAATTCTCCTCGCCATTCGGCTCGGGAAATTTTTCATCTCTCGACTGGTATTTTTCGCAAATACCCCTCCCAAACATGATATATCTATTTAATGGTGCATAATAATCCATTCTACTTGATATACCTTTTTGTATGTGGCCTCGTCTAATCTCATAGCTATAACTTCGTCAGTTATATCCTCTGCCTTGAGAGGTATTATGGGGGGAAATTCATCATCAAAATTGTCTGGACCCTTTTCATTCTTCTTCTTTTTCTGGAAAAAAAACCAATTCGGATAAGAGGAGGGTTTGTTATCGCTTGCTCATATCATTTAGCTACTGGAGGTTTATCAGTAGAATTAAAGATGGGGGTATTGAAATCTATTTAACCCAGTTCTCGAAATGAAAATTTCAATTTACTGGTAAGAATCAAATTCTTGAATTTATTTTTTATATATATCTAAATAAAAACTGAAAACTTTACTAGGTCAAACAAAGTTTTACTGGTCTTAGGACGAAGGACAGGTGCTCATCATGAGAACTGTTAACCGATTAAATGGTGACCTATTTTTTACCTAAATTAATGGTCATCGTTGTTGTCATTTCAGTATTTGAAAGTTTTATATATTTTTTATATTTCAAGCAAATTTGATATTTGTCAGGGGAGGGGTTTATGCTATTGTGGTTGTCTACAGCTTCTTCCATTTTCAATCATGTATGTATTTCTTAACAATTACAAATAAACAATAATATTTCAGTTCAGTTCAGCAGTGGTGAGTTTTATTAGTGGAGGAAATCAGTGTACCCAGAGTACATCTCGCCATGAGCGGGATTCAAACTCATAACGTTAATTCTTGAAAATAGCTTTTTCATCCATGGGGGAACTACTACATCTAAAATGTAAGGAAGAATTATCTCCCCTGAGTCTTAAGTTGTTAAAATTCCTAGCTTTGTAAAGGGAGATAATTTATTATCAAGTCTTAATTTTGGAGTTATCTCACCTTCTTTTTGCTCTTCTTTCCAGCTTTTGGCTGGTATATCACTTTAGATATATCAGGAATCATTTGTTTGGCCTTTTCTGCTATATGTCCTAATTTTTTACCTAAACATGTATAAAAAACAAAAGGCACAATTACTGTAAATCTACATTTATTATATAGACAGAGATCACTTTGGGCCACGCCATCGTTGGGACAGTTTATACACGTGGTTAACATACGACAAAGATAAAAACAAAATGTACTGCAGTAAATGCATTAGCATTGGAGCAAACAATACTATGACAGCTGTTTATTGCCTCTAGAATTGCTTAAATTGCTGAAAATCGTTTTCGGGCCAGAGGGCCTCATACCCCGGCCTAATGGCCCATTAATTTGGATGATGATGGGCCAAAGCCCCATCATCTTCAAAAGCTAGGGTGATCTCTGTATAGATAGGTGTGATCTATGGCGATTTATTCCTGAAATAAAATATAGTATCTCACATGTGATATATCAGTTTTTTCCCACCGTAACTACTTTTACACAACTATAAGTGTGTTATCGGTTACGTCCCTTGAATTAGTGCTACAGTGAATACACACACGATTGTAAACTGAAACAATTAAACTGATGAAAATAAAGTTGTAGCACTTTAATAAATTATTTGAATTGCTTCATTTTATTTATATATTAAAATCAAACACTTGTTTATTCTAAATTGAATCATGACAGCCCATTGTACAGTCAATATGGACTACAGTAATCTGAGCCTTCTTCAGCTTTTTGAAATAAACAACTGACAACCTATGAATATTAATATATATTATAGCCACAACCACAGAAAACTTTGTGTCAGTCAAAAACATTTGATTCACCCATTAACAGAAATGTGCAAAAAGGGAGGTAACTTTAGGACAATATCTTTGCCATAATTATAACTGATTAATTGGATGGGGGGGGGTTAGGATTATGGTGTTTAATGTCACTTTCAACAATATTTCAGTTTTATCGTGTGGGGAAGATTTATTGGTCGAGGAAAACTGGAGTACGCGGAGAATACCATGGAACTACCACATGCCATTGACAAACTTTATCACATAATGTTGTATCAAATACACCTTGCCATTCAAACTCACAAATTTAGTGGTGATAGGCACTGATTGCACAGGTAGTTGTAAATTCCTGACCACAACAGCCCCCTGATTAACTGGAGTAAGATGAACAAGTTCTGATGATATAATACTTCTAGAATATTTGCAGGCACTCATATTCAGCCATCAGACCCTTATCAATGTAACATTGGATGAACTAAAAGAGCGATAATGTTGAACATTTTCGAAAATAGACTGTTTGCACATTCTCGATTTGATTCTAAAATTATATATTTTTATACCTTATTTTATAACAGTTATTTCCCTTGTGACGGGCAAAATGGTACCGTCAAAGAATTTGAGTCACTTTTTTACAACTTGCAGGTGATAATAAGCAACTAGAAAATACACAAATTGTTACAATATTAAGATTTTGAACCATGATGGGAAAACAAATACAGTGAAACCTGCCTTTAAAGGTCACCTCTATATAACAAAGCACTGTCTATAAAGGTCACCTCTATATAACAAAGCACTGTCTATAAAGGACACCTCTATATAACAAATTACTGTCTATAAAGGACACTTCTATATAACAAATCACTGTCTATAAAGGACACCTCTATATAACAAATCACTGTCTTTAAAGGACACCTCTATATAACAAATCACTGTCTTTAAAGGTCACCTCTATATAACAAATCACTGTCTATAAAGGACACCTCTATATAACAAATCACTGTCTTTAAAGGACACCTCTATATAACAAATCACTGTCTTTAAAGGTCACCTCTATATAACAAATCACTGTCTATAAAGGGCAGCCTCATTTTTGCCATTAATGAATAGTGCATATAATTTTAACCTGTATATAAAGGGTAGCTGTTCATAAAGACCACATTTTCATGTTCCCTTGAGTGGTCTTTTTATACAGGTTTGAATGTATGTTATTTTCATTCAACTTTGACCTTTTACCAGCTTTAAGGGAAATAAATAGGTAAAAACGTATAATTTTAGAATCAAGTGCAAAAGGTATAAAAACAGGTTTAAAAAGAACTACTTTCGTGCATGTTCTGAGCTCTGATTGGTCAATTAGTGTTTGTATACCAAATAGTCTATTGCTTTTAAGTACAAGAAAAGCATAACTGACCTTGAAGCATATGAAGGTCGTCTGTAATCTGTTTTTGTTTTTTATCTAAGATTTCTAGCGTATAGCTTATCTTCTCTAAGTATTGCTCCGGTACATTTACACCCTACAAAATATGTACAACGTTATCATGAATAACTTGAAGTCAGCCATCTTTATGTAAAATTCTTGGTCGATACATCTTCAACCTAATGAAATTTAGCTGTATATTAAACATCTAAAAAAAACACCTCTGTATAACAAATCACTGTCTATAAAGGGCAGCCTTATTTTTCCCGTTAATGAATAGTGCATATAATTTTAACTTGTTTATAAGGGGCAACTGCTCATAAAGGCCACATTCTTAGGTTCCCTCGAGTGGCCTTTATATACAGGTTTGAATATAATTCAAAACAGCATTATTATTTTTTGATCGGTAATTTGGACATTTTTGCTTTGATTTAACCCAAGGATATTGTCAACTAAACAAACTGACTCTGATACTGAAAATGATTGGTCAGTGTGACATGAAACTGGTGAAGTTACAGATACAAATAATAACGTCACTATTAGAGGTATCAACATGCAATATTACTAGTATTACAGCCTGTCCTATTTGATTCACTGTGATATTAGCATCAGTGTCAACCTTCAATAACTGCTGAATCACATCTGTGGTGTAATTAATGGTTAGCGTGTTTTTTGCATTAATGTACAGTGAATATTATAACAAGTCCCCAACCCCGCGGGAACCCCAGGGTATAGAAATGAGACTGAGAGCTTCTTTGGCTTGAAGGGGCGTCCGTCGGTTGTGCGGGATGTATAAATTCATAACCAACCCGTCCTTCGGATGAGACGTAAATAAAATCGAGGTCCCGTGTTGAGAGATTGCCACCCTCTTCGCACGTTAAAGAACCCAGTGTAACAGCTCATTATGAGCATTATGCTCATGATGAGTGGTCCATAGGAGACCTGTTGCACTGGCTAAATTATCCGTCCCTACCCATCACCTTTCCTTGTTTCGAGTTCTGTGGCATTTAAATTTTTAAATGTACTCGTCCTGAATATAGCTGAAAAATTGCTCGCTGGACGTTAAACACCAATCAATCAATCAATCAATATAACAAGTCCCCACATTTAAACCTTTAAAAGACAAAAAGTAATGGGGTTATTATTCAAGCACACATCTATTGATGTTTATAAGAACCGAATCGGTGGCATAATGGTTCGTGTGCTCCCCTCGAGTGCGGTAGATCGTGGGTTCGAGCCCTGTTTGGGTCAAACCAAAGACTATAAAATTAGTATTTGTTTCTTCTCCGCTAAGCAGCCAGCATTTAGGAGAAAGAGCAAAGACTGGTTGGCTCGGAATCGAGATAATGTGTCCGAGTGTGGTGACATATCTATCTGCAGACTGTTGTTTCAGTGAGCTAGCACTAAAAAATTCAACTAAGCGTGTGTGTCTAGTACAAAGTTGACCTCATCATCATATTATTGAAAATTAACTTGTTCTCGGCATGATATAGTTGAAAAATTGCTGATTTGGCATTAAACAACAATCACTCACTCACTCATAGCTGCTGTTATTCTATACAAATGATACAAATATTTTCCACTTTTTGTATTAAAAAAAAAATAAAAAAATAAAAAACAAGCCAATCCATGTACAGTGTATATTACAACAAGTCCCTTCATTTAAACCTTTTAAGGGGCCGTCGTGGACATGATCATATGGTAGTTGGATTTACAACTATTTATGCAATCAATGCCTATCAAAACTGATGTTGTGGGTTCTAATCCGGCTCAGGCGAGGTGTACTCGATACAACATTATGTGATAAAGTTTGTCAGTGACATGCGGCAGGTTGGTGGTTTTCTCTGGGTACTACGGTTTCCTCCAACAGAAAAACTGATCGCAACGATATAACTGAAATATTGTTGAAAGTGGCATTCAACACCACAACATCAACACTTTCTATAAACCTTTAAACAGCGAAATGTAATGGGGTTATTATTCAAGCACACATCTATTGATGTTTATAATATAATTTATAAATGATGACATGTTAAAATTAACCTTTTGAGCTCTACTACAAGTATCAAGGTCAAATCTTATTAATCAATGACTTACAGGTCGTGACACTTCATGACCTCTACTAATTGTCACAAGGTCATGGAACATGTTCAGTTGATGTTCTTCCCATCCAATGTCATGGTCACCATCATCATTTTTGTCGATCGGCATTCCTGTCCGTGGCGACAACAGAGGATCTCTCTCGTATTTCATTGGCTGACCTTCGATAATATTTTTGTATATTCTCTCATAAAATGGAAGTCTATCTTTACTGCAATAAAAATATTTTAAATTATTTTGTGGAAATCGGTTTTATAGATATATTAGCTGAACAATAGAATGTTTAATCTAATAAAAACGCAGATATCAAATTTAGTGGGCACGACGCGTTTCTGGAATAACCTTCATCACGTACGACACGTTTCTGGAATAACCTTCATCAGGCACGACGCGTTTCTGGAATAACCTTCATCAGGCACGACGCGTTTCTGGAATAACCTTCATCAGGCACGACGCGTTTCTGGAATAACCTTCATCAGGCACGACGCATTTCTGGAATAACCTTCATCAGGCACGACGCGTCTCTGGAATAACCTTCATCAGGTACGACGCGTTTCTGGAATAACCTTCATCAGGCACGACGCGTTTCTGGAATAACCTTCATCAAGCACGACGCATTTCTGGAATAACCTTCATCAGGCACGAAGCGTTTCTGGAATAACCTTCATCAGGTACGACACGTTTTTGGAATAACCTTCATCAGGCACGACGCATTTCTGGAATAACCTTCATCAGGTACGACACGTTTCTGGAATAACCTTCATCAGGTACGACACGTTTCTGGAATAACCTTCATCAGGCATGACGCGTTTCTGGAATAACCTTCATCAGGTACGACGTGTTTCTGGAATAACCTTCATCAGGTACGACGCATTTCTGGAATAACCTTCATCAGGCACGAAACGTTTCTGGAATAACCTTCATCAGGTACGACGCGTTTCTGGAATAACCTTCATCAGGCACGACACGTTTCTGGAATAACCTTCATCAGGTACGACGCGTTTCTGGAATAACCTTCATCAGGTACGACGCGTTTCTGGAATAACCTTCATCAGGTACGACGCGTTTCTGGAATAACCTTCATCAGGTACGCTCAATATCGAAGTATTGGAAAGCCAAATAATTTAAAGTTATGGGAGCAATAAACAAAAGGACCTAAACAAGATAGCTAAATTCTTAAGGTCATCTGTGCCTGAGGGAGGGGAACCTTAGTTTTAATAATAATTACAGTATTCAGGAACTGTAATTTTCAATAATAAATATATCTAATATTATATGGTGCCTGCCATGTTTGTTTGTGGAGGAGGTCAGAGTTCATAGCCACAACCTTTATAGGTGCAGCAAACAAGAGTATCCATTTAAATATGGTACCTGCTTACTGAAACACATCAATAGAATAAGTTTAATGTTCACAAAAAGTGTCTCATCTATTTAAATTGTTTGGTTTTACAGTCAATGAAAATTTCGTATGAATTGAAACCTTTTAAGAGGTAACCTGTCTTATAAGACCACTTTTCCTTTGTCCCAAAGGTGACCTCTTAATACAGGTTTGACTATATTTTGCTTTCTTTTTGGTTTATTTTCTTCACAATTTGTCACTGGTTGTACTTTTAAATGAGTACAAAATCTATTTTATGTCACATGATATAAATATGGATGATGACTCTGGCCAATTCATATCAAATAGTAATCCATAATTATTTCAAAAAACTTATTGAAGTGTCTCAAATTTCTGCTGATGATCAAGGTTGATGATAACCTATATATGTTGATGTGAACTCTGTGAAATTGACTGCAATTCAATTGTTTTACCAGCTTCAAAGGAAACGTTTTGCTTTTGAAATACTCCAAAAATATTTTGCTGTTGGATCAACAGAAAGTGTATGTTCCATAGATTCCAAAGAGATTTAATGCTATAATATTGACATTAATATAGATTTATTATTACATGGAAATAGATCATTTTCATATGATCTAAATACAGAAATATTTCAAGCTGTACACAAGTACATAAGTGACACTCATCGTTTCATTTAAGATGCTTCTTTTTTCAATCACACTCCTCCCATTATACAATTATTACGCTTTGCTTTATTTACTTTAACTTCTTGTATGTTTAACTATTTAAAATGTTTAGAAAGTCTACAAATTTCACTTCACTTGTAAATTTATTCTAACTGAATTATTATTGGTGCTCATAATTACATGTATTGAAGAAACATAATCAATTATCTTATATTATTGATATAATTTGTACATACTCAAACACTTATTACTGATTCTAATATGACGTCTCTAAAACGGCACACACGATAATACTCAACAACTCTATATTTAGCGCAAGTGCAGTAAACAACAAATCTGGCTGTTCCTATGTGACTCTCGCTGTGAAATAACCGTGATGACCGAGTGTAAACAAACAAAACACCGGCATATAACGTATTTTTAAAGTTCTTAAAATAAAAATGTCCCCTTGTACATGTAAAAAGGAGAGAGCTTGCATAGGCATAGCATGTTGCTCAATCCCATTCATATACAGTTGTAAATGAAATATGTTTAAAATGAATGCTATACACATTTATGTGTACTCTTTTCTTTCTGAAGCCTAACTGAAGCTTGCTGTAAAGTGTAATCATACAGCAATACATGGACTGTTATTTCACTATAATTACATTACTTCCGTTTTTCATTGAAATGTTACAATATGATTGGTTATGAAGTGGTCACATGATTATAAAAGAGATGTTTTACATCCCAATAAAACTAAAACCCCAATTTGCACGTGCCTCCATGACGACGTCAAATGTAAACAATCAATGGCATAGTAATTTCCAACAGCAATTAATCTAACACAAATAAAATTCACAACGAAAAATTCAGCTATATTAAATTTTGGTGTGAATTAAATGTAATTATAAGAATTGAATGCATTTTTATTTTTATTTTATAGGCGTGTAAAAGCGTGGACCGAGGCACATTTTTTGTATGAAGCGCTCTATGAGCTTCGGTCTATGCTTTTACATGCCAATAAAACTACAAAAAATGCATTCAATTCTTAATTAATTTTTATCTTAAATGGAAAGTTATATCCTTTCTTATAGAGAAAAGTGCTTAAAGGTGAAAATATGAAAAATATCGGAAAAGAATAATTTATGTACCCCATATAATATGGCATATTTTCATATATCACAGACTATCATGCTATAATGCCACCACGATATAACTAAAATATTGTTGAAAGTGGCATTAAACTCAATAAATCAAACCAAACCAAACCAATCATGTTATAATTCCCATGATGGCTATGTCTGATGTCAAACTAAATCAATTATTTTTTTATCTCCCTTTGTAAGGTGCACACATGGTACCCATAAGCTTACTTGACAATACAATATTTAGCTAGGAAGTCCAGTGGGTCTTGCATCTTTTGAACTTCTTCTTTAGTCACTGGAGCTTCAGCAGGCTGCCTACTTCTACTTCTTTTATGTGTTGATCGAGGCCTATTTATATATCATAAGAACATATACGAGTAATTATAAAAACCTCTAATATTTTCATTTATTTTTTCATAAAAAAAAATGATGTGGTTTACTGGTAGACTTTTGAAAATCAATCATGGAAGAAACACGCTATCTGATTGTGATGAAGATCATTACAAGGTAATGAGAAAAAGTATGTAAATGAGAATTAAAATTTTAGCACCAGTCGCCTGGACCTTTGACCTGCTGACCCCAAAATACTCAGGTGTTTTCCTCTCACCACATGGTACCTACTTATCAAGTTTGAAAAATCCAATGTAACACTGCTAAGATAATGTTTGCAAACGAAAATAATTTTTTAGTATGTGACCTTAACCTTTGACATACTGACCCCAAAGTATTTTTCTTCCTCCACATTCATTACATGTTAAAAAATGAGTGTGTGATTGTTGTTTAACACCAATTCATCAATTTGTCCGCTATATCATAGCGAGAACACGTTAATTTTCAATGAAATGATGATAAGGTCCCTTTTGTACTAGACTAACATGCTGAGTTGGATTTTAATAGTGCTAGCTCACTGAAACAACAGTCCGCGATTAGACATGTCGCCTCACTCTGACATAATTTCATGATTTTAGCCATCCAGTCATCTTTGTTCTTCCTGCTTAATGATGCATGCTTAGCGGAGAAGCAACCAATACCAATTTTATGGTCTCTGGTTTGACCCGATCGGGGTTCGAACCCATGATCTACCGCACTCGAGGTGAGTATGCTAACCATTATACCTCTGATGCAGTTACATGTTAAAAAAAATTCTACTAATTTGACTTTTTTTCATATAAATAATGTTTTATGTCTTTTTCCTTACATGTTGACTTTCTTCTTTCTAAGTGTCGGTGACTTCAGCGGTTCTTTTAATTTTGGAACAGGGAGGATAGCTGTCCGTCTGTCTTCTTTTATAACTGGTTCCTAAAATAACAAAAAGAAAACCAGGCTAATTCCATGTACATTTGACCTCCATAAAACTTGGAAAAAGAAGGTTTAGGTTTATGGTGTTTAACACCACTTTCAACAATATTTCAGTTATATCGTGGCAGTCAGTTTGATTGATGGAGGATCCCGGAGTATCCAGAGAAAACCACCGAACTGCCGCAAGGTCACTGACAAACTTTATCACATAATGTTGCATCGAATACACCTTTTCATGAATGGGATACGAACTCACAACGTTAGTGGTGATAGGCACTGATTTCACAGGTAGTAGTAATCCAAATACCATATGATCAAGACCAAGATGGTTCACACTTGGAAAAAGATAAAAATATTTAAACTTCAGAATGAGTAGTATAGTTTTAAACGGGTCCGTTTTCTTTAAAATGGTAAAAAGATTAGAAATTTTAAAAAAGTAATTAAATAATGATCGTCTCAGCTCAGGTTATTGAGGAGATGATTGTAATGAGGTTTACTTTTATCAAAATTGATATAAATTACCTGAGAGATAGATTTCACAGAAAAACTGACAAAACCGACAAGAAATGTTGAAGTTACTGCTTGTTCTCATGCAGCTGCAGGTCATATTTGAGGTTATTATGTCTTAAAATAGAGCAGTAATAAAGAAATTAAAGAACTTTCTATTTTTAGCAAAAGTGGCCATCTTGAATGGAGAATAGGACTGTCAAACTCTTTAATGTCTGTTTTTAGTAATACCTTTTTCTTTTCTGTAATTTCTGGTAATGGTGGGGTATCTAGTCTGACCAGTTCTGGTAGCTTAATGGGTGTGGTGTCTTCTTCTATCTCAGGGGTACGGATGGCAGTTTCTGGTTCTTTCTCCTGGGGTATTGGGGTCTGTGGTGTGCAACTCTGAAATAAGAATTATAATAAAAGTTTAAAACATTAATATTAATTTATATATACTACAATGAAAAATGTCTAAGCCAGATATCCTAGCAACAAACATTATTCTGTATCCTAGCAACAAACATTATTCTGTATCCTAGCAACAAACATTATTCTGTATCCTAGCAACAAACATTATTCTGATTCTAAGTCAAACAGTCTTTGTTCTTACTCCCTAACACTGCCTGTTTAACAGAGAAGCAATAAATATCAACATTGTTAGTCTTTGGTTTTACCTGGACAGGGCTTGAGCCCATGGTTTACTGCACTCGAGGTGAGCATGCTAATCATAACACCATCGACCATGTTCTACGTATTGAAAAAGAGTTGTAAAGTAAAGTATCAAATCAACAAATTAAGATGACTGACAAAGTGATCCCTATCCGCGGGGCATGTTTAACATACAGCTCAACATACATCAGCAGTAAGTCCATTCAAGATTAATGTTTAATGCTACAGTCAATCTTCATGGGTTGTAAGAAAGGTTTTAAGATATTGAAGGTAAAATTCATGCTTCAGTCAATCTTCATGGGTTGTAAGAAAGGTTTTAAGATATTAAAGGTGAAATTCATGCTACAGTCATTGTAAAGTAAAGTATAAAATCAACAAATCAAGATGGCTGACAAAGTGATCCCTATCTGTGGGGCATGCTTAACATACAACTCAACATACATCAGCAGTAAGTCCATTCAAGATTAATGTTTAATGCTACAGTCAATCTTCATGGATTGTAAGAAAGGTTTGAAAATATTAAAGGTGAAATTCATGTTTCAGCCAATCTTCATGGATTGTAAGAAAGGTTTGAAAATATTAAAGGTGAAATTCATGCTTCAGCCAATCTTCATGGGTTGTAAGAAAGATTTGAAAATATTAAAGGTGAAATTCATGCTTCAGCCAATCTTCATGGGTTGTAAGAAAGGTTTGAAAATATTAAAGGTGAAATTCATGCTTCAGTCAATCTTCATGGATTGTAAGAAAATTTGAAGGGGAAATCAGAATTTGTAATTCAAAACAGACAGATAATACAAAGACCAAAAGAAAATGGACAAAAAAGACAAACAATGATTGTTAAGAATTACCTACCCTTGGTATAGGTGTAATTTATATGAAGGTTGACTTTCATGGATTACCTACCCTTGGTATAGGTGTAATTTAAATGAAGGTTGACTGTCATGGATTACCTACCCTTGATATAGGTGTAATTTAAATGAAGGTTGACTGTCATGGATTAGCTACCCTTGGCATAGGTGTAATTTAAATGAAGGTTGACTGTCATGGATTACCTACACTTGGTATAGGTGTAATTTAAATGAAGGTTGACTGTCATGGATTAGCTACCCTTGGCATAGGTGTAATTTAAATGAAGGTTGACTGTCATGGATTACCTACCCTTGGTACAGGTGTAATTTAAATGAAGGTTGACTGTCATGGATTACCTACCCTTGGTATAGGTGTAATTTAAATGAAGGTTGACTGTCATGGATTAGCTACCCTTGGTACAGGTGTAATTTAAATGAAGGTTGACTGTCATGGATTACCTACCCTTGGTATAGGTGTAATTTAAATGAAGGTTGACTGTCATGGATTACCTACCCTTGGTATAGGTGTAATTTAAATGAAGGTTGACTGTCATGGATTACCTACCCTTGGTATAGGTGTAATTTAAATGAAGGTTGACTGTCATGGATTACCTACCCTTGGTACAGGTGTAATTTAAATGAAGGTTGACTGTCATGGATTAGCTACCCTTGGTATAGGTGTAATTTAAATGAAGGTTGACTGTCATGGATTAGCTACCCTTGGTACAGGTGTAATTTAAATGAAGGTTGACTTTCATGGATTACCTACACTTGGTATAGGTGTAATTTAAATGAAGGTTGACTGTCATGGATTAGCTACCCTTGGCATAGGTGTAATTTAAATGAAGGTTGACTGTCATGGATTACCTACCCTTGGTACAGGTGTAATTTAAATGAAGGTTGACTGTCATGGATTACCTATCCTTGGTATAGGTGTAATTTAAATGAAGGTTGACTGTCATGGATTACCTACCCTTGGTATAGGTGCAATTTAAATGAAGGTTGACTGTCATGGATTACCTACACTTGGTATAGGTGTAATTTAAATGAAGGTTGACTGTCATGGATTACCTACCCTTGATATAGGTGTAATTTAAATGAAGGTTGACTGTCATGGATTAGCTACCCTTGGCATAGGTGTAATTTAAATGAAGGTTGACTGTCATGGATTACCTACACTTGGTATAGGTGTAATTTAAATGAAGGTTGACTGTCATGGATTAGCTACCCTTGGCATAGGTGTAATTTAAATGAAGGTTGACTGTCATGGATTACCTACCCTTGGTATAGGTGTAATTTAAATGAAGGTTGACTGTCATGGATTACCTATCCTTGGTATAGGTGTAATTTAAATGAAGGTTGACTGTCATGGATTAGCTACCCTTGGCATAGGTGTAATTTAAATGAAGGTTGACTGTCATGGATTACCTACCCTTGGTATAGGTGTAATTTAAATGAAGGTTGACTGTCATGGATTACCTACCCTTGGTATAGGTGTAATTTAAATGAAGGTTGACTGTCATGGATTACCTACCCTTGGTATAGGTGTAATTTAAATGAAGGTTGACTGTCATGGATTACCTACCCTTGGTATAGGTGTAATTTAAATGAAGGTTGACTGTCATGGATTAGCTACCCTTGGCATAGGTGTAATTTAAATGAAGGTTGACTGTCATGGATTACCTACCCTTGGTATAGGTGTAATTTAAATGAAGGTTGACTGTCATGGATTACCTACCCTTGGTATAGGTGTAATTTAAATGAAGGTTGACTGTCATGGATTAGCTACCCTTGGCATAGGTGTAATTTAAATGAAGGTTGACTGTCATGGATTACCTACCCTTGGTATAGGTGTAATTTAAATGAAGGTTGACTGTCATGGATTACCTACCCTTGGTATAGGTGTAATTTAAATGAAGGTTGACTGTCATGGATTACCTACCCTTGGTATAGGTGTAATTTAAATGAAGGTTGACTGTCATGGATTACCTACCCTTGGTATAGGTGTAATTTAAATGAAGGTTGACTGTCATGGATTAGCTACCCTTGGCATAGGTGTAATTTAAATGAAGGTTGACTGTCATGGATTACCTACCCTTGGTATAGGTGTAATTTAAATGAAGGTTGACTGTCATGGATTACCTACCCTTGGTATAGGTGTAATTTAAATGAAGGTTGACTGTCATGGATTAGCTACCCTTGGTATAGGTGTAATTTAAATGAAGGTTGACTGTCATGGATTAGCTACCCTTGGTATAGGTGTAATTTAAATGAAGGTTGACTGTCATGGATTACCTACCCTTGGTATAGGTGTAATTTAAATGAAGGTTGACTGTCATGGATTAGCTACCCTTGGTATAGGTGTAATTTAAATGAAGGTTGACTGTCATGGATTACCTACCCTTGGTACAGGTGTAATTTAAATGAAGGTTGACTGTCATGGATTAGCTACCCTTGGTATAGGTGTAATTTAAATGAAGGTTGACTGTCATGGATTAGCTACCCTTGGTATAGGTGTAATTTAAATGAAGGTTGACTGTCATGGATTACCTACCCTTGGTACAGGTGTAATTTAAATGAAGGTTGACTGTCATGGATTACCTACACTTGGTATAGGTGTAATCTAAATGAAGGTTGACTGTCATGGATTAGCTACCCTTGGTATAGGTGTAATTTAAATGAAGGTTGACTGTCATGGATTAGCTACCCTTGGCATAGGTGTAATTTAAATGAAGGTTGACTGTCATGGATTACCTACCCTTGGTACAGGTGTAATTTAAATGAAGGTTGACTGTCATGGATTACCTACCCTTGGCATAGGTGTAATTTAAATGAAGGTTGACTGTCATGGATTACCTACCCTTGGTACAGGTGTAATTTAAATGAAGGTTGACTGTCATGGATTACCTACCCTTGGTACAGGTGTAATTTAAATGAAGGTTGACTCATGGATTACCTACCCTTGGTATAGGTGTAATTTAAATGAAGGTAGACAGTCATAGGTTACCTACACTTGGTATAGGTGTAATTTAAATGAAGGTTGACTGTCATGGATTACCTACTCTTGGTACAGGTGTAATTTAAATGAAGGTTGACTGTCATGGATTACCTAACCTTAGTATAGATGTAATTTAAATGAAGGTTGACTGTCATGGATTACCTATCCTTGGTATAGGTGTAATTTAAATGAAGGTTGACTGTCACGGATTACCTACCCTTGGCATAGGTGTAATTTAAATGAAGGTTGACTGTCATGGATTACCTACCCTTGGTATAGGTGTAATTTAAATGAAGGTTGACTGTCATGGGTTACCTACCCTTGGTACAGGTGTAATTTAAATGAAGGTTGACTGTCATGGATTACCTACCCTTGGTATAGGTGTAATTTAAATGAAGGTTGACTGTCATGGATTAGCTACCCTTGGTATAGGTGTAATTTAAATGAAGGTTGACTGTCATGGATTACCTACACTTGGTATAGGTGTAATTTAAATGAAGGTTGACTGTCATGGATTACCTACCCTTGGTATAGGAGGTTGACTGTCATGGATTACCTACCCTTGGTATAGGTGTAATTTAAATGAAGGTTGACTGTCATGGATTACCTATCCTTGGTATAGGTGTAATTTAAATGAAGGTTGACTGTCATGGATTACCTACCCTTGGTACAGGTGTAATTTAAATGAAGGTTGACAGTCATGGATTACCTACCCTTGGTATAGGTGTAATTTAAATGAAGGTTGACTGTCATGGATTAGCTACCCTTGGTATAGGTGTAATTTAAATGAAGGTTGACTGTCATGGATTACCTACCCTTGGTACAGGTGTAATTTAAATGAAGGTTGACTGTCATGGATTACCTACCCTTGGTATAGGTGTAATTTAAATGAAGGTTGACTGTAATGGATTACCTACCCTTGGTACAGGTGTAATTTAAATGAAGGTTGACTGTCATGGATTACCTACCCTTGGTATAGGTGTCGGAGGTTTCCTCTCAATCTCCCTCTTAATAAACTGCTTCTTCTGTATCACTCTCTTTGGTTTTTCTACAACAGGAGAAGGTGTCCTGATAGGCAGAGGTGAGCTCACCTTTCCAACGGTAAATTGTGGTGTAGGTAACCGTGGTGACATGACTAGCGGTAATGGTGAGTCTATATAGAAGCAGATAAGTATATCAAGCAAGCAGCCCAACTACCAAGCACCAGATTATATATGTATATATATCATTTGTAAAATAACCAAAGCAGAAACAAATTAAGATAAATTGAGAAACCGTAGATGTCTATGTACACTACACACGGATGTATAAAACATTAAATTATTATTGTGTTTTATAATTACCGCTTTACATCATTATAGTTTCTTGATACTCATAGACTTAAAAATATTGTATTCATTACCAAGAAACAAAGAAGTTTTGACTGTAGTTACCTGTCAATATTATTTTAAAATTAATTTCCTCAATGTAGGTAAAATAAAATATATGGGTTTTTTGATAGTTTCTGCTTTGTTTAAGATCAATTTGTGCATCTTTTTTTCAAAAGTTAAAATATAAATTTACAATATTTATCAAAATTAAACATTAAAAGATTTTCTTTTGAAATATTTTCCTTTATTGAAGCTTAAAATAATGCACAGATTGGTAACAGTGAAACTTGTCTTAAGAAACCCCCCTCTTCAATTTTAAAACTTCATATCTCTCCCTTATATGTATAAATCTAACCTCTAATGAGAGACCACCTGGTTTTGAAAGACCCCTCTTTACTGTCAGATAGGGTAATCTCACAATAAAAGTGTAAGACCACCCTCTTCTTTGATTAATTGATTGTTGCTAAATGTCCATCGGTAAATATTTCTTGCATATTCAGAATGACAAGATAGCACTGGTCTCGAAAGACCACATTTTGCTGACAGAAAGGGTGGTCTCATTAGACAGGTTTCACTGTTATAAGTAATATATTAAACAATATTCATACAATACTTTCCAAATATAATTTACAAACATGCATACCGGTACTAAAATTAAATCCTTGAAAAGTCTACCATATTATATAATCTAAAAATAGTCACTTTTATTACGAGTCTAAAAATGGTGTTAAAAAAAGTGGGTTTTTTTTCAAAGTTTTGTGATTAAAATATAATATGCCTATAAATTTACATGCCCTACAGTCTGTAAAATTAAATGTCCACTTTAATATTTATTTTTTATATCTTGCCAATACTTTTATTTCCGAAATGTTGGATAGCAAAAATTATTCAAAATATTCTACAGCACAAAACCACCAACCCCAAAACATATTCAAACCAAAAAAAAAAATATGGTAGCCTTTTTAACCAAACTATTACATTTCCCATCAGATTATATAACAATACATTCCATTTTACAACCATTATTTTAAAGCATCCATTCTGTCAAAAAATAACACAGCATTAAACCATGTATGATAAACAATCAAATAATTGTTCTAATACATATGTATGTATAACGAGGTGCGAGAGAGATTGCTTTCTAACGTATGTATGTATAACGAGGTGCGAGAGAGATTTCTTTCTAATGTATGTATGTATAACGAGGTGCGAGAGAGATTGCTTTCTAACGTATGTATGTATAACGAGGTGCGAGAGAGATTGCTTTCTAACGAATGTATGTATAACGAGGTGCGAGAGAGATTGCTTTCTAACGTATGTATGTATAACGAGGTGCGAGAGAGATTGCTTTCTAACGTATGTATGTATAACGAGGTGCGAGAGAGATTGCTTTCTAACGTATGTATGTATAATGAGGTGCGAGAGAGATTGCTTTCTAACGTATGTATGTATAACGAGGTGCGAGAGAGATTGCTTTCTAACGTATGTATGTATAACGAGGTGCGAGAGAGATTGCTTTCTAACGTATGTATGTATAACGAGGTGCGAGAGAGATTGCTTTCTAACGTATGTATGTATAACGAGATGCGAGAGAGATTGCTTTCTAACGTATGTATGTATAACGAGGTGCGAGAGAGATTGCTTTCTAACGCATGTATGTATAACGAGGTGCGAGAGAGATTGCTTTCTAACGTATGTATGTATAACGAGATGCGAGAGAGATTGCTTTCTAACGTATGTATGTATAACGAGGTGCGAGAGAGATTGCTTTCTAACGTATGTATGTATAACGAGGTGCGAGAGAGATTTCTTTCTAATGTATTGTGCCTAAATTTCATATCTCCTCTCCAACATGATATATTTTGTAGCACTTTATTCATTTTTTGATAATGAAGCATGATATTTTTTTTTGGCAATCTGTGCCCTAATTTCGTATCTCCTCTCTGAAGAAATGTATTTTGTATCAATTTAGTGTATCAATTTTCAATAATTTATTTTATTAATTAGAAAGGACAACATTCTTTGATCTTGCAACATTTTGGTATTCAGGAAGACAGCCATGTCGAAGCAATCAACAATTTTAAATCATGATCATTATTGAACACAGCAAAAATAATTCCAAATTATAACCTTTTTTCATGATAATTTCCTTACTTATATAGGACTAAGGATATATATTGTCTTTGTGATTGAGACTTTCTACATCGTCCATTAAAAAATTTCTTTCTAAAAAAATTCGGAATTTTTGTTACTTTCAATATTTTTTAATTCTGTAGAATAAATCTACATCTCTCGTCAGATACTTTCTTGATTTTTGGGTATTTTCATTATATACATGTACATGTATGCCATCGCCATGGTTACTAATTTGACAGAATCAATACTTTTTGTAATATATACCCATATAACCATGCCCATTAAATTTCCCAAAAGAATTCATTCCTTTCTTGAATTCTCCCCCCCTCCCCCTTTTTGTTTTTTATTTATAATTCTGTTTTTTCAACCACAGTTTCAAAATATGTTTTTCATTGGGACACACAAACTTAATAACTTTAAAGACGGTGATTACTTCTTTTTTATTTTGAAATCACCAAACTGAGTTAAAATTGGGTCAAAATTAGAAAATGAGAAGAATTTCAAAAAATGTCTAGGCACGATCGATAAAAAAAATAGAATAATTAACTAAAAGAAAAGAATGAATAAATGACTTTTGGAAAATTCAAGATGTTTCTACAAACACTATCAATATAATTAATATCCATATATCCCATTCATAAGCATCTGTTTATATATTCAAATTTAACAACCAATTGATTGAAAGCACTTTTCAACATTAATTTTCACCCATAACATCTACAATTAAACTGCAAGAAAACAAATTTGAAAAGAAGAGTTGCAACATTTTCACAAATCCTCAAATGAATATAAAAAAACAACAATTTTTTTCTTCGACTGAAAAGTGCTTTCAAAATATTCCTTTAACCATTCAAAACAAATAGGCTTGTTTTTCTTCTATTCATTAAAAAGTATAAACTTTTTGAGTATTTTAACCAATAGTAAAGATATTTTTTACTATATTCATTTTTTTCTTATTAACATTGTATTGCTGAAACATTGTTAATGTTGGCATTAAATACCAATCAATCAATTGTATTGTCCATTTGAAATGGAGGCCATGCTTCCTCACATTTCGATGCAAAGATAAAAACCAGTTAAATATAGAATTTAATTTTTCATTAATTTTGAACTTTTTCTGTAATGAGCACTATTGGATTGTTTTTATTAATTACGAAACTTGTGAACTAGCAATGGATATATATGAAGAAGCAATTATAAATGGTTTCTAGGTAGTCAGTGATATAATCTGCTATCATTTGTCTAGAGTAAAAACAAGCCTAATCATTTTTTATATAAATACTAAATCCATCTCCTATAAAGCTATAACATATTAAAACATGCTTTCCTCTCCTCTCCATGTGCTTACATCTCTGATCAGTTGTAAGAGGTTACAGTACATTCAGGGACATACCATGATAAATCACTGTGATAGACATATCACTCTTCTTAGTGATACTGATATATATTTTGGTCTGTTTAATCTATTTACTTATTTTGATATGCCTTTTGGGTGATAGTAAGTAACACTCTAAATGTAAAAGAAATTTTGAAGATATATTTAATAGAACAAAAGATATATAGAAATCACCACAATGAGTGATACGTCTATCACAGTGATTTATCATGCTATGTCTAGGAATGTACTGTATATAATACACTATGCTTTAAGTGTTTGGTAAAATCTGAAAATCCAAAAAACTCTCTTTTTTTCTTTTTCTTTTTTTTTGAACAAAAATGGGGGGATGGGGGGGGGGGGGGGGGTGGTCAAGAGGACCATGTTTGCACAAGATATATTTCTGAACTAAAGGTAAAAGTGCTAAATGATTTGTAAATAAAGCATACATTTATACATGTGGAAAGTTTTAAACTTTGCCGACAGTCAAACCTCCTTTAGTGACCACCTCTATTAAGCAATAACTTGTTTTATGTGACCTTAACTTTTAATTTCCCATCACAATGCATTTATATTAATTAAACCTATATTCAAAGACCATTTGTATGACCCAGTTTTAATGTTCCCTTGGAAGGCCATGGCCACATAAGACATGTTTGACTGTATTTGTGGACTGAATTTGAACTGAATTTTAAAGGTTTGATCTGATCACAGTTTAAGCCACTAAGCCTACCAGATTTGATACTAAGGCTAAGATGAGCTCAATCACCTGTATGCTTGTGGAATCTTGTTCTTATACAATGATTCATTAGAAAATAAACAAAAGTAATAAATTAATACAAATCTGATCATTTTTCTATAATAATTAAATATAAAATATAACCAAGAACCCAGATATAATACATGCACATTAATTAAAAAAAACTAAAGGTATTAAAAATAGTATTATTACAATACTATGAAAATAAAATAATTAAACAAATTAATCAATTAAAAACTTAATATTTTACTACTTATGAATTATTTTTTTTTCGATTTTGTGTCTTTCTTTTAATCAGATAATTTTGTTGACCTCTATGTACTTACCAGGAGGTGTAGATATTCTCTGTGAAGCAGGTGTTAGTACTCTTTCTGTAAATAATAAATAAAATTCACTGTTATTTTGTTTTCTCAAATTGGTCACATATATTATTTATTAATTGAGAAATTATTTTTATTTTATACATAAGAATATTGTCCCATTATTCTCTACCCAGGTACAGTAGACTCTCGATCTTAGTTCGTTATAGGCATCGTTCGTTATAAGAGAAACAATGTAGAATTACCTCCCCTTTTGAAAATCGTACAGTAGAACTTCACTGGCTCGAACTCGAAGGGACTGTCAAAATCTGTTCTAGCTATCGGTAGTTCGACCCACCGAGGTCGCGTAATTTTAGAGAGAAAAAAATCTGGTTCTGACCCGGGCAGTTTCATTACAGTTTCATTACGCTATAATAACTGATGCACAGTAAAGTGGGCCTTTATCGTAAAAAAATATTTAATCCTTTAGACAGTTCTCAAAGACTACGGCTTCTGAATACCTCTTTGGTATCTTCAAATGTTCCTTAGAACCATTTTTTCAACTTTCTTTCATCACAGGCGAGAATAAACTTTACAGTTTTATTGGAGACAGGCACTGATTGTGTGAATGTACATTTGTTCTACCTAATATTTGTTCCTTTGGATAATTTATTACAGACAATTCCATAATATTTCTTCCTTGAGGAACAAATATTCTATACTGTTTATTCTGTCAGGAATAATATTGTAATATTATTTTTTCCATTGGGATATTTGTTCCAGTCGGAACAAATGCCATGGCGGAAATTCTATCTCATCACAGGCATAAATAAAGTGAAATCCTGTATATATCGAATGTAGGAAATCTTTGTTAAATAAACCTGTATAAACTGAACACCTGTCTATTCTGAACACAAAAGATGAGCCTAAGTAGGTTTAGTTTAGACAGGTTTCACTGTATATATAAATCTAACTACCATAAGATGATGGCCATGACTCCCCACCCCTCATCCCCCTCCCCTTATACTCTATCTAGTATTTCAACTTTGTCCCTGACACTATAATATTAAATAAATCTTTGCATCAAAGCAAGACAGGCACATAAATGTGGCAGCTTTAAACTGATAAAATTGAATTATAACTGTACCGACATCATATCCACAATTATAACTGTACCCACATGATATCCACAATTATAACTGTACCCACATGATATCCACATTTTTATTTCCAAATTTACAACTGGACAAACATAATTCTACACAGATTAGCTTTTAAATATAAAAAAAAATATGTCAAATTTAACATGGACAGTTACAAAAGCATCTGAATGTTCATAGATAAGATCCTAGATAAAAAATCAAAATTGGTACTTCTGACATATTTAATACCAACAAGTCACCAATATACAAGGACATTTATAGTCTAAGTTGTGTGAAATTAATTTGCTAAAATGAAAGAATTAAACTGGGTGTAAATAGGGTTAGGGTTATGGTGTTTAACACCACACAATATTTCAGTTACATTTGTATTTCGTGGCGGTCAGATTTATTGGTGGAGGAAACTGGAGTACCTGGCGAAAATCACTGACCTGTCGCAAGTCAGTGACAAACTTTATCACATAATATTATATCAAGTACACCTCGCCATGAGTCAGATTCAAACTCCAACTTTATTAGTGATAGGCACTGACTGCAAATCCAACTACCATACGATCACGACGGCCCCTCAATACAGATATATCAGAAGAAACAAAGGGAGACAACTATTATATATAAAATATAAATATAAAATGTTCTATATAAAATTGTATGTCATTTATTGTTCTATTTTCAAGGACCATCATGCTATTTTTTTAATCATTCATTTCATTCTGACAATGCCTAATCCTGGGTTAACCAATTACAAATTGGCAATAACAAATAGTAGGACAGAATCAAGTGTGTGAACTCTTCCTTCGTAAGACAATATATACAAAAGAATCGCTAGAAGCTCTCAAATAATGGTTCCTATCTCCCATCTTAAAAAATGTCAACATTTAATTCTCAACAATGATTTAAAACATTTATACTTTTGTGATCTGATCATGTTTTTAAAACCAGTTCACACATTTACAATCTTGATTGTGTCAGTATACAATCACATAAGATAAAAGTCATAAAACACTTTAATGACTCGGATACACTAGATTACCTTATTAATATACAAAGGAATCAATGAGTTTAAATGAAAAGGTCAACATGATATGAAATTCTGTATAATAAAAATTGTCAAATCATCTAGACGTTACAAGTAGTTAATTGTTTCTGATACAATTTATTTACTGCCAATACTGGGTTTTAAGGGCTGCCGTGGTTGTTATCGTATGGTAGTTGGATTTATAACTACCTATGCCTATCACCACTAACATTGTGAGTTAGAACTCAGGCGAGTTGTACTCGATACAACATTATGTGATAAAGTTTGTCAGTGACTTGCGTCAGGTCAGTGGTTTTCTCTGAGTACCACAATATAACTGAAATATTGTTGAAAGTGGTGTTAAACACCCTACCCTATCCTTACTGGGTTTATGTCACATTCAATCTCCGATATAATTCTCTACAATTTCAGTGAGTGAGTGATTGTTGTTTAACGCCAAATGAGTAATTTTTCAGCAAGATACACATTTCGTTGAGATGATGATGCTGTCTCCTTTGGTTGGTTTGTTTGATGGTGTTTAACTCCACTTTCAACAAGATTTCAGTTATAACATGGATGTCAGTTTTGTTGGTGGAGGAAACCAGAGTACCCAGAGAAAACCACTGATCTGTCACAAGTCACTAACAGACTTTATCACATAATGTTTTATATCGAGCACACCTCTCCATGAACTGGTTTCGAACTCACAACTTTAGTGGGCATAGCACCGATTGCATAGGTAGTTGTAAATCCAACTATTATATGATCACGGCCATGACGGTCCCCTTACAATATCTGTGAGCGAGTGATTGCTGTTTAATGTCAGTGAAAACAAGTTACATTTCGTTGAGATGATGATGTTCTCTGCTTTGTACTAGACCAATACACTTAAGATTTTTATAATGCCAAAGATCACTGAAACAACAGTGTGAGGATAGACATGTCGCTTCACTTTAAACACATTATCCTGATTCTTATCTTACAAGTCTCAGCTCTTACTCTTAAGTACTGTATGCCTATTAGAGAAGTAGAAAATACTAATTGTTAGTCTTACTTTAGTGTGATCCGACCACGGCTCAAATTCAAAATCTACCACACTCGAGATGAGCATGCCAACTATTACACTGATGTAGAAATTCTACAATTTGTACAATATTGAAGACTTTTATCATCATTCTTTGCTATGTGTATAATATTCAAGACTTATAATTCCCCACTGTTTATATAATATCAAAACATTTTCTAGAATTTTCTTGATTTTTTTTATATTCCAGTATATATTCTGGACTATCATTTACAATAAAGCAACTGAATCTCACAGGAGGGCATGCGAAAATATCTTACCGAATGGCATGAGACAAAATCCAACATACACCGGTAGTCAAATGGCCTGAGAACAGATGCAACAGAATAGTACAGAATGGCATGAGAAAATAGCTGTCAGAATCTCACAGAAGGGCAAGAGAACATCTCTAACTGATAGGCATGAGAAAACATCCACAGTGACTGGAATATCACAGAAGGACAAGAGAACATATCTAACTGATAGACATGAGAAAACATCCACAGTGACTGGAATATCACAGAAGGGCAAGAGAACATATTTAACTGATAGGCATGAGAAAACATCCACAGTGACTGGAATATCACAGAAGGGCAAGAGAACATATCTAACTGATAGGCATGAGAAAACATCCACAGTGACTGGAATATCACAGAAGGGCAAGAGAACATATCTAACTGATAGGCATGAGAAAACATCCACAGTGACTGGAATATCACAGAAGGGCAAGAGAACATATCTAACTGATAGGCATGAGAAAACATCCACAGTGACTGGAATATCACAGAAGGGCAAGAGAACATATCTAACTGATAGGCATGAGAAAACATCCACAGTGACTGGAATATCACAGAAGGGCAAGAGAACATCTCTAACTGATAGGCACGAGAAAACATCCACAGTGACTGGAATATCACAGAAGGGCAAGAGAACATATCTAACTGATAGGCATGTGAAAACATCCACAGTGACTGGAATATCACAGAAGGGCAAGAGAACATCTCTAACTGATAGGCACGTGAAAACATCCACAGTGACTGGAATATCACAGAAGGGCAAGAGAACATATTTAACTGATAGGCATGTGAAAACATCCACAGTGACTGGAATATCACAGAAGGGCAATAGAACATATCTAACTGATAGGCATGTGAAAACATCCACAGTGACTGGAATATCACAGAAGGGCAATAGAACATATCTAACTGATAGGCATGTGAAAACATCCACAGTGACTGGAATATCACAGAAGGGCAAGAGAACAGATCCAACAAAATAGTACAGAATGGCATGAGAAAATATCTCACAGAATGGCATGAGAAAAGATATCCCGGAATAGCATGAGTACACATTTCACAGAATGGCATGAGTAAAAATATGACAGATTCTCACAAAATAACATGAGAAAACATTTCACAGTATGGGGGATATAAGAAAAGTATTACATTTAAGGCAATATTTCAGACAATGAAAAGCAAACAATATTTATTTAATGTCTTTGTGATAATGCAAATGTGTTATCTAGACGACCAGGGCATTCCACAAATTTGCTACCTAGACCAGGGCATTCCACAAATTTGTTACCTAGACCAGGGCATTCCACTCATTTGTTACCTAGACCAGGGCATTCCACTCATTTGTTACCTAGACCAGGGCATTCCACAAATTTGTTAGCTAGACCAGGGCATTCCACAAATTTGTTAGCTAGACCAGGGCATTCCACTCATTTGTTACCTAGACCAGGGCATTCCACTCATTTGTTACCTAGACCAGGGCATTCCACAAATTTGTTACCTAGACCAGGGCATTCCACAAATTTGTTACCTTGACCAGGGCATTCCACAAATTTGTTACCTTGACCAGGGCATTCCACAAATTTGTTACCTAGACCAGGGCATTCCACTCATTTGTTACCTAGACCAGGGCATTCCACTCATTTGTTACCTAGACCAGGGCATTCCACTCATTTGTTACCTAGACCAGGGCATTCCACTCATTTGTTACCTAGACCAGGGCATTCCACTCATTTGTTACCTAGACCAGGGCATTCCACAAATTTGTTACCTAGACCAGGGCATTCCACTCATTTGTTACCTAGACCAGGGCATTCCACTCATTTGTTACCTAGACCAGGGCATTCCACAAATTTGTTACCTAGACCAGGGCATTCCACTCATTTGTTACCTAGACCAGGGCATTCCACTCATTTGTTACCTAGACCAGGGCATTCCACAAATTTGTTAGCTAGACCAGGGCATTCCACAAATTTGTTAGCTAGACCAGGGCATTCCACTCATTTGTTACCTAGACCAGGGCATTCCACTCATTTGTTACCTAGACCAGGGCATTCCACAAATTTGTTACCTAGACCAGGGCATTCCACTCATTTGTTACCTAGACCAGGGCATTCCACTCATTTGTTACCTAGACCAGGGCATTCCACAAATTTGTTACCTAGACCAGGGCATTCCACTCATTTGTTACCTAGACCAGGGCATTCCACTCATTTGTTACCTAGACCAGGGCATTCCACTCATTTGTTACCTAGACCAGGGCATTCCACTCATTTGTTACCTAGACCAGGGCATTCCACTCATTTGTTACCTAGACCAGGGCATTCCACTCATTTGTTACCTAGACCAGGGCATTCCACTCATTTGTTACCTAGACCAGGGCATTCCACTCATTTGTTACCTAGACCAGGGCATTACACAAATTTGTTACCTAGACCAGGGCATTCCACAAATTTGTTACCTAGACCAGGGCATTCCACTCATTTGTTACCTAGACCAGGGCATTCCACTCATTTGTTACCTAGACCAGGGCATTCCACTCATTTGTTACCTAGACCAGGGCATTCCACTCATTTGTTACCTAGACCAGGGCATTCCACTCATTTGTTACCTAGACCAGGGCATTCCACAAATTTGTTAGCTAGACCAGGGCATTCCACTCATTTGTTACCTAGACCAGGGCATTCCACAAATTTGTTACCTAGACCAGGGCATTACACAAATTTGTTACCTAGACCAGGGCATTCCACTCATTTGTTACCTAGACCAGGGCATTCCACTCATTTGTTACCTAGACCAGGGCATTCCACTCATTTGTTACCTAGACCAGGGCATTCCACTCATTTGTTACCTAGACCAGGGCATTCCACTCATTTGTTACCTAGACCAGGGCATTCCACTCATTTGTTACCTAGACCAGGGCATTCCACTCATTTGTTACCTAGACCAGGGCATTACACAAATTTGTTACCTAGACCAGGGCATTCCACTCATTTGTTACCTAGACCAGGGCATTCCACAAATTTGTTACCTAGACCAGGGCATTCCACTCATTTGTTACCTAGACCAGGGCATTCCACTCATTTGTTACCTAGACCAGGGCATTCCACTCATTTGTTACCTAGACCAGGGCATTCCACTCATTTGTTACCTAGACCAGGGCATTCCACTCATTTGTTACCTAGACCAGGGCATTCCACTCATTTGTTACCTAGACCAGGGCATTCCACTCATTTGTTACCTAGACCAGGGCATTCCACTCATTTGTTACCTAGACCAGGGCATTCCACAAATTTGTTACCTAGACCAGGGCATTCCACAAATTTGTTACCTTGACCAGGGCATTCCACAAATTTGTTACCTTGACCAGGGCATTCCACAAATTTGTTACCTAGACCAGGGCATTCCACTCATTTGTTACCTAGACCAGGGCATTCCACTCATTTGTTACCTAGACCAGGGCATTCCACTCATTTGTTACCTAGACCAGGGCATTCCACTCATTTGTTACCTAGACCAGGGCATTCCACAAATTTGTTACCTAGACCAGGGCATTCCACTCATTTGTTACCTAGACCAGGGCATTACACAAATTTGTTACCTAGACCAGGGCATTCCACTCATTTGTTACCTAGACCAGGGCATTCCACTCATTTGTTACCTAGACCAGGGCATTCCACTCATTTGTTACCTAGACCAGGGCATTCCACTCATTTGTTACCTAGACCAGGGCATTCCACTCATTTGTTACCTAGACCAGGGCATTCCACAAATTTGTTACCTAGACCAGGGCATTCCACTCATTTGTTACCTAGACCAGGGCATTCCACTCATTTGTTACCTAGACCAGGGCATTACACAAATGTGTTACCTAGACCAGGGCATTCCACTCATTTGTTACCTAGACCAGGGCATTCCACTCATTTGTTACCTAGACCAGGGCATTCCACTCATTTGTTACCTAGACCAGGGCATTCCACAAATTTGTTACCTAGACCAGGGCATTCCACTCATTTGTTACCTAGACCAGGGCATTACACAAATTTGTTACCTAGACCAGGGCATTCCACTCATTTGTTACCTAGACCAGGGCATTCCACTCATTTGTTACCTAGACCAGGGCATTCCACTCATTTGTTACCTAGACCAGGGCATTCCACAAATTTGTTACCTAGACCAGGGCATTCCACAAATTTGTTACCTAGACCAGGGCATTCCACAAATTTGTTACCTAGACCAGGGCATTCCACTCATTTGTTACCTAGACCAGGGCATTCCACTCATTTGTTACCTAGACCAGGGCATTCCACTCATTTGTTACCTAGACCAGGGCATTCCACTCATTTGTTACCTAGACCAGGGCATTCCACTCATTTGTTACCTAGACCAGGGCATTCCACTCATTTGTTACCTAGACCAGGGCATTCCACAAATTTGTTACCTAGACCAGGGCATTCCACTCATTTGTTACCTAGAACAGGGCATTCCACTCATTTGTTACCTAGACCAGGGCATTACACAAATGTGTTACCTAGACCAGGGCATTCCACTCATTTGTTACCTAGACCAGGGCATTCCACTCATTTGTTACCTAGACCAGGGCATTCCACTCATTTGTTACCTAGACCAGGGCATTCCACAAATTTGTTACCTAGACCAGGGCATTCCACAAATTTGCTACCTAGACCAGGGCATTCCACTCATTTGTTACCTAGACCAGGGCATTCCACTCATTTGTTACCTAGACCAGGGCATTCCACTCATTTGTTACCTAGACCAGGGCATTCCACAAATTTGTTACCTAGACCAGGGCATTCCACTCATTTGTTACCTAGACCAGGGCATTCCACTCATTTGTTACCTAGACCAGGGCATTCCACTCATTTGTTACCTAGACCAGGGCATTCCACTCATTTGTTACCTAGACCAGGGCATTCCACTCATTTGTTACCTAGACCAGGGCATTCCACTCATTTGTTACCTAGACCAGGGCATTCCACTCATTTGTTACCTAGACCAGGGCATTCCACTCATTTGTTACCTAGACCAGGGCATTCCACTCATTTGTTACCTAGACCAGGGCATTCCACTCATTTGTTACCTAGACCAGGGCATTCCACAAATTTGTTACCTAGACCAGGGCATTCCACAAATTTGTTACCTAGACCAGGGCATTCCACTCATTTGTTACCTAGACCAGGGCATTCCACTCATTTGTTACCTAGACCAGGGCATTCCACTCATTTGTTACCTAGACCAGGGCATTCCACAAATTTGTTACCTAGACCAGGGCATTCCACAAATTTGTTACCTAGACCAGGGCATTACACAAATTTGTTAGCTAGACCAGGGCATTCCACAAATTTGTTACCTAGACCAGGGCATTCCACTCATTTGTTACCTAGACCAGGGCATTCCACTCATTTGTTACCTAGACCAGGACATTCCACAAATTTGTTACCTAGACCAGGGCATTCCACTCATTTGTTACCTAGACCAGGGCATTCCACAAATTTGTTACCTAGACCAGGGCATTACACTCATTTGTTACCTAGACCAGGGCATTCCACAAATTTGTTACCTAGACCAGGGCATTCCACAAATTTGTTAGCTAGACCAGGGCATTCCACAAATTTGTTACCTAGACCAGGGCATTCCACTCATTTGTTACCTAGACCAGGGCATTCCACTCATTTGTTACCTAGACCAGGGCATTCCACTCATTTGTTACCTAGACCAGGGCATTCCACAAATTTGTTACCTAGACCAGGGCATTCCACTCATTTGTTACCTAGACCAGGGCATTCCACTCATTTGTTACCTAGACCAGGGCATTCCACAAATTTGTTACCTAGACCAGGGCATTCCACAAATTTGTTAGCTAGACCAGGGCATTCCACAAATTTGTTACCTAGACCAGGGCATTCCACTCATTTGTTACCTAGACCAGGGCATTCCACTCATTTGTTACCTAGACCAGGGCATTCCACTCATTTGTTACCTAGACCAGGGCATTACACTCATTTGTTACCTAGACCAGGGCATTCCACTCATTTGTTACCTAGACCAGGGCATTCCACTCATTTGTTACCTAGACCAGGGCATTCCACTCATTTGTTACCTAGACCAGGGCATTCCACAAATTTGTTACCTAGACCAGGGCATTCCACTCATTTGTTACCTAGACCAGGGCATTCCACTCATTTGTTACCTAGACCAGGGCATTCCACTCATTTGTTACCTAGACCAGGGCATTCCACTCATTTGTTACCTAGACCAGGGCATTCCACTCATTTGTTACCTAGACCAGGGCATTACACAAATCTGTTACCTAGACCAGGGCATTCCACAAATTTGTTACCTAGACCAGGGCATTCCACTCATTTGTTACCTAGACCAGGGCATTCCACTCATTTGTTACCTAGACCAGGGCATTCCACTCATTTGTTACCTAGACCAGGGCATTCCACTCATTTGTTACCTAGACCAGGGCATTCCACAAATTTGTTACCTAGACCAGGGCATTCCACTCATTTGTTACCTAGACCAGGGCATTCCACTCATTTGTTACCTAGACCAGGGCATTCCACTCATTTGTTACCTAGACCAGGGCATTCCACTCATTTGTTACCTAGACCAGGGCATTCCACTCATTTGTTACCTAGACCAGGGCATTCCACTCATTTGTTACCTAGACCAGGGCATTCCACAAATTTGTTACCTAGACCAGGGCATTCCACTCATTTGTTACCTAGACCAGGGCATTCCACTCATTTGTTAGCTAGACCAGGGCATTCCACAAATTTGTTACCTAGACCAGGGCATTCCACAAATTTGTTACCTAGACCAGGGCATTCCACTCATTATAAAGTAGGAGGTGAGAATCCTAAAGTAGAAGGAGGATCCTGCTAAACCAGTATGCAAGACAAAGCCCTATTTTACTTTCACTTTGACATTTTCATTTTTGAAAACAAAGCTGGGGAAAAATGCAATTAGACGGGCAATTTGCCTGGTGCCCGGCTGCTGTGGAATGCCCTGCTAGACATAAAACTATTTGTTATTAGGTGTTTTCAGATCTATGCAATCATTTATATTAACTAACCTGATTTAATATATCCCACATTTTCATCAATCATGCTGTAGCTCGTGACCTCTGGGGTCATCTGTGATATTTGTAAAGTTTTTTCAACTTCGTAAGATTTGAACGATGGAGTTGCAATCTGAATTTGAGACAGATTTGAGCTTTCTCTCATCCTGTTTCGTGAACTAAGAGAAGTTCTAGTTGGAGTAACACTTCCTGTGGCCATCTTTGATATGCAGACGACAAAATTCAATCTACTTCAAAGAAATGTATATACTTGGCTTTTGCTTAGGTAATCACTGATTGTTTTTTGTTAATTCTAATGTCTAACGTCACACCACCTCCATAATATTTCTTTAATGCTTAACTTCGAAAATTAATGCACCTTTTTTTTTAAATATTGCTTCCAGTGGAAATGTCTGGTAAATTAAAAGGCATATATAGCTGATCACTGAAAATCAGTGACAAAAATTACCAATACTTAGAGAATGATATAAAAGACGAAAATTGCTATAAGAATATCACTCAGCTGCACAATATCAATGTTATTTTTTATTCTGGCTTGTATTACCTTCAGATAATTTTAAAATATGATATTAGAATTAAGGCACATTTATATTGTCGTCATTTCAATTTTCTGGAAATTTCTTGTAATTTGGATTGTTCACATATAGACGGATAACATGTTTAACCGTTTATGAGTATCATTATAAATTTATTAAACGCACAAAAAAAGTCTTTAGATTTCTGTTTCAAATCTCCAATAAGTTTATCTATCCTTTTTAATAGAAGTCTGATAAGTAATGACAGATTTCGGTAAACAAAGAAACTTATCAGAAATGTCCATCAATTTATCCTCAGGTCACACATAAAACACCCAAAATAAGTCTCTAGATTTCTGTTTCAAATCACAAATAAGTCTCTAGATTTCTGTTTCAAATCACAAATAAGTCTCTAGATTTCTGTTTCAAATCACAAATAAGTCTCTAGATTTCTGTTTCAAATCACAAATAAGTCTCTAGATTTCTGTTTCAAATCACAAATAAGTCTCTAGATTTCTGTTTCAAATCACAAATAAATCTCTAGATTTCTGTTTCAAATCACAAACAAGTCTCTAGATTTCTGTTTCAAATCACAAACAAGTCTCTAGATTTCTGTTTCAAATCACAAACAAGTCTCTAGATTTCTGTTTCAAATCACAAATAAGTCTCTAGATTTCTGCTTCAAATCACAAATAAGTCTAATTATCATTTTGTCTTAATCGTCTAGAAGATTTCTAATTGAGAGATTTCGGTAAGCAAAGAGAAATTTTGCTATTTATCCTCGGCTCACACAGCAAGATCCATCCATACATCTTATAAATCTGTGTGTGTTATAATAATAATGCATGTCTATGAAATAATTTCACCTCCACTGTTTGAACCGATTATCAATTAAATGCTTCAGATTTGATAACAAAAATATCGTGGTTTAAAATCCATTCAATGTCTCAGACAAATTTAGGCAAACTTCCTAATAAATGACTTCTTCCAAAACTATTCAAGTTTAAACAAACCACATACAAACAATGTTAAACTTCACAACTTCTTTATAACTGTAAAACTAACCACAAATTTTGATAACTTTAAAATTCATGTAAATTTATCAATTTTGACGTGAATTACCACTTGTCAACCATTTAATTCCTACAATCATCGATAAAACTCCCAAAACAGAGTAAAAATTTATCCCGTTTTCTTTTTAAATAAATGATGTTTCCACCGATTCATAAAATCGTAATATCGTCAATATAAATCCCCGAACGATTTAAAGTGCAGTCTTTAAATGTCAAATAATCATATTTTTTTCTATGTTAATAAATGACAATGCAGTCTCTCATTTGACACAAAATAACCGATATTTATCATCATAGAAAATCTAGATTAGTCAATAAATACATGTTACCTCCTCACCTATTGTGTGGATAATAAATTTATATAATTTAAACATATTTTATTCAGAAAAGTACTGAAAAGGATTGGATAGCAGGACACGCGTATATATATCCTCTCCTAATAAATGTATATGTAATATTCTGTACAATGATTCAGCTAACCACTGTTCTCAGGACATTTGATCACCTATTTCTCAAATTGGACTGAAGAACTTTATAAAAAAGTTTAATTATGTCTAGCTGAAACACTGCTGTATATACTCATAATGACCAAGTTTGTCAATCTATATCAAGTTTACATGTAATTACAGTAGTCACCCTCTTATAAAGCTACTGGTACCCTTTCTGTAAAGAAAAAGTGACCTTATAAGAAGAGTGACCACTCCTTAGGGGGGGATTTAATAGTATAGTAGTCCCCCTTTTATAAAGCTACTGGTACCCTTTCTGTAAAGAAAAAGTGACCTTATAAGAAGAGTGACCACTCCTTAGGGGGGGATTTAATAGTATAGTAGTCTCCCTCTTATAAAGCTACTGGTACCCTTTCTGTAAAGAAAAAGTGACCTTATAAGAAGAGTGACCACTCCTTATGGGGGGGATTTAATAGTATAGTAGTCCCCCTCTTATAAAGCTACTGGTACCCTTTCTGTAAAGAAAAAGTGACCTTATAAGAAGAGTGACCACTCTTTAGGGGGGGGGGGGGATTTAATAGTATAGTAGTCCCCCTCTTATAAAGCTACTGGTACCCTTTCTGTAAAGAAAAAGTGACCTTATAAGAAGGGTGACCACTCCTTAGGGGAGGGGATTTAATAGTATAGTAGTCCCCCTCTTATAAAGCTACTGGTACCCTTTCTGTAAAGAAAAAGTGACCTTATAAGAAGGGTGACCACTCCTTAGGGGGGGGGGATTTAATAGTATAGTAGTCCCCCTCTTATAAAGCTACTGGTACCCTTTCTGTAAAGAAAAAGTGACCTTATAAGAAGAGTGACCACTCCTTAGGGGGGGATTTAATAGTATAGTAGTCCCCCTCTTATAAAGCTACTGGTACCCTTTCTGTAAAGAAAAAGTGACCTTATAAGAAGGGTGACCACTCCTTAGGGGGGGGAGGGATTTAATAGTATAGTAGTCCCCCTCTTATAAAGCTACTGGTACCCTTTCTGTAAAGAAAAAGTGACCTTATAAGAAGAGTGACCACTCCTTAGGGGGGGATTTAATAGTATAGTAGTCCCCCTTTTATAAAGCTACTGGTACCCTTTCTGTAAAGAAAAAGTGACCTTATAAAAAGAGTGACCACTCCTTAGGGGGGGATTTAATAGTATAGTAGTCCCCCTCTTATAAAGCTACTGGTACCCTTTCTGTAAAGAAAAAGTGACCTTATAAGAAGGGTGACCACTCCTTATGGGGGGGATTTAATAGTATAGTAGTCCCCCTTTTATAAAGCTACTGGTACCCTTTCTGTAAAGAAAAAGTGACCTTATAAGAAGGGTGACCACTCCTTAGGGGGGAATTTAATTTAATAGTATAGTAGTCCCTCTCTTATAAAGCTACTGGTACCCTTTCTGTAAAAAAAAAGTGGCCTTATAAGAAGGGTGACCACTCCTTAGGGGGAGATTTAATAGTATAGTAGTCCCCCTTTTATAAAGCTACTGGTACCCTTTCTGTAAAGAAAAAGTGACCTTATAAGAAGGGTGACCACTCCTTAGGGGGAGATTTAATAGTATAGTAGTCCCCCTCCTATAAGGCCACTGGTACCCTTTCTGTAAAGAAAAAGTGACCTTATAAGAAGGGTGACCACTCCTTAGGGGGAGATTTAATAGTATAGTAGTCCCCCTTTTATAAAGCTACTGGTACCCTTTCTGTAAAGAAAAAGTGACCTTATAAGAAGGGTGACCACTCCTTAGGGGGGGGGGGGATTTAATAGTATAGTAGTCCCCCTCCTAAAAGGCCACTGGTGCCCTTTCTGCAAATAAAAAGGGCCTTATAAAAGGGGTGGCCATTCCTTAGGGGGAGGGGGGCAAATTAGTAGTACAGTAGTTCCCCTCTTAAAAGTCCACTCCCATCAAAGACCACCCTTCTTATAAAGGCACATTTTCATTTCAGGGGTCCGTTGTTGAACTTGTGATTAAACTAACCACTGAAGATTAGCCAAAATTACATAATTAATTCCTAATCCCATACTTGGCTAATGGAATGAATAAATTCTGTTGCTGAACTCTTTTTAATCAATGCTGTAACTAATCATATTTAATCATTGAATTAGCTAATTATGTGATTAGGAATGAATCATGTAATTAGGGCTAATCATATGATTAGCTTAATCACAAGTTCAATAACGGACCCGAGAAGATGTGGTCCTATAAGACGGTGACTAATGTACATGTGTTTTACTATGCTACTGCTAGTGAAATCTGGCATGATAAGGGGTGTGGCCTGATGAGAGGGGCGGCCTGTGGTGGGAGGGGTCTTATAAGAGGGGGGACTTCTGTGTTACTATTTATGAATTAATTTAATTACTATCTATAATGTCGAAAAACAACTTTGTTTGTACTTGTAAAAACAGATATTAGAAATTCACATCCACAGCCCTACTTATAAATCCATACTATAAAATTTAAATTAACAGTTAAAAATTATAGCTTTAGAATCTTTATAACTTGAATATTTTCATGAAGTGATAAATCAATAGAGAATGACAACCTGCTGAGAATTTAACATTATTTTTACATGTCAATGAGAATTTAACATTATTTTTACATGTCAATGACTTGTTTTTAATTGATTTAAATTCCGTAACAGCATGTCTGAAGATATGAACATGCCTATTACATTTATACAAAATGATTGAAACTTGATTCAGTTACAGATTAAATTAGTTTGTCTAGCCTCTGAGATCATTTTCAAATTGACTTTTAAAACTGTTTGAAAGAAGTTGAAATGATATGAAACTTGTCCTAACTTTATCAGTAGGACAAAAGTTAAAAGTCTGAAGATACCAGAAGCCATCAAAGAATGACCAAAAGAAAAAAGGGGACAAAACGACAAAAGCAACATTGGGTACACAAGAGAAAGGACAAAGACAAACAAAACAAAACAAACACACAAACAAAACACAGAAAACTATAAAGATGAGCAACAAACCTCACAAAAACACGGAGGTGAACCCAGGTGCTAAGGGTTAGCAGTTCCTGTTTCTTACAAGACACCTGTTGTGTTAAATGTTTCTAAAAATTATAAAGTTTAGAATTTCTCATATCGTTTACATACAACTAAATTATTTTGTGGTAAGTTTCATAATTTGGTTGTTAGGTCTCAATGTGGAGATGGATTTCATTTAAATATGTTATTACAGATTATGTTTATCAACAGAATTTGTGTGTATTTTCAAAACCTTTAATTCCATTCTTAACAAAAGTTCACATTTATCTGGTAATCGAAATTTGAACTTTTGGAATTCAGATAATAAATTATGTATCAAATTATTGAACCTTTATTGGATATATATTGTAATCTTAAAATATCAATATTTGGAAATGCAAATGTGATATGGGAGATAACTCTAGTATGATATCTGAATTTAATTGTGAGATGGGAGATAACTCCATAAATTGACTTGGAATGTAATTTTGGGATGGGAGATAACTACTTGTAACATGAATGCATTCCTTTCCTTTGATCTTTTATGATTTATATACCAGAATGTTAGGAACATCTAAGAACAATGAAATAATACACACAGACTTAGATATTTCATGCTTTAAATCTGGACTGTAGCTTTATTACTCTCAGAGAGTTGTGCAATAATCAAGAACCTAGATGTGATATTGCTTGGCTTCATGTTACAAATCATTTATACTATGGTTTTCCAAGTTAAATGGTTAAGCAATCTCATGCTTCGCGTTCAATTGTTTGACCGCTTAACTCGCAAAACCAACGGTATAAATATTACATTAACTTGATATTTGGTATTTATTGTGACATGGGAGATAACTCCAATGTGTCATCCATAAATTTAATGGTAAAACAGGAAAAAGCTCCAGGGCATCATTCATAAATTCACTTGGTATTTAATTGCAACATGGGAGATAACTCCAGGATGTTGGTTTTTTTTTAACATATGAATGGTCCTCAGAATAGCATGACAATGTTTAATTGATGGTAGTCTGGATTATCTGACATATAAATGAAAAAGCCATGGCAACCTAAGGACCAAGGTCAAGGCTAATCTAATTTATCCCAATTGATTCAGAGAATTTTCATAGAATGTACCGGGGTATTTCTTTATAAATGGGTCTAATTTGTATAATCAACACAAATCAGCAAAATTACAATCTTAAGATAAACAAGATATTGCATGCTACGTCGTGCTAAGAATACCCCCACTCGTTCATTTGTAAGTCGCACGGTAAACAGGAAGTAGATGTGCAATCATTTCTTCCAGTAGAAGCTGAGATATCTGTTGCGAAAGTGTGAACGGACAGACAAACGGACGGACGGACTAACGGACGGACGGACAAACGGACGGACGGACTAACGGACGGACGGACAAACGGACGGATGGACTAACGGACGGATGGACTAACGGACAGACGGACAAACAGACGGTCGGACAAGGTGATTGCAATATAGCCCCCTCTCTATGAGTGGGGGTATAAAATCACAAGTACATGTAAAATAAAATTCTATAATTAAGTTGAAATTCAAGTATTAACCATTTTCATTTCAATATAACAGTGAAACCTGTCTTAAGACAAACTTTTACATTCAGAAAACACAGGTGTTCAGTTTATACAGGTTAAATCAACAAAGGTTTCCTACATGGGAACTTTATTTAAAGTTTGGTTTATACAGGATTCCGTTTTATTCAGAGTTCGGCTTAGACAGGTGTTCCACTGTATTAGCTATGGCTATTTAATAAAAATTCTATTTTTAGAAACAGCCATTTTTTAATAGAAGGAAGACCAGTCTGAAAAAAATTTAGCTCTGTAGTTTTTGAACATATTATTTTTTGCAGAAATTGACCAAATTTACACAAAAAATGGCAAGATTACAAATTTGAAAGACACACAACTCTCTATCACTATACAGTTGTTTGTATTTTAGCAAATTCCCACTTTTTAAAGCATATAAGTTGAAAGAAGTTGACACCTTTAGCCATGTCAGCCATCTTTGATTTGACCTCAGTGTCAAAAGGATCATACCATCCAAGATTGTTTGGATGCTTAAACAATGAACAGACAGCGATATCCAAAAGGGCAAAGGTAATAAAACATTAATTGATAACAGACGACGGACTACAAACACAATGTTGTGACAAAATGTCACATTTAAAAGAAATCAATTTGCACATTACCTTCCATTTCTGGGATCTTTTCTTCTTTAACAGGATCTAAAACAAAAATCAAATAATGATATAGTTACAACTTGAAAAATATGGAAGAATGAGTCCACAGGACATGGATACCTCTGGTTACAGCTAAAGTATACAGGGCAAAATTTCAGAATTGGAAAAGGGGTAAAATCCGTAATCGAACTTAGCCTTCCTTCAATGAGGAACCTAAGTTATTAAACAGAAACAAAAATGTGCAATGGACAAATTTACAGACCTAGGGACATGGGTAAAAATTACTCCTTTCAATAAATATTGGTCTCCTAGTAACAGGGGTCAAGTTTGCATCAAAAAATTCTTAAGCTATAATAGTTTTATTGAATTTATTTAACTATAAAATTTTATGGAAAAAAATTGGAAAGAATTTTACAGCAACAACAAAAAATGATACTTTATATTGTAAATACATTACTAATATAATAATAGGTTACCTCGGCTACACATTTTGAAAAGCTATATTTATCCTAATTTAATCCAGAATCATTAGATTTAACCTATAAACATAACAACAAAATTCTAGTAAAAATCATTATTTAATCTTATTCACAAATTGTAAAATTGGAGCTAAAAGCTTAAATTATTCAAATTTAAAATTCTGAATTTTTTTCATTCATAAAATTGTGAAATAGGAATGCTGCTAAAATCTTAAATAATTTAAATTCAAAATTCGTAATTTAAATTAAAATGATAAATATTCAAACTTACCGATTTTTTAAATTAATCTGCATCAAATTGCACTTAAAATGACATAATAAACCAATATCGTCTTTATATCTTATTTTATTTTCACGCCAGACATTATTTAAAACTAATTATTGTTGTAAGCAATAAACACCATTCAGTTACCAACACAACAAAACCACTAATAGTTTTCTATTTACAAATTGATAGGGAAAAAACAATAGTGAATGGGTAAATTTCAATATCGTTTTTCTTTTGTTCGATTTTTCATTGAATAGCTTTCATTGTATATTACATTATTACTGACATCAATCAATTTTTTGAACTTTTGTTTATTTGAACTTTTTGTTTAGTCGTTGGGGTATTTAAAAATGGAATTTCATTTCAGTAATACAATTTAATTTTTTTTGTTGTATTTCTCTAATCAGGCTCAAGTAAAAAAATATATATTTATGAATACTTACCCTTTTCACTTTTTACATATTTTTTTTTTCGCTGAAGAAAGCAGGTGGAAAATGGGAGGGGTGGGGCACAGATTAACCTTTGATTATCACTGTTACTTAGCATTTTTTCCTTAATTACTGAGGTTGAGAGTGGGTGGGGAGCATTTATTAATTTTTGGTCATCACTGTTACTTAGCATTTTTTCTTTAATTACTGGGGGTGGCAGCACTTATTAACTTTTGGTCATCACTGCTATTTAGCTTTTTTTCAAAATTACTAATCAATGAATGTCTAATAAGGTAAAAGTTAAGCAGAAACAAATTAAAGGTTTGGAAAAGGGGGAGGAGGGTGATAAGTCTAAAACTGATTTTTTGGTTGGAATACAGTAGTCCCTTATAAGGAAAACCTCTCTTATCAGGCCAGATTGCAAATGCATTGAGATAGTAATATGCTACTAAATTGGCCACCCCTCTTAAAAGACCATTTTTTTCATTGCAAACGGGTGGGGGGGGGGGTAACTGTATTTAACATTTCATTTTTATTTACTATTCAATGAATGTCTAATAAAATTTAATTGATATTATAAAAAAGCAGACACACAAGAATGGATGGGAGGGGATAAGAAGAGGTGGAAGGGGTTGATAAGAGGTGGATGGGAGGATATGAATAGAAGTGGAAGAAGATTAACTTTTGCTATCACCGTTATTAAGAAATTTATTTTCAATTACTATCTGTAAATGTCTAACAATATTAAGCTTACATTGAAAAAAGCAGATTTACTTTAATCTACCATTTTTTTGTTGGAAACAAATTAAAACTATTAGTTTTGTGACAATGGTATAAAAATTAGATATATGAAGAGGTATTAAATAGGTGGGGGTGGAAAAGATTAAAACTAAAGCTTATTATTTTGTTTGTATATAAGGACGTTAGAATACCTTATTTATCATGATATTTTATTTACAGAATATTAACTTAAAATAGGAAATTAAGTTCGGCAAAAATTCACTACCCTTTAAAAGAAATTAAATTCGATAAAAATATACAAGTACAAACAAAACTATAGATTCTATTTTTAATAATTTCAATTATCTTTTTATTAATATTTACTCAAGGTTCAAAGATAAGAACAAAGACTTTGTTATAATGTATATATGTATACACTGTGTAGCTGTGTGTGGATTGGTAATAGATATACAGTGAAATCTTGTCTACACCAGACAACCTTGAGACCAAAAATGTGTCTACACCAGACAACCTTGAGACCAAAAATGTTTGTCTAGATTAGATAAGCACAGATACAAGACAAGGGGGCTAACAAACATATTTGCTTTTAACAGGACTCTGTTTAATCTGGGTTTGATCAAGACGGGTTCATTGGAAAATTTGCAAACCCTCCTCCAATCCCCCCCTCCCCCATTTTACTTCACGTCACGCTAATAACTGTTTATATCGACAAATGGGCGTCATTGTGAGCGGAGGGTTTGGGTCTAGCTGGAAGTGTGGTTAATTTCAATGTACATGTCAATAAAACATTAATAAAACCTAATCTCTGACACAATTTAAGGGCGATTTGTTGTCTAAAATATGAAAATGTTTACTGAAAATAAAATATTGATTATTATTTGCCCAGTGCATTCAATTATATACAAACACACATTTCTATCTTTTAACTTTTGATTGTTGTCTCTTTGCAGCTTAGTGCAGTGTAACTATACCATTATGTCCTGCATGAAAAGTTAATATCCAAGTTAAAAATATAAAAATGAAAATTTGAAACTCATTAACATCAACTCTAAACATAGTTATACTGTTAACACGATTATTTCATGCAAGTGTTAAAATTCACACGGAAATAAAACATACATTACAAGTGTTAATTTTTACAACATGTAAAATTGCTATACATTACAACTTTTTCATTTGATGTTAAATTTTTTAATGACATGTAAAATCGTTATTTATTCATGAGGTACACATTTTCATAGATTTTATAGTTTCAATTAACACACAAATTAACACCAATCATAGCGTAAATACAGTTAAACCTGTCTTAAGAGACCACTCCAATGAGACAACACCTCATTTTGGAATGCCACTTAAAAAAAGGAAAAATTTGTCATTAAATATGTAGAATAAACCTCTTTTGAAGGACCACCTGTTTTAAAGGACAATATTTGGGTGACAAAGGAGTGGCCTATAAAGAAAGATTTCACATCTGGACGTCCACCATTTAAAATCCTCAAACTAATGAATTTTTACAAAACAATGAAATATTATTATTCATAAGGATAAGTTTTTTGTACAGTATGCAAAATACATGTTAATATAAAACAAACCATGCATTTGAACTTTGAACCTATAAATATTATTAAAAAAATATCATGCATTTGAACTTTGAAGGCATAAATATTATTAAAAAAACCCATTAAAGTTCACAAGTGTTACAAAACATGTGTTGAAATCACACGTGGGACATGCATTCACACTCGTTAACCTTCAGATAAACATTGTGACAATGATCCATCAGTAGTATTCTGTGATGTTGTTCCACTTTTTCTGTCTTGTAATTGTATCTTGGCTGTCATCTGCTCTGTATTTTCTGACTTGACCTCAGAGTCATCTGTATGACTTTTAACCTTTTGTCTCCTAACATCATTACTTCCACGACAAACTTTTTTATTAGGATCTGTATAAAATCGACAATCTTTTTTGGCAACATATATTAATGAATTTGAAAACACAAGTAGATTATCTCCCTTACAAGAAAAAAAAATTCCCTTTATGAATTATCTCCCATAGAAGAAAAAATTATCTCCCTTTATCAATATAGATAAACTTGTATGCTACAATAGTGTCATCATTGAACATATATAACTTGGAAAAAAGGGAGATAAATCACTCACATGTCTGCTTATTTTTTTTAAAACAAATGTGTAAAAATTAAAAATGCATATCAGTTTTTGAAGCCATTGATTGTCATATTGCATACATGTTAGTTTTACTCTTTAAAGGTTTTGAATAACAATTAACTTCAATAATAATAAATAAAGAAAAAATATAGTTTACGAATTAGAGAAACGATGATTTTCCTCATATATTCCTTATTTTCATATCTCAATTGAAACCAAATAAGAACAAAAAAGGTATCCCAACAATTAAACATAATAACCTTCTGTTCTCTTTGCTTTGAATCTGATTTTAAACTTTGGGAAGCAGATATGGTCTGACTCTGGTTTCTGTTCTCCACATGTCTGACAAGGAACTATTTCAGGTGGGGCTGCTAAGTCAATGTTCTGTTGATCTATGTCAGTAATATTTGGTAAAGAAAATGCTCTTCGAAGAATTCTTGGAAAAGTTGGTACAACAAAACACTCAGATGCTACAGATTTTGGTCTTGTGAAAGCTGAGATTAAGATAATATTTGAAAGTTCTCTTTCGTCGGTGATTGGGTTGTGATCCATTGTTGTCGAATCTGTTTCTTCATGTTTTCCCTCCTCTGGAGTCAATTTAGTTTTTAATATATCTAAAAGTTTGAGTTTATCTTTCGGATGTATTTTAGCCAAGGTGTCATGAATACTAGGCAGACTTTCAAAGCTAGGCTCTTCACTTTCTTTTTTCTTCTTTCTTACTGTTTTCTGATTCTTCGATACATTTTTTGTTAGTTTTGTTTTAGAAATCCCTTCGTCAATTTTAATTGCTTCTCCTTCATTTACATATTGCTCCCTTTTGTCAGCATCCTCCATTTCAACATAACGTCTTTCTGAAATATCCTTTGAATTCTCCATTATGTCAAATATGGCACCTGCAGAATTTTCATCAAGGTCATCAAAATGTTTGTAATTATTATCATTATCTTTTACATTATTAGACAGAAGCCTTTTAGTTTTCGGGCTTTTCCTACTTACTTCATATCCCTGAATTTCATCTAATATTTGATTTGTATCACTGTAATTTTCCTCATTTTTATCCGTTTTCTCTCTCCTCCTCCTCTCTCCTCTAAATTTCCTATTCTGATTCTCATCATCTGCATCTTCAACAACAATATCTTCCCCTAAGCTTTCATCTTCTTCACTACCATAACTTGATAACATTTTTCTACTTCGTCTGTGCTGCTTTCTTATCTTAAAATTGTGACCTTCATCGTCATCTTTCCTGTTGTTTTCAAATCCATCGTTTCCAATATTTTCTTTTCCGTTGTGAATTTTCATCTTTCTTCTTCTTCTGTGCTGTCTCCTTGTCCTCTTTTCCAACAATTCATCTTTATTATCATTCTTTATTTCATCTGCCTCTATTCTATCATCCACTTCAATATCCTTTAATCTTCTTCTGTGCTGTCTCCTCATTTTCCTATCAGATAAATCATTTAAGGTTTCAGCTGTTTCATCTAACCTATCATCAACATCATTCTTGTTTTTTCTTTGATGTTTTTTACTTTCCCTCTGATCAGATGAACCATCTAAAATTTCATTTCCAGTTTCATCAATCCTATCATTTTCATCTATTTTTCTCCTAATCTTTCTATGTTCTCTTCTTGATTGTTTATCATCTAAATTTTCATTTTCATCATCTAAATCAATTTGACCTTTGACCTTTCCCTTTGACCTTTGTTTTCCATGTCTGTGTCTATGATGTGTGGGTAACTTTGTCTCTGCTCTGACTTCTAGCTTTTCTACATCAATGACATCATCAAATACAAGTTCAAGGTCAGGATCCTCAGAGGTCAAGGACACTCTTTCCACTGGAATATGTGGAGGGGTTTCAAATAGTCTGTTATCAGAAATGTCTTCATCTGAATATTCATTTAAGGTAGCATCTGGCATATGAACTTGGATGTTTTTCGTTCTATAGTGGTTGCCATGGCAATCCTTTCCAACATTCTCAGAATACCTTTCACTATCATCTAAAATTTGCATAGTTAAAGTTGAATAATCAAAAGAAGTCAATAATGGACCTTGGATGACAGAAAATGATTTTTTTTTTTTTTTTTTTTATTAAGTCTAGTACAGTGAAACCTGTCTTAAGAGACCACCCTCTATTTAGAGACCACCCTCTATTGAGAGAACACTTGAAAATGTCACAACTCATCATAAACTATCTAGAATATACCTCTTTTGAAAGACCTCCCATCATGAAAGACCATATTTGGTTTGCAAATAGAGGTGGTCTCTAAAGACAGGTTACACTGTATATTGATAAAAACAAATTTGTGGATTGGTTTATACTATTATCAAAACCAAGACATTAATATTCAAGTATTTAAACCAAATTTTGTTCTATAATGTTACATGATTATAAAGTAAAAAAAAGACTAGTTTAGACCCTTGTGACTTATAATCATAAAAAAGGTAATTATTTAATATTGCTAATAATTATATACTGAATTGATGACTTACAGATTTCATTTAAATTAAAAAAAAATTTGATAAATGAAATTCCAGTATTAAAAGGCAACCTACATGCACAATTTAATATTGCCAATAATTATATAAATGTAAACTAAATAAATATAATTCCAAATAAAAGAAAATTTATATCTTTTTTTCAATCAATAAAATTCCAGTGTTAAAAGGCAACCTACCTGCAAATTCAACATCTATATTAGGTATTAGGTAGTGTAAAAATCAATCTATAGTGCAACAAATTAGATAACTCATATAAATTGAGTCTAAACTGAACTCAAAGAAATTCAACCAAAATATAACTAAAAATTACATGTTAGTATATAGTGACAGTAAACAATATTAAATGTTGAAAATCGTGAGAATTTCATTTTATTTCATGCAGAAGAGTCTAACTTTGTTAAAAGACTTTTTCCCCCTCCCCCTCCCCCTCCCCCCATCCCGTAAAAAATGTAAGTAAATGAGAAAAATTGATACACACAAAAAATGTTCCTTCAAAATAATATAGATATTAACTGTTTATGTGCAAAATCCTGAATACAATGTGATTAAAGCATAATGTGAAAAAATCTAATAAAAATTCAAATTCTATCATTATTAACAAACAATTAAGTGCAAAATTAACACACCAACAATCTCCATGCAAAATTAAAAAAACAGATAATATCGATGCAAATTTCATACACCGGTAATCGTCATGCAAAATTCACACATCGAAAATCTCTAAGCAAAATTCCATAAACCTGAAGTGATCAACTGACAACCAGTCGTCTCATAGATGATTGGTGAGATCGCCCCAGACTGAGAATGTACCACATGAGATCGATTCTCATGAGTGCCATGGAATCTTCTGGAAACATCATTCTCATGTAAGTTTTTAAAACTGTTGGTTGCAGAGTAAACTGTTTTGACGACTTCATCCACATGATCTTTTTTTCTATTTGTTTCTGGATTCTCAAAATGATTCTGGTTCCTTCTATGCCACGATAGAACTTTGGGGTCAAGGTCAACACTATCGTCTGCTATTGCTGTTCTTTCATGTGGAACGTTTGTTTTACTTACTGTTCAATAAAAATGTGTAATTATTTGACTAAGTTGTAAATCTGAGTTAATATAGTCCATGGTTTATATGTAAATTTAATATTATTTTTGTCAATTCTATTTACCGTATTATTCAGACTATAGGTTGCAACTTTTTACTTCAGATACCAGCTTTCTCCATAACAAGTATATGGAGACAATTAAACACTATACACCAGAAAATATGGTAATATCAAATTACAATGTAATAAATAATTTAACAGAAAAGATACAATAGAACTTATAATTTATTTAATGTGACATGTATTATTAACTTTTTACTGAATCACAATCAATGAAACATGATTCTTTAATACACTGCTGCAAAATTCATGTCAAATATTAAAACCTTTTCTAATCAAATCCTGGTTGGTACTCATGGACTCTTAGATAATTGGTAAGATTGCCCCAGATTTAAACTCAAAAACACTAGATTGTGACTGGTGTGTTAGAGTTTTTTTTCCTGATTGCACAATATTTGTAAGAACATTAGAGTTCTCTCCCTTCTCATTGGTTGACTTTCAAGTTCTTTAAGTGGAACAATATAAAATAATACAACAATCAGGTGAAATATAAATTACATTGTACAATCTATTTATAACTGCAAAATAAATTACACACAAATTAAATAATAAAAGTCACAGTAATTATAAAATCAAAGCACTGAAGTATTGCATACTTTATTTACATATTAAATTATTACCCTCATATGATAAAATATGTATACTTTATATACATATTAAATTAAATTATTGCCCTCATGTGATAAAATCAAAGCACTGAAGTACTCTATTCAGTCACAAATGTGATATTCATGTAAAATATTTTTTCATCGAATACTAAAAAAGTATATTAGATTGAATTTTGCTTCATACTGTTAAAACAATTCAATTTAAATCGAGTAAAAACTAGATCAATCTTTATGAACCTTTTACCGTTCATATTTAATGACTTACACTGTAATACAGAGTCAAACCTGTCTCATATGACCTTCCAAATGTACATTAAAATAGGGTCACATAAGACAGGCGGTGACTTCATATAGCATTAATAAATATGAAGAGCATTGTGAAGAGAAAACCATTTAGGTCACTCAATACCAGTTATTGCTTAGTAGAGGTGGTCACTAAAACAGGTTTAACAGTATAAGCAACCACAATGTATATATTTTCTATCAAATTCAAGACAATCTGTAGAAGTAAACAGCTCTCAGTATACATAATGCAGTTTCAAAGAAAGGTAAAAAGTGTGCTAGTGAACTGCAACTAATTTGGACCATTAGAAGTTTAATTTATCTTTTTTTTTATAATATACTATCAAACCTGTATATAAAGGGCATACAAGGGAACCTGAAAATGTGCCCTTTATGAGCAATTGCTCTTGTTATGCAGGTTGATATTATATGCACTATTCATTAACAGGAAAAATGAGGCTGTCCTTTATAGACAGTGATTTATTGTATAGAGGTGTCCTTTATAGACAAGAGATTTATTGTATAGAGGTGTCCTTTATAGACAGTGATTTATTGTATAGAGGTGTCCTTTATAGACAAGAGATTTATTGTATAGAGGTGTCCTTTATAGACAGTGATTTATTGTACAGAGGTGTCCTTTATAGACAGTGATTTATTGTATAAAGGTGTCCTTTATAGACAGTGATTTATTGTATAAAGGTGCTCTTGAATGTAGATTTGACTGTATTTTAAACTTCATATTTCAGTGAAACATGCACTATTGTAGAAGTTATCCACATGAAGATTTGAATATTTCAAAAGGGTGCAAATAATCTCATACAGTGGTCAGAATGGAAGGTGACTTTCTGTCAATGGATAAACATCTGACAAAGGGAGCTAATTTGACAAGAGAAGATAATTCATGCAGTGAGCACCTGAATTTCTTGTACAAGGCCTCGTGATCTTGGAGCGTGACACACGACTTGACGACCGGGAAAGTAACGACAATTGAGTCATGCGACTCTCCTGCTTTCTCATCTCTACAAACATCACAATGTAACATCATTATGCACATATCTTCAAAGTAAATTGTTCTACCCAACATAGATAAAACTGTGAATAGTCAGAAATGACTACTCAACACATTACAGATGTACACATTAAAAAACACCCTGAATAAAAATTTGAGAACTTCAGTTTTTTGTTCGTTTGCTTGGTGGTTTTTTTTTTTTTTTGGGGGGGGGGATGATCTCTAATTCTTGCTGTTGTTATAAAAATTTAAAAATTCTATAAAAAATATATGTCCCTGAATAAACTAACAGCTATGTTAATTGAATATCAGATTAAAATCTTTAAAATATTGATAAATTTAACATTCTTATTCTAAATGAAAAGTTGGTCACTAAAGTGTTTAATCAAACAAAATTCAATGTAAATGGTGAGTGCTACAATAATGTACCCTGGATATGTTTCACAAATCATATACTTATAATATAAGGTCAACATCTATACAGAGGAAGGATAACATTAGATGGGAGAACGTTGGTGAATGAATTACATCACTTGGTCTCATTAAACTTCAACATCATTGATACCTTATATAAGGAGTGTTACTGAAATAATTTTATCCTGCAATGACAGCATTTACTGACCAATATAGCCTGCCCAATTTTTTATTTTATATTGGTCAGCTATAAATAGAACATACAAATGTAAGCTTCGCCCACATCGGGGCACATCGGGGGATATTGTTTTCAAATACATACACAAAATTATTTCAAATACTTTTATTATCGTCCAGTAAACGTTTATTTATGATTTAAAATTGCAGGATAAATACAATACATGTGCACTGTCGAAGCATATAGGTAAATATGTGTATTCGGCACGAAACGCGGGGAAAAAGTCTCGCCTTTTCCCCCGTTTCTAAGCCTCATACACATATTACCTATATGCTTTGACAGTGCACAAGTATTGCATATTGTATATTTATTCACTCAAGTAAAAGTATTTAATATTTATATCAATAAAACATGTTTATTTTATAAGGGTAAGACTATACAGAGAAAGGGTAACATTAAATGTAACACCTTTGATGAAGGAATTATGTCACAAATGGTCTCTTTAAAGTCTATCATCATTGAGGCCTGATAAAAGTATGTTTATACTCAATTAATTTCATTCACTCAAGTACAAGCATTCATGCATGTCTAAATATAATATATTTTCTAAAACATAAATATATATAAAACTGTTACCATCTACTCGTGATGATTCACTCGCTAAATATAAATTATGCATACAATGACAATTATAAGATAATCTATACATGGATACATTACCTGTAGTTTTTTCACTGTCAAGTCCTGAATCAGGAGAAACTGGACGAACTGTCTTCCTATATCTGAAAATGTCAACAAAATGTCAACAACAAATATCAGGCACCTTTATTAAAACAAGAGAACTTAATGTAAACAGGAAAGTGAACAGTCATGTATCTGTGTGTTAGAGGTCATGTATTTGTGTGTTAGAGGTCATGTATTTGTGTGTTAGAGGTCATGTATTTGTGTGTTAGAGGTCATGTATCTGTGTGTTAGAGGTCATGTATCTGTGTGTTAGAAGTCATGTATTTGTGTGTTAGAAGTCATGTATTTGTGTGTTAGAGGTCATGTATTTGTGTGTTAGAGGTCATGTATTTGTGTGTTAGAAGTCATGTATTTGTGTGTTAGAAGTCATGTATTTGTATGTTAGGAGTCATGTATTTGTGTGTTAGAAGTCATGTATTTGTGTGTTGCAGGTATCAATTTTGCCTCTTTTAATGACTTTTCTGTTTCGGAACTGTTCTGACAGTGTGGTATGTTTTGTGTTTTAGAACTGTTCTGACAGTGTGGTATGTTTTGTGTTTTAGAACTGTTCTGACAGTGTGGTATGTTTTGTGTTTTAGAACTGTTCTGACAGTGTGGTATGCTTTGTGTTTTAGAACTGTTCCGACAGTGTGGTATGCTTTGTGTTTGAGAACTGTTCTGACAGTGTGGTATGCTTTGTGTTTTAGAACTGTTCTGACAGTGTGGTATATTTTGTGTTTTAGAACTGTGCTGACAGTGTTGTATATTTTGTGTTTTTAAACTGTTCTGACAGTGTGGTATGTTTTGTGTTTTAGAACTGTTCTGACAGTGTGGTATGTTTTGTGTTTTAGAACTGTTCTGACAGTGTTGTATGCTTTGTGCTTTAGAACTGTTCTGACAGTGTGGTATATTGTATGTTTTAGAACTGTTCTGACAGTGTGGTATGTTTTGTGTTTTAGAACTGTTCTGACAGTGTGGTATGTTTTGTGTTTTAGAACTGTGCTGACAGTGTTGTATGTTTTGTGTTTTAGAACTGTTCTGACAGTGTGGTATGTTTTGTGTTTTAGAACTGTTCTGACAGTGTGGTATGTTTTGTGTTTTAGAACTGTTCTGACAGTGTGGTATGTTTTGTGTTTTAGAACTGTTCTGACAGTGTGGAATGTTTTGTGTTTTAGAACTGTTCTGACAGTGTGGTATGTTTTGTGTTTTAGAACTGTTCTGACAGTGTGGTATGTTTTGTGTTTTAGAACTGTTCTGACAGTGTGGTATGTTTTGTGTTTTAGAACTGTTCTGACAGTGTGGAATGTTTTGTGTTTTAGAACTGTTCTGACAGTGTGGTATGTTTTGTGTTTTAGAACTGTTCTGACAGTGTGGTATGTTTTGTGTTTTAGAACTGTTCTGACAGTGTGGTATGCTTTGTGTTTTAGAACTGTTCTGACAGTGTGGTATGTTTTGTGTTTTAGAACTGTTCTGACAGTGTGGTATGTTTTGTGTTTTAGAACTGTTCTGACAGTGTGGTATGTTTTGTGTTTTAGAACTGTTCTGACAGTGTGGTATGTTTTGTGTTTTAGAACTGTTCTGACAGTGTGGTATGTTTTGTGTTTTAGAACTGTTCTGACAGTGTGGTATGTTTTGTGTTTTAGAACTGTTCTGACAGTGTGGTATGTTTTGTGTTTTAGAACTGTTCTGACAGTGTGGTATGTTTTGTGTTTTAGAACTGTTCTGACAGTGTGGTATGTTTTGTGTTTTAGAACTGTTCTGACAGTGTGGTATGTTTTGTGTTTTAGAACTGTTCTGACAGTGTGGTATGTTTTGTGTTTTAGAACTGTTCTGACAGTGTGGTATGTTTTGTGTTTTAGAACTGTTCTGACAGTGTGGTATGTTTTGTGTTTTAGAACTGTTCTGACAGTGTGGTATGTTTTGTGTTTTAGAACTGTTCTGACAGTGTGGTATGTTTTGTGTTTTAGAACTGTTCTGACAGTGTGGTATGTTTTGTGTTTTAGAACTGTTCTGACAGTGTGGTATGTTTTGTGTTTTAGAACTGTTCTGACAGTGTGGTATGTTTTGTGTTTCATTTTATGCTACATGGTTGTAAGTTAAACATTAAAATTTCTACTTTTGTGCAGGGTTTCATTGTTTCGTGGTTTCATGGTTTCAAGACACAATACTCAGGACAAGGGTTTCAAATAACAATTCACCATAAACTGTTTGGTATTTTCTCCCTAATAAAACTGTTAGCCATGATATGGTTGAAAAATTGCTGAAATAAACATGCAGATATCTAATTTAGTGTGCAAGACACATTTCTGAATAACAGTTACGCTCATAGTCAAAAGACTGGAAACCGAAGTCGGCAGGAGCAAGTATAACAAACGGCCTAAACATAGCCAAATTGGCTAAAATTACCTATGTCTGACGGAGATTTACCTTGATTTTAATAAATTTAATTATCTAAGAATGTAAATTTCAAACATGAATATATTTTATTTTTAGCATGTTTACAAGTTGGTTAGTTTTAGTAATATTTTTAATCACCATGGTGCTTAAATTTCTGCATGAGAATTCCTTGTCAATTTCCTTTTGACAGTCATTAGCAACAAAATGAACAACATTAAACTATTTTTTTTTTTTTTTTTTTTTACTTTGGTCATAGGAGAAGCAGATTCTTCTTCTGATACCAGTGGATTATAAATTTATCCAATCTAGAAAATTTAATTTTCAAATCTTTAATATCTCAAGTGTAGATACATGTATATCCTAATCCACTGGTAGTAGAAGAATCCATATTTAACCATGTCAGTGCTGAAGCTCTGACTACTGAAAGTAACACTAGACACCAATAACACCCATTAAAATCATGATGAATATGATAATATCACAAAAACTTGAATTGAACTAACACCATTGGTTCTTAATTCATAACATCAATTTTTGACCGATTATATTATTTTTGTGTGCAATATGTATCAGAATCAAAAGATACTATGCAGGTTTCTTATTGCATTTATCTAATCTGTATTACTGTTGGCCATGGGGATCTAATTATCAAGAAGGGAGGGTTGGGATCCCATTAACCAGGCTTAACGCCACCACATTATTGTGCCTGTCTCAATTAGCCATGACCTGGATATCCAACCTCATATGTCCTGGCCACGTTAGCCAGACCTTGGTGGTCACACAGTTGTAGTTTTTAATTGGATGCAGCCAGCAATAGCTGCAACATATCAGAATGCATGCTACAAAAACATGTGCTTTGTAGGAAAATTGTAAATATAAAATGGACACGTTTAGGTTTTGCCAGAAGTTATTGCCAAACAACATCACAATATAATTTTTGGGGATATATTTAGTGCTTTTAGTTATCCAGCTGATAACAATGTGAGCGACATTACAACTAACATGGCCTAAGGTGAGGAGAAGGGGAAGTGGATCGTAACTCTTGGCTAGAGAAGATGAATATAACCAATACATTGTTGAAAGTAGCAAAAAACACAAAAAAATCCACAATAAGAAGAATTTGAAGAAACCAAAATGGTAATCAGAATCTGTAAATCGAAGAAGAACAGACAACACAGTGGCCAAAGAAAAAGGACAAACAACGATCTACAAAATATACACATAAAACTAAAGATCGAGTAACACGAACAACCCACTAAAAGATTGGGGTGAACTCAGGTGCCCCGGAAGGGTAGGCAGTTCCTGCTCCACTAGTGGATTTGATCTCCAATATTCCACATTGAAATTGGCTCAAACCTCAAATGATTCATATATGCATACATACCTTCCACGCTTCTTAGGTTCCTGCAAAAAAAACCCAGACAAAAATGAATTATTTTGGTATTTTAAACTTATTGTGTACATTCATTACCTTAAATACAGTTCTAACATCTCTATTTGTAACTCAGAAAAAGTTGTTTTCATGGACACCTCTTAGTATATATTTGGTCATGTTTTAACCCATGATATACCACAATAAATCATTTTAAGTGCTCTCTGTAATCAATTAACAGAATGACCATTGATAAGTTATGTACTATAAACAATCAATAAATCTTTTTATTCTTTTCTGACTTGATTCTAAAATTATGTTTTTTCATGTTTTTATATGAGTTATTTCCCTTTAATGTGGACAAATGTTTCATGCAAAGTTCAATGAAAACTAGAACTGTGAGTGACCTCACTGAGTGATACCCCCCGCTTGCAATACTATGATGTTCAAACTTTGGAATACAGGTATATTAGCAAGTTAATTATCTCCCCTTCTAAATTTTAGACAGCAACGGTATTCCTTCATGCACATCTGCAGGTTGTGTACTACAACTGTGTAAAGTTTCATAAAAATTCAATAGGCAGTTTAGTAGGAGTTGCACTTACACGGTACATGCCCCCCCCCCTTTTCGTGAAAGTATAAGTTGAATTATCACCCCTTTTAAATTTTGGACAGCAACCATACTCCTTCATGCACATCTGCAGGTAGTGTACTACAACTGTGTAAAGTTTCACAAAACTCCAATAAGCCGTTTAGGAGGAGTTGCGCTTACAAGGTACATGCCGCCCCCCCCCTTTCGTGAAAGTATAAGTTGAATTATCTCCCCTTCTAAATTTTAGACAGCAACGGTATTCCTTCATGTACATCTTCAGGTTGTGTACTACAACTGTGTAAAGTTTCATAAAAATCCAATAAGTCGCTTAGGAGGAGTTGCGCTTATAAGGTACATGGACGGACGGACGGACAGGGTGATTCCTATATACCCTCCCAAACTTTGTTTGTGGGGGGTATTATTAAAAAAACATCTTGTAACAACTTGTGAATTTTCTATTAGCTATAAAATTATCCTCTTAGTTTTACAATGTTGAAATTTCCTTCAACTTGTAAGAATATTATGTTCAAATTATTTGTCCTTTCAACTGCTCTTGATAGAGTGGATATCATTTTGCCCATCTTAAGGGAAATAACTTCTATCAAAAATACATATTATTAGAGACAAATCAGAAATACACAAAAGATCTATTACAGTAAGATATTTGAATGACATTTAATATGTTCTATTTTTACTAAGCTTAAAAGTATAATGGGAAGTTCGGTAGAAGTGACATAAAAGGGCATTAGGGATATAGAGTTATGGTCTTTAATGCCACTTTCAACAATATTTCAGTTACCGGTATATCGTGGTGGTCAGTTTTATTAGTGGAGGGAAACCGGAGTGCCCGGAGTATACCACTGACCTGCCCCCCCCCCCCCCCCCCCAAGTCACTGATAAACTTTATCTCATAATGTTGTATCGAGCACACATCACCCGAATGGAGTTTGAACTCACAACGTTAGCGGTGATGGGCACTGATTGCACAGGTAGTTGTAAATCCAACTACAATATGATCATGATCATGGTGGCCTCCTGTGATGTAAAAGAAGTCAAGATCTTACTTATTATGGGTAAACTGTTGGGATGAAAAATTTAACAGTCATGTGAAATGAAAACTTGCAGACAGCCCATGTGACTATTGACTATTGACGTCATACCTTATCTTTGTGTTTTGGTCTCCATAATTTGACCTCTTCTCTTTCATTTTTCTTCAGTTCAAATTGCTGTGGAGCCTGTAATGTACATGTACATATAAAACTTAGAAAATCAATACCCATATATAACGTTGGCGTTAATCACAAATACAAATGTATTTGGTCAAATTCAAAGGGATATTATCGTGTCTTAATCTACTAGTATCTTCCGATTGCGTGAGATTTGATTTGATTGATTTTTGGTGTTTAACGCCACTTTCAGCACTATTTCAGCTATATCATGGCGACCAGTTTTAGTGGTGGAAGAAGATGGAGTACCCGGATAGAACCACCGACCATAGGCAGGCAAATGGTAAGCTTTATCACTTGTGGCTGCGAGTAGAGTGCACCCTTTTTTGTAATTTACAAAGACTGGAGCAAACCCACGTCGTATTGGTGATAGGCTTGTATGAGTTGTTAGGTAATCCAACTACCTAACTCATTGAGCCACCCGGCCCCTATCGATTGTGTGAGTGAATGTATATTTGTTCCTTTGTATAATTTATTATAAACATTTCCATAATATTTTTTTAATTGATGAATCACAGGCACTCACGAGGCACAGAATTAGCTCCTCCCCCCCACCTTTTTTTTTAATTTAAATTTATCCTTTCATCTCTTTTGCCTTTATATATAAATAAAAGAAAAAGAGATGATATAATAATTTTTTCATTGAAATAAATATGTAAACAGAAAGTTACAAAATGGGGGTGGTAATTCCGTGCCACAAGCACCTGTCTGATGAACAAATATTCTATATTGTTTATTCCGTTAGGGATAAATGTTGAAATATTTTTTCCATCAGAATATATATAATATTATACTTTTCCAGTCAAAAAATCTGACAGCGGAAATTATATTTCATCACATGTTAATTAACATCATTAAGAAAAGAAAGTTTGTCAGTTTCTTTGAATTGTCCATTCTTGATTGCCCCTTCAGCATTCCCTAACATTAATTTAAACAGTGATGGTCAACAATTACATCAATATCAACAAAATGAACAATTACCTCTCATTTAACTCACTGAGCACAAAGTAAAAAAGAGACCACGACATATGACGTTGGAAATCCAGGTCATGGCTTGGTACGATAATTTGACAATAGTAGGAATGAATTGCATTTTAGAGTGATTGCTGTTTAATGCCAACTCAATTTTTCAGCCATATCATGACGAGAACAAGTTAAATTTTCAATGAGATGATGATGAGGTCCGCTTTGTACTAGACCAACACGCTTAGTTGGATTTTTATAGTGTTAGCTCACTGAAACAACAGTCTACAGGTAGACATGTCGCTCTACTTGGACACATTATCCTGATTCCAGGTAGACATGTCGCTCTACTTGGACACATTATCCTGATTACAGGTAGACATGTCGCTCTACTTGAACACATTATCCTGATTCCAGGTAGACATGTCGCTCTACTTGAACACATTATCCTGATTCCAGGTAGACATGTCGCTCTACTTGGACATATTATCCTGATTCCAGGTAGACATGTCGCTCTACTTGGACACATTATCCTGATTCCAGGTAGACATGTCGCTCTACTTGGACACATTATCCTGATTCCAGGTAGACATGTCGCTCTACTTGGACACATTATCCTGATTACAGGTAGACATGTCGCTCTACTTGAACACATTATCCTGATTCCAGGTAGACATGTCGCTCTACTTGAACACATTATCCTGATTACAGGTAGACATGTCGCTCTACTTGAACACATTATCCTGATTACAGGTAGACATGTCGCTCTACTTGGACATATTATCCTGATTCCAGGTAGACATGTCGCTCTACTTGAACACATTATCCTGATTACAGGTAGACATGTCGCTCTACTTGGACACATTATCCTGATTCCAGGTAGACATGTCGCTCTACTTGAACACATTATCCTGATTCCAGGTAGACATGTCGCTCTACTTGGACATATTATCCTGATTCCAGGTAGACATGTCGCTCTACTTGGACACATTATCCTGATTCCAGGTAGACATGTCGCTCTACTTGGACACATTATCCTGATTCCAGGTAGACATGTCGCTCTACTTGGACACATTATCCTGATTACAGGTAGACATGTCGCTCTACTTGAACACATTATCCTGATTCCAGGTAGACATGTCGCTCTACTTGAACACATTATCCTGATTACAGGTAGACATGTCGCTCTACTTGGACACATTATCCTGATTACAGGTAGACATGTCGCTCTACTTGGACACATTATCCTGATTCCAGGTAGACATGTCGCTCTACTTGGACACATTATCCTGATTACAGGTAGACATGTCGCTCTACTTGAACACATTATCCTGATTCCAGGTAGACATGTCGCTCTACTTGAACACATTATCCTGATTCCAGGTAGACATGTCGCTCTACTTGAACACATTATCCTGATTCCAGGTAGACATGTCGCTCTACTTGGACACATTATCCTGATTCCAGGTAGACATGTCGCTCTACTTGGACACATTATCCTGATTCCAGGTAGACATGTCGCTCTACTTGGACACATTATCCTGATTCCAGGTAGACATGTCGCTCTACTTGGACATATTATCCTGATTCCAGGTAGACATGTCGCTCCACTTGGACATATTATCCTGATTCCAGGTAGACATGTCGCTCTACTTGGACACATTATCCTGATTCCAGGTAGACATGTCGCTCTACTCGGACACATTATCCTGATTCCAGGTAGACATGTCGCTCTACTTGGACACATTATCCTGATTCCAGGTAGACATGTCGCTCTACTTGGACACATTATCCTGATTCCAGGTAGACATGTCGCTCCACTCAGACACATTATCCTGATTCCAGGTAGACATGTCGCTCCACTCAGACACATTATCCTGATTCCAGGTAGACATGTCGCTCCACTCAGACACATTATCCTGATTCCAGGTAGACATGTCGCTCCACTCAGACACATTATCCTGATTCCGAACCAACTAGTCTTTGTTCTTTCTCCTTTATGCTGCATGTCTAACGGGGAAGCAACACATACCAATTTTATAGTCTTCAACTTGAACCAATCAGGGCTTGAACCCACGATCTACCGCACTCGAGGCGAGCATGCTAACTATTACACCACCGATGCAGTTCTCAAAAAGCACATGTGTTTAAGATTCTGTTATTACATCATTATTACCTTCCAGTCACCTCCTTTATGCTGAAACTCTTTAAATTGTGTTAATTTCTTCTCACTTTTTTTAAGTTCAAACTTTTTACCGAGGTCAAGGTTATAGTCTCTGTCATTACTGAAGGGTGACGAGGCTTTAACTTTTCGTCGTTCATTCTTCCTGATTTTAAATGCAGGTGGAGCTGCAATCAAACAATTAATGATAAATTGATTACTGTAAATACAGTCCTGACTATGAGCACCGGTCCTCCGGCCCAAAACCAGTATAACTTTGTTTGGACCCGAACATTTTTCAATTTTTATTTAGAACTATATAAAAATAAATTTAAGAATTTGATTTGAACCAGTAAATTCAAATTTTCATTTCGAGAACTGTAAATAATATAAAAATATGGATTATACAAATCATTACCGTAAATAATCATGTGTAATACACACACACACATATATATAGATAATACACAAAATTCTTAATGGAAACCAAAAAATATATAATTCTAGCTCATTTGTAAAAGATATCTCTACTTTCACTGAAAAATAACCAAAAAAATTACAAAAAATATTCAGAAGATTTCATTTGAAAATTAAAATTTTCAGTTCTCAATTTTATTTTTACTTTAAACTATACATGATAATGTTGTAGAACAAGAGAATATGAAATTAAAATGTTTAAATAAATGTTTGAGAAGAAATTATGAATGTTCAAAGAAAATAGCATAAAGAAATTAGTCCTATAACATTGTAATATTAATCAGAACTCAAGGATTTCATTACACACACAAAATTATGTTGTGCAAATATTTGCATATTCATCAATTCACTGAAATTGAAATAAAGTCTTAAGTACAAAAAAATTAATTGAAGCCAATTAAGAGCAAGTTGAGACTATGCAAATTTATCAATTCAATACACAAAACATATAAAAGTGTGTAATTTGTTTGCTAATTTTAAATGAAAGTGAAATGAAACCACAAGTGCATATAGCTATTACCAATTTGACAGGGGCCATCGTGGTCATGATCACATCATAGTTGGATTTATAACTACCTGTACAATCAGTGCCTATAACAACACTAACGTTGTAAGTTTGAACCACGTTTATGGCGAGGAGTACTCGATACAACATTATGTGATAAAGTTTGTCAGTGACTTGCAACAGGTCATTGGTTTTTTCCGGGTACTCCAGTTTCCTCCACCAATAAAACTGACCGCCACTATATAACTGAAATATTGGTGAAAGTGGCGTTAAACAACATAAAAGTTTGACAGGAGTTTTAGAAAAACGATAAGTAATGACACAGGTTAGGAAGAAGTGTTAAATATTAATTATTATTCGTATTATTAGAATTGAAAAGTTTTTTTCAAATTTGTTAAACACATATACACATTGACATACATCAAATTACACTACAATATGTAAAACGGGTGATTTTAGATTTTCAGATTTTGTTGCAATGAATGTTAATAATTGGTTTTAAACCTGCAACAGACATGAACACAAGTTAACACTGACGAGGAAGACATTACTGTATTATAATGAAACTAAGCTGTTTTTATTACTAGTTAAAAAACAATTTCATGTAGTCAATAATATTCATTCTAAAAATTAAACAAACGATACTTAGAAATATTTCATTCTGCAAAAAAAAAAAAAAAAAAAAAAAAAATGTAAAATTATAACTTGTGTTTATAATAAATATTCAACAGCTCAGTTTTTTTTTAAATACTGATTGTCAAAGGACTTACATATCATTCTGTGTGAAATATAAATTTAAAACTTTTCTTCAGTAAAGTTTGTTTGTAAATGTATATCAATCAATCAGGACTTTCAATATTTTTCAAGTGTACTAGTACTTTACTATTTACAGGTGGTACTTTTTATTAAAATTTTGAACAATTTTCATGAATATCTTATACAACACTCTTTAAAATCAGGAGGTACCAAAGACCATTTTAGGCGTGTAAAAGTACCTTGTACCGTCCCTTATTGAAAGGCCTGATCAATGTAAAAAAATAAGCTGTTATATTTTTGCTTATAGCAGATCTCAATTTTTTTTTATCCTGAATGTTGCATGTTCTTGGACAATCAGCATATTAAATGTCACAGTACCCTAAATAAGTATTAAAATTCAGAAAAATACCATATATGGCTATATATAATACACACTGAAGTAAACAGGGAGTGTATTATAGCCCCTTCCATGGTAATTTATATCCTATTCCACTTTTTGTGGATAATACTCAACAGATTAACACAAGTTATGATAATCAAGCAGTGTTACATAAAAGGGAGGTAACAATTATTCATATGTATAGAAGCTACACTTACAAACTATTCTCAGTGAACAAGATTTTTTTTAATTTATTCTTCCTTTCTAAAGAAATAAAATGTTAACATACACCTCCTGTCTACAAGTGAAAAAGGATACCAATTAAAAATTGTTAAAACAGAATTTCCAATAGAACTTTTTGTTCATAGCATTTTTCCAAAATTTTCTTATTGTTAATTTCCCATTTTGGGCACTGTGACACACAAAAGGAACAATGGGTGGTTTTAACCATCACAAATTTGTGGTTTTAACCATCGCAAATTTTACTTGTGTAAAGGCCATCCTCAACACCATCACCTGTAAATGTACAAAATAAAACAAAATAACATGCAATGAACTAGTCAATATCAAATAACTAAAAATATAAAGATGAAGATTAGGATTAACATGTGTGATGCCTAATTCTACTATCATGCAATAAGTTTATATAATATTGTTGATTGTTTTTGAGAGAATGGATATCTCATAGCAATATCACATCAAATCAGAAGACTGAAATTAAACAGGAAGTTAACATTACCATGGTAATAAACCTGGGATACCAGCAAAAGTGGTTGTAGCAGTGGCTGTTCGATTATGTATATGGCCCAACCGGATATACCGATCTTGGGCTGGAGTAGTGATGCATGGTCTACTAATCATGAGGTGATCTTGAGCTGATCCAGTCTGATTTAATCTCTGTCAAAGGCATGAAATTGTGCTCTGGTGAACGTTGAATTGTTTGGAGTTTTCAGTTTGAGATTCTCCAGCCTATAGACGGCTGATGAGATTGTTACATGTAGCAGAATCCAATCTTGGCATAGCTGCATTTCACAGTAGCAATGACAATCGCCTGTTAAACACCCAAGTTTTATACACGATAGGTTTCACAGGTTATTTAACCACAAGTTCCAGGTGGAATAGATAAACAGTTTTTATGCATGGTAACTGCATACTTAATTTTTCAGGTCTTGAAAAATACACTTGGCGAGTTGCTAAATTACTCATACCGGCTTGTTGTATTTTACATACACCTTTAATAACTCATTGCTTAAATATTCGATTATTTAATATTCATTTATTGTCAACTTTATTTTAAAACTGAATCAGACCTATACATTTTTTTGCAGAGTGTATATATACATATACAAAAGAAAAATCTGTAAACAGATTAAAAAAATACTCTTAAAATGCATTTAAAAAAAGCTTAAATAACTATTTCATAGCAAAAAGCTTCAGATATTGCATAATTATATTTATATATTTTATGATGCCAAGCAAATATAAATTTTACCACACTTCCCTAGGACAAGATTGTGAGAACATCCGAGTTGCATCTTGGACTTTGAAAAAAAAAAGAGATCAAAGGTCAATTTGTAATGATCAAAATGATAAATTTGCTGAGTATTTGTGAACACAAGGTTCCAAAATAAGTGTCCAAAGGTGAATTTTATGTGGTCAATATACTATTCTTTTTTTTATAAAATGTGCTTTTTTCAAATTCAAGGGGCATTTCTATAATGTCCCCTTCTTCCAAGATGCACCTCTGGTACATGCATAGACAAATCATACCAAATAGTGATAGAAATTTTAATAATTGCATAGAAATATAGGATAGACTTCAAAACTCCAAAAGTCAATTTTTTTCTGTTACCAAATAGCCTAAAAAATGGAAGTCTCCCTCTCAGACCATCCATCAAAAAAACTTTGGTTTGCTATACTGAGACCTCTATAATTAACTTTTTTGTTGACTTCACTATCAGACAAGTTGTATGAAACAGCAAATAATGCTTACTTTGTATAGTCAAATAAGAAAAGAACAAAAAGATTGTTAAGAGCTACAATTCTCCAACCATAAAAACCATCACTTTATTTGTGTTCTTTATTATCCCTAGGAAAGATAGACAGTTTTATTTGTTACTTGTCTGAATCCAATTTAGACTGGTATAGTGAACAGATCATACAAGCCTTGATGTAGAGATATGATGTAACAGGACTCAAAACTGCCATTACTCTTAAAATTTGACCAAACATCCAAAGATTTTACCATATTTAGCAAATTTTTTTTTAATTTAAGAAAGTAAGCCTTTTCCTTAGATATTTGAACAAAAAAAAATATTAAACCATCTTAACAAAAACTATTACAAGTCAGTTAAAACAGACCAGTAAATTATTTTAAGATGGGCTCAGCAAGAAGGACAAGGTCTCCAGCACCGAGAACTCTCAATTATAACTTCTGCCACATGTCCAATAAATTAGGCTCCTCCCCTTTACTGCGGGACTACTAATTTATGTCATTTGACTGAAATATTTTTTCTGATCAGCCGGTGATATTTGTTTCACTGCGGGACAACAATTTATTTCATTTTTCTGGACTACTTTGTCCTCTGCCTGTAATGTTTGTAAACAAAGACAGTGTAAGAAGGTGTGGCTTATCCACTAAGAGAGATGAATCAACCAATCGTGTGGCAGAAGTGTGGCAGAAGTGATAGCAATTGATGTAGCATACCCAGAATGCTTTGCTTGTAAGGTAAAGTAGCTTCATATGCAAGCTTGCATGAAAGACAGCATTTCATATATAGTGAATAGCATGATACAATAAATGATACACTCTGATTATAATGCTAGAAATACATCCAGATATAAGATTCCTCACAGAATATACTATATGCATACAAAGAGTTATTAATAGAAAAATATATTTCAAGAAGTATGTGGAATCACCTCTATACAGCCTCCTTCTGGAATCAACACTTCCAGAACCTTCAGGAGAATAAGCTTTTCCTAAATTGAACAGAAGCATTTTTTTAACAGACACTTTAAAAATAAAAGTTTTGTAATGTGACTAACTGATTACAATTATAAACAATTAAAAGGTTTGATTTTTTTCAAAGCATTCTTAACCTTGCTTTACTTAATACCATTACTGGTTGTGTAACATACACACATTTTACTTAATACCATTACTGGTTGTGTAACATACACACATTTTACTTAATACCATTACTGGTTGTGTAACATACACACATTTTACTTAATACCATTACTGGTTGTGTAACATACACACATTTTACTTAATACCATTACTGGTTGTGTAACATACACACATTTTACTTAAAATGTCCTCCATTCCATGAATGTGGTATATTTTCATGATAACTCAAGTTAATTGTCACAATCAATCAACCAGTTATTCTCTTTATTGATTGGTTCATTCCTTGTAATTGAATATATTTCATCTGATTGTGAGTTCAAAAGTAAACAGATTTATTAACCAATGATAATAATATTTCCCACAATGCATTGGTCATTGTATCAGAAAAAACTATGCACAGTATAAAAATATTTAGCCAGTAGTTCTTAAGAGATCTGCAGATGAGTAAGGTTAAATATCTTCTTTCTTTTTCACTGTAGTCAGATTTTAAAAATAGGATTTCACAACAGGTGCCATGTAAAAGAACTTCATCTTTCAAAGAATCTTTCTGACATAAAATTTTTGAACATGTTTTATGTACTCATACAAAATAAATATCCAATCAAAACACTGTATCCAATATATATATTGCTCTAATTGGGTTATTTTGGATCTCGATCTGGAAGTTGCCAAAGGTATAATCAGAAGCCGTAAATTGAACAAGAACAGACAATACAATGGCAAAATGAAGGACAAAAGGACAAACAATGATTTACAAAACACTACACAGAAAACTACAGATCGAGCAGCACAAATTCTACAAAAAACAAGGAGAGAACTCAAAAATGGGAGATAATTTGTATCAATCTAATATCTTTAAGCACATTATTCAATCTTTGGTAAGAAAAAAATTGGGGTATTTAAAAGAATAAATATAGAACTTGGATAAGGGAGATAACTCATTGTGCAACTGTAGTGTGTCTGCCAGTTTTGACTAAATTGTCTCCCTTCATTTTTCATTTACATTTTATGCAGGATTTTGCATTTGTAAAAATTACCTTGATAAAGTCTGTCAAACTTTCTTGAAAATGGACTTGAACTCTTCGTTGTATAACTACCATCATCTGAAATTATACAGGAAGTCATATTTACCATGGTGACAACAAAAACTGTTGAAAATATTTAAATCTAACAGTTAAGCTCTAGATTCTGCAATTTTGTTTATTTTGGTAAAAGGGAGGTATAATTATAAAACAATAAAATGAAATTTGGCAAATATTGATAATAGGTTTCATATACGTGTAACTAAGCTGGGCTAGAAAATAATAATCTAATGCTTTGAAATTTTTGTTATTTGAAACATTTTTTTCTCAAAATGATCCGAGTAGAGTAGAGCTCTACATCCAACTGGGAACTCAATTTTCATTATTTTTTTGTGTATTTTATTTATTTCAAAAATAGAAAAGTGTTACATGTATATAAATTAAGTTCAATAAACATACAATATAGACAAAATATACACAAAATAATATATATAAAAATATCATTTAATTAATGCAAACAATCTAAATTACAAGAACAAAGATAATATAATATGAATAATTCAGATAATCAGCCATTCATTGTGGCCTCAACATTAAGCCATTTTTTATTAATTTGCTCTTTCTGCTTGTGGGATATATAAAAGGTGGAGTTTTTCTCTATTTTGATATAGTATTTAAGGTATTCAAGACTGCTGTGGAAGCATGGGATTTCTCCTTTACATCTACACTTATATATAACATCTTAAAATTAACAAGATATTTACTGTATTTTGATTCTCACTGTAATTCTCACTGTAATTCTCAATGTGATTCTCAATGTAATTCTCAATGTAATTCTCAATGTGATTCTCAATGTGATTCTCAATGTAATTCTCAATGTGATTCTCAATGTGATTCTCAATGTGATTCTCAATGTGATTCTCAATGTAATTCTCACTGTAATTCTCAATGTGATTCTCAATGTAATTCTCAATGTAATTCTCAATGTGATTCTCAATGTAATTCTCAATGTGATTCTCAATGTGATTCTCAATGTAATTCTCAATGTGATTCTCAATGTGATTCTCAATGTAATTCTCAATGTAATTCTCAATGTAATTCTCAATGTAATTCTCAATGTGATTCTCAATGTAATTCTCAATGTAATTCTCAGATATTTCAAGAGTTATCTCCTTTACATTAACATTTTTATAGTTCCTTCCCCATTTTTTAAGGGAATATCCCCAAAACTATTCTTGTGTATCTTACTATCTCTATCTCTATTGTTAGAACTGGCAGTTAATGGTTGTCCTTGTGATAACCTTGTTGACCTTGTCCTGGTTCTAGATCGGGAAGCATGTGTATCTACAAAACAAGACATATGTTTTAGATATAAAAATTATCATTTATCCTGCAACTGTGTGATTTTGAGTACTAATAAAGGTGGCCAAATAATCTTAAGTGTTATTTAGTCATGGACCTAATTAAGCATTTCTGGTACCTGATTCATGTGAATCGACAGATGACACCATTAAAAACGATTATAAAGACGCATGTTTCAATTATTTTCAGACAATTTGGCTGGTTATTATGGAATTTTTTATATTGCAGGATAAAAACAGTATACATATATTATCTTTAAATATAAAATTAATTTGCACTCACTATGAAAGGCTCACTTTTCTATCTGTTTCTAAAGCTCGTGCAAATAAATTATATATTTTCCGACAATGTACGAATATTGTATATCTAATTTAGTGTAAATTTAACATATATAGGTCTACTGTGTATGAGAATTTATTGTATTAATTCATTCATAAAAGGGCTAATAAATTAGTCTATCTCTTTTTAGTTCATCCCTTCTACAATAAAATAAATCACCTTATAAGAGTGGTGGCTTCTCAAGAGTGGGACAATTAAACAGTTTTTCACTATATCAGTGCAGGATTTTAATTTAACTAAAATATTGCTCACTTGACTTAAAACAACATTCAAACCAAAACAAACCAAGAAAACATATATAAACTTGTTTTCAACACGAGTGTAGCTGAAATAATCACTTACATGACATTAAAAAAACATTCAAACAAAAACAAATCAAGTTAACATACCACCTTCATTTTCTTCATCAGTTGACATTTCCTGATTATCATCACGTTTGTCACTGGTATCCATATCCATTCCTTCCATATCCTCATTCTGATCCTGTTCATCATTTTCTCTGGTACCTACTGAAGCTTTCTCCATACTCTCTCTGATAAAATTCTCGTCATAACTCAATTCATCTACATCATCCTGGTCCTGCTGTCTTAAATCAACAATTCTAGGATGAGGCAATTGTGAGTTGTCTCCCCTTTGAAAATTGTCATATTCGTTGGCTTGATAACCACCTGCTTGGAAACCATCATCTTGATAACCATCTCCTTGGTAACCCTCCCCATGGTAACCTTCACCTATTTGTCCCGAGGTTTCTGATCCCTGTCCTGAAGTATTAGACATTCTTGCCGATCTGTGATCCCTTTTAGACAGTCTGTCCTCCAAGCTTCTACGGTCTGCTACAATACCCTCATCCTCTTTCTCCTCACTCTGTCGGCTGCTGACCAAATTATCTGAGGTAATCATAGTGATACCTTATAATTAAACATAATATTTAACATTTGACAGCACTCAGATTATTATTAATTCATTGGAAAACATTATCTGCATGAGATTCGGTCTCATATGAGTTGTCAATTAGTTTAATAAAAAAAATACTACATTTACAACCGCTAAGTAGCCAGTGATTCGGCACCGACATGGTTTATTTGATATATTTTTTCTTCGAAATTTAGTTTCTTAATCATGTAATTATTATCAAAACTAAGGTTCTCCTCCCTCAGGTATAGGTAACCATAGCAGATTTTGGCTATTCTGTTTAGGCTCTTTGATTTACTTACTCCCAGATTTTGGCCCTTTGGTTTACTTGCTTTCAAAGACTTTTAATTATTTGTCTTTCCAATCTTTAGATTTTGAGCGTGCATGATGAAGGTTATTACAGAAACGTGCCGTGTGCACTAAATTTGATATCTATGTCTTTGTTATATATTTTCTTACAACAGTGAGGCCATCGTGGTCGTGATCGTATGGTAGTTGGATATACAACTACCTGTGCAATCAATGCCTATCACCACTTACGTTGTTAGTTCGAATCAGGCTTAGGTGAGGAGTTCTCGCTTCAACATTATGTGATAAAGTTTGTGAGTGTCTTATGGCAGGTCGATGGTTTTTCTCCGGGTACTCCTGTTTCCTCCACCAATAAAACTGAAATATTGTTGAAAGTGGTTTTAAACACCATAAACACACACACTCTTACAGTAGAAAAACTCACCATCTCTGTTGATAAACTCACCATCTCTGTTGATCTCTGGAAGTGACAACTGGTTATCAATTAATCCTTTCAGTAAACAATTCTCATCATGTTCAATGTCTTCTCTAAGTATATCTAATTCTCCTGACTCATGTCCTGTAAAACATAAAGTTATAGATTTAGTTACTCCTAAAGGTTTCAAATTTGCCTTCTAATGTTAATAGAAAATGGGAGTATCACAAATATTTTTTTAAAGTTGGCCAACCAAAGATCATTTCAGCTCAATTTTTTTAACAGAAGATATTTACCGTATGTGATTTTTTTTTAAAATAATATGCCTAACCGGTATAAACTTGAAGGTAAAATATGGTAGATATGTTGAACTACTCAATGCCATATAGCTGCAGTTAAATTTGAGCTCATTTTGACTAATAATAAAGCAGCAAAAGACAATTAAAGCAATTTCTATTTTTGGTAACAGCCACCATCTTAAATGGAGGGTGGGGCTGTTGGGCTAAATTTAAAATGACCATCCCAACCAAATTTGGCTTAATTTCGTTCAGCTGTTTCAGAGGAGAAGATTTAAGTGATCTTTAATCAAAATATGCCTAATTTATATAATGGTATAAATAGGGTGAAAGAAAAATTTCAAGAAAAACTCAGAATATATGTTAAACTACTCATTGCCATGTAGCTGCAGTTAAAATGTGAGCTCATTTTGATTTGTAACAAGGGCAACGCAAAGTGTGGTGTATCCCCTCGCCTAAACATTTGACCTGGTGACCTTGACCTTTGACCTTGAAAATCAATAGGGTTCCAGATTATCTTAAGGACTAAGTATGTACCAAGTTTGGTCAAAATCTATTGAAGGATGTTGATTCTAGAGTGTTCACAAGGATGTTATGCGGTAAAAAATTGACTCGGTGACCTTGACCTTTGACCTATGACCTTGAAAATCAATATGGTTCCAGATTATCATAAGGACTAAGTATGTACCAAGTGTGGTCAAAATCCATTGAAGGATGTTGATTCTAGAGTGTTCACAAGGATGTTACGGAAGGACGGACTGATGGAAGGACGGAAGGACGGACGGACGGATGGACAGACGGACGGACGGACGGACAGTAACATTACTATATCCCTTCGCAACTTCATTGGCGAGGGGATAATAAAAGGCAGTTGGCCACAGGTCCCAGATGCCAAGGTTATTTGGTAAGTTCAAATATTGAAATTATTCTGTAATAACTTCTGTAAGAAGTGTCGAAAAGGTGCATAAATTTGGTAAAATTGACGAAATATCGTCACCATTCATACTTGACCTAGATAATCGTAATACATACTTACATACCACACCTAGCTTTAATCTGACTTTTCGCTCACATATTATCATCCAGAAACCAAAAATTTTGCTAATTTGAATTACAAAAAAGGGGCATAACTCTAGTATAAATTGTCAAAAAATCATCATTATCAAAATTAACCTAGATATTCATAATTCATAAGATACACTTACATACCACACCTAGCTTCAATCTGACTTTTCTTTCCCATGTTATCATCTGTAAATTACCAAAATCGAAACACAATAAGGGGCATAACTCTGGTAAGAATTTTAAAAAAAATAGGCAATATAGAACTTGACCTAGATATTCATAATATACACTTACATACCACACGTAACTTCAATCCAATTTTCTTTTCGCAAGCTATCATTCGGAAAACCAATTCGGTTCTGACTAGATGCATGCACAGACATACGGATGGACGATACAATTTACTAGTCTCCCTTCAATGAAGCGTAAGGGAACAATAAAGCAGCAGTGGACAATTGAAATTTCTATTTTTAGTAACAGCAGCCATCTTAAATGGTTGGCGGGGCAGTTGGACACAATTTTGAAAAGGGACCTCCCAAGGACCATCCCAGCAAAATTGGATTTAATTTGGTTCAGCAGTTTCAGATAGGAAGATTTAAATGTGATTTTTCACCAAAATATCTCTAATTTGAATAATCGGTATAAATCGACTGAAAGAAAAATTTCACAGAAAAACCTGGAGAAGATTTAAATGTAAAATGTTATGTGTTACAAGTACGACGGATGGATGACAAATGACGTACAACGGACGCCAAGTGATGGCAAAAGTTCAGATGTCCTTTGGCCAGGTGAGCTAAAAAAAAACAAACAAAAAAACAGTTATATTTCATGGTTCTTCATTCCTCTAATTGTGAAAATCAATATTTGCTTTACTAATAAAATACATGTAGAAATACCTTTCATGACAGATTTGAAGGCCAGATCAGGAAATTGGACTCTCCAGTTCAGAGGATGTCTGCCAGGAACTTCGTTTTCTGGTCTATATTTCTTGTAATATGTAAATCCACCTCCAGTCTTCATCAATCTATCGGCATGGTAACTGAAAATTAAATATACAGTGTAATAAAATGGTTCGGACATGTGATGTGAATGGCACCAAATAGAATCCCTAAAGTTGCCCTACACAATCACTGGACACCACCTGGCAAAAGAAAAAGAGGCAGACCAAGAACAACATGGAGTAGGACAATTACATCAGAGCTGGAGGATATGGGTTTTTCTATGAGCCAGGCTCAGTACGTTACAAAGGATAGAGAGAGATGGCGACAAATTGTTGATGCCTTATAAATGTACCATCGGGGATGAAGAGGATAAGTAAGTAATTAATCAAATGAAATACAAAAAATATCACACTGTCAGAACAATTCTAAAATATCACACTATCAGAACAGTTCTAAAATATCACACTGTCAGAATAATTCTAAAATATCACACAGTCAGAACAATTCTAAAATATCACACTGTCAGAACAGTTCTAAAATATCACACTGTCAGAACAGTTCTAAAATATCACACTGTCAGAACAATTCTAAAATATAACACGGTCAGAACAATTCTAAAATATCACACTGTCGAAACAATTCTAAAATATCACACTGTCAGAACAATTCTAAAATACAACACTGTCAGAACAGTTCTAAAATACCACACTGTCAGAACAGTTCTAAAATACCACACTGTCGGAACAATTCTAAAATATCACACTGTCAGAACAGTTCTAAAATATCACACTGTTGGAACAATTCTAAAATATCACACTGTCAGAACAATTCTAAAATATCACACTGTCAGAACAATCCTAAAATATCACACGTCAGAACAATTCTAAAATATCACACTGTCAGAACAATTCTAAAATATCACACTGTCAGAACAATTCTAAATCAAATATCACACTGTCAGAACAATTCTAAATCAAATATCACACTGTCAGTACAATTCTAAATCAAATATCACACTGTCAGTACAATTCTAAATCAAATATCACACTGTCAGTACAATTCTAAATCAAATATCACACTGTCAGTACAATTCTAAATCAAATATCACACTGTCAGTACAATTCTAAATCAAATATCACATTGTCACAACAATTCTAAATCAAATATCATACTGTCAGAACAATTCTAAATCAAATATCACACTGTCAGAACAATTCTAAATCAAATATCACACTGTCAGAACAATTCTAAGTCAAATATCACACTGTAAGAACAATTCTAAATCAAATATCACACTGTCAGAACAATTCTAAATCAAATATCACACTGTCAGTACAATTCTAAATCAAATAACACACTGTCAGTACAATTCTAAATCAAATATCACACTGTCAGAACAATTCTAAATCAAATATCACACTGTCAGTACAATTCTAAATCAAATATCACACTGTCAGTACAATTCTAAATCAAATATCACTGTCAGTACAATTCTAAATCAAATATCACACTGTCAGAACAATTCTAAATCAAATATCACACTGTCAGAACAATTCTAAATCAAATATCACACTGTCAGAACAATTCTAAATCAAATATCACACTGTAAGAACAATTCTAAATCAAATATCACACTGTCAGAGCAATTCTAAATCAAATATCATACTGTCAGAACAATTCTAAAATATCACACTGTCAGAACAATTCTAAAATACAACACTGTCAGAACAGTTCTAAAATACCACACTGTCAGAACAATTCTAAAATATCACACTGTCAGAACAATTCTGAAATATCACATTGTCAGAACAATTCTAAAATATCACACTGTCAAAACAATTCTAAAATATCACACTGTCAGAACAATTCTAAAATATCACACTGTCAGAACAGTTCTAAAATACCACACTGTCAGAACAGTTCTAAAATACCACAGTGTCGGAACAATTCTAAAATATCACACTGTCAGAACAGTTCTAAAATATCACACTGTTGGAACAATTCTAAAATATCACACTGTCAGAACAATTCTAAAACATCACACTGTCAGTACAATTCTAAATCAAATATCACACTGTCAGTACAATTCTAAATCAAATATCACACTGTCAGTACAATTCTAAATCAAATATCACACTGTCAGAACAATTCTAAATCAAATATCACACTGTCAGAACAATTCTAAATCAAATATCACACTGTCAGAACAATTCTAAATCAAATATCACACTGTCAGAACAATTCTAAATCAAATATCACACTGTCAGAACAATTCTAAATCAAATATCACACTGTCAGAACAATTCTAAATCAAATATCACACTGTCAGAACAATTCTAAATCAAATATCACACTGTCAGAACAATTCTAAATCAAATATCACACTGTCAGAACAATTCTAAATCAAATATCACACTGTAAGAACAATTCTAAATCAAATATCACACTGTCAGAACAATTCTAAATCAAATAGCACACTGTCAGAACAATTCTAAATCAAATAGCACACTGTCAGAACAATTCTAAATCAAATATCACACTGTCAGAACAATTCTAAATCAAATACCACACTGTCAGAACAATTCTAAATCAAATATCACACTGTCAGAACAATTCTAAATCAAATATCACACTGTCAGAACAATTCTAAATCAAATATCACACTTTCAGAACAATTCTAAATCAAATATCACACTGTCTGAACAATTCTAAATCAAATATCACACTGTCAGAACAATTCTAAATCAATATCACACTGTCAGAACAATTCTAAATCAAATATCACACTGTCAGAACAATTCTAAATCAAATATCACACTGTCAGAACAATTCTAAATCAAATAGCACACTGTCAGAACAATTCTAAATTAAATATCACACTGTCAGAACAATTCTATATCAAATATCACACTGTCAGAACAATTCTAAATCAAATATCACACTGTCAGAACAATTCTAAATCAAATATCACACTTTCAGAACAATTCTAAATCAAATATCACACTGTCAGAACAATTCTAAATCAAATAGCACTGTCAGAACAATTCTAAATCAAATAGCACACTGTCAGAACAATTCTAAATCAAATATCACACTGTCAGAACAATTCTAAATCAAATACCACACTGTCAGAACAATTCTAAATCAAATATCACACTGTCAGAACAATTCTAAATCAAATATCACACTGTCAGAACAATTCTAAATCAAATATCACACTTTCAGAACAATTCTAAATCAAATATCACACTGTCTGAACAATTCTAAATCAAATATCACACTGTCAGAACGATTCTAAATCAATATCACACTGTCAGAACAATTCTAAATCAAATATCACACTGTCAGAACAATTCTAAATCAAATATCACACTGTCAGAACAATTCTAAATCAAATATCACACTGTCAAAACAATTCTAAATTAAATATCACACTATCAGAACAATTCTATATCAAATATCACACTGTCAGAACAATTCTAAATCAAATATCATACTGTCAGAACAATTCTAAATCAAATACCACACTGTCAGAACAATTCTAAATCAAATATCACACTGTCAGAACAATTCTAAATCAAATATCACACTGTCAGAACAATTCTAAATCAAATATCACATTATCAGAACAATTCTAAATCAAATATCACATTATCAGAACAATTCTAAATCAAATATCACACTGTCAGAACAATTCTAAATCAAATATCACACTGTCAGAACAATTCTAAATCAAATATCACACTGTCAGAACAATTCTAAATCAAATATCACACTGTCAGAACAACTCTAAGTCAAATATCACACTGTCAGAACAATTCTAAGTCAAATATCACACTGTCAGAACAATTCTAAATCAAATATCACACTGTCAGAACAATTCTAAATCAAATATCACACTGTCAGAATAATTCTAAATCAAATATCACACTGTCAGAACAATTCTAAATCAAATGCCACACTGTCAGTACAATTCTAAATCAAATATCACACTGTCAGAAGAATTCTAAATCAAATACCACACTGTCAGAAGAATTCTAAATCAAATATCACACTGTCAGAACAATTCTAAATCAAATATCATACTGTCAGAACAATTCTAAATCAAATATCACACTGTCAGAACAATTCTAAATCAAATATCACACTGTCAGAACAATTCTAAATCAAATATCATACTGTCAGAACAATTCTAAATCAAATATCACACTGTCAGAACAATTCTAAATCAAATATCACACTGTCAGAACAATTTCAAATCAAATATCACACTGTCAGAACAATTCTAAATCAAATATCACACTGTCAGAACAATTCTAAATTCAAATATCACACTGTCAGAACAATTCTAAATCAAATATCACTGTCAGAACAATTCTAAATCAAATATCACACTGTCAGAACAATTCTAAATCAAATATCACACTGTCAACAATTCTAAATCAAATATCACACTGTCAGTACAATTCTAAATCAAATATCACACTGTCAGAACAATTCTAAATCAAATATCACTGTCAAAACAATTCTAAATCAAATATCACACTGTCAAAACAATTCTAAATCAAATATCACACTGTCAGAACAATTCTAAATCAAATATCATACTGTCAGAACAATTCTAAATCAAATATCACACTGTCAGAACAATTCTAAATCAAATATCACACTGTCAGAACAATTCTAAATCAAATATCACACTGTCAGAGCAATTCTAAATCAAATATCAAAATCATAGAAAGAGGCAAAATCGATACCCTTAACACACAAATACATGACCGTTCACTTTCTTGGCTTGGTACAGGAACTTCAATAACAAGTGTGTGGTCTCAAACCTCATAATAAAAACCTTTTAATAAGAAGGTGCTTGCTAATAAACATTGTTCTAGAGAACTGTTGGTATTTCATCAATCAGATCAAATTTGGTGTTCTCCCTATAGCTAATATCCGTCTAACATTTAAGTTTTTATGAATTTTTTTTTAAAATATGGTTGTCTTGACGACACACATGTCAGTTTTTTTCTCCACTAGTTGTTGTAAATATTACAGGCAGACTTCTTCTTCTTCTTCCAATGAAGTTCATCCCTCAGTGAGCCTGAGTATTATCGAACTTGTGATATGTACATTCGCCGACAAGGAGGCATGTGATTAAAAACAAAAATGTAATATTTACAGTTTAAAACTATGATGTGAATGTTTACACATGAGCCAGCTTCACATTGAAAGCTTCCATGTCCGGATTGCTGGAGGGAAGTATGAGTTTTGGTGGCTCTGTATTCTGGAGAATGGTACCTGAAATGTTTGGTCATGGCCTCTTGTTGTTCTGGTGGTTGCAGGAGTAAGGTACATTTGCGATGATATGGCAACAAGGTGGTGGATTATCCTGTACATCATTACCATTTTTGTTGGTTCTTCTTTGTTGTAAAGTTGGCCATTTTAGTTCCTTTAGCGTAGATGTAACACTGCTTTCTCTTGAGTAGTCTCCATTCACAAATCTGACAGCACGATGTTGGCATTTTTCTAATTTGTTTATGTTAAATTTGGTGTAAGGATCCCATGCGAATGCAGCATATTCTAAGTTAGGACGGTACACGTCAACTGATGCTTATCATGGGAAACCCTTTTGTGATGATGTAACAAGGGTAATATATACTTTATCAATTACCCTGTGTTTTATATTTTCCATGAAGTGTGATCAGCACAATGTATTTCCAGTGTTCTGTGATTAATAAAATATTTTTCGTGATTCTTGAATAGAACCAAAACTATTAGACAACTATCTGCTTGATAAATAACCAGTTTTGTTCTATGTGGCAGATACAGGGGTCTGTGTAAACATAAATTATATCCTCCAAAAATATTATCCCATGGGATAAAATTGAGCCCTAAAATTATCCCATAGGATTAAATTTTGTGAAATTATGGATCAAATGTAGGTGATATTTTATCCCATATTAAAAAAAAATATCCACCATTGTGGATAAAAAAAGTTCAAAATATTTTATCCATAAAGATAGAAAATGTCCATGAAATATTATCTCATAGGATAAAATTTCTACGAAATAGTATCTTTTATTCTTGATCAAATAAGAGTTTTATTATATACATATATTGATTGATTTCTTAAGGTCTTCTTTCATTTGAATACATTCAAGGTCAATCAAAATGGATGGATATGAATATAAAAATTTGTATAAATTTTTACAATATAAAGAATGTCCAGTCAATTATACTCTAAATGAGAAAAGAACACTTAGGAAGAGAGCAGAACATTTTATTATATAGAATCAAAAGATATATTACAAAATTAAAGGAGGTGAGTAATTTGAAAACATATTTTGTACATGTATTTATAAAAATCAGTATCCTGAATTGAATAAAAAAATCATCAAAGATATATTTGAATTAAGAACTATGTATAATACTGATTACATAATCAATATCGTAATTTGATATTTAAACATAGCATCTATACAGATAAAATATCATTGAAATTATAATTATATCCTATAGCAGGGCTCTACAATGTGACCAAAACACTGGCATTTGCAAGTTAATTTTGTAAAATTGTAATTTTTGTAAATAAACATACAAACATTATATGTAATGTCATACTCGTAAGTTCATTAAATTATCATGGCTGCTTAATGTGTTTATTTTTATGAAAATGATGTCATCATAGGATTTTTTGTTATCCCCCCAGATAAAATATCAATAAAATTATATCTCATAGGATAATATTTCTTAAAAAATAGGATAATATTTCTTAAAAAATAGGATAATATTTCTTAAAAAATATTATCCGTATTGAAAAAAAATATTATCCTACAGAGGGATACTATTTATTAATGCGAGATAATATTTTTTAGAATATTTTATCCTCATGGATATAATTTCATTGATATTTTATCAGGGGGGATATAATGCATTTTAGGTAGGAACAAATAAATTGTTACATCTGCATACACAGGATATAAAGGGACACAAAAACATGAAATATTCAAATATGTTTACCCTAATTACCATTTTAATACAATGTGTGATTAAATTTAATTTTCTGTCTCTTTAAAACTTACTGCGGAATTAGACTCTGTTCACATCCGTAGCAGAGTCCTGCTCTTCTACATCCCGAGCAGAATCCTGGGAAATTATAAATAGCCTCTCTCTTGTCCGTCTGTTTCATGAACTTTTTGTGTAACAATATCGTCTGCACGATCTGGAAATAATTCTTTGGTTCACGTAATATCTCTTGTCGTAGGAAAGACAGGGATGGCATGGTTGGCAAATTATTAATACTGAAAAAATATAAATAAAAAACATAGAACTATTATTCGGATGGGATAATGTCATTACTCCGACACTCAATAATCCGACAGTCATTACTCGGACACTTATTACTCCGACAATCATTACTCCGACTCTTAATACTTCGACAGTGACCGATAGTCTTTGCAATTCTGGCGCTTTTAGCAATCCAAATGCAGTACGGGACTGCCCATTTAACTTGAAAGGGGCATGGTTTTTATCCCGGAGTCGGAAGTTGTTTTCGTATGCAGCGCTATTGTTTTTAAAGCTTTTCAGCGCAGCCCAACAAAATATTTTTTACAAAAGAAAATATTATTTCATGTAGACCTAATAAAAATACTTTCTCTGATTAGTTTGTTTCTTCGATTCCCGTCATATTTTCCTCAAAATTCATGATAGCAAAAATACATGGCCTACCTTTTCAAGTTATCAAGTCGTCTCATAGTTGAGCGACACCTACCTACCATTGCATCAGATGCCTACGGAATTGGGTTTGTTGAAGAGACCCGTACTATCCGTGACCAATACTGCGGTGCATTTGCGACACTCGTGATCATATTTTCAATATCCACTCCGTGCAATTATCCTATAGTTGTTTGGAGTTGCGATTAGATAGGATATGATGATACAGTCCGGGATGCATGGTCGGAGTATTAATGAGTGTCGGAGTAATGACTCGGAGTTATGAGTGTCGGAGAAATAACTGTCGGAGTAATGACTGTCGGAGTAATGAGACGACCCCATTCGGATAATGTTGTTTTTTGTTTGTTGCTATTTTGGTTTTAGGTTTAATCTTATAAAACACTGTTTTATTTGTATACACTTTATATACAGACTATCAACAATGTTATGTGATGACATGTGACTTATCAGAAAACTGCACATTTCACCAGAATAAAGATATTTAAAGACAACATTCTTTTTTTTTTTTTTTTTTTTTCTTTTTTTTATTACCATTTTTAATATTTATTGTTATGCTTCATATGATAAGTATGACACAATGATCACTGAGACAACAAAACAGCATTCTTAATGTTAATATTTTAACAAATAAAATTTAAAGATTTGCTGAACTTCTCAAAGTATGTTTTCATCACGGTATCTAAAACATTCTTTCCTTTTAATACAACTAGGGGCCGTCGTGGTCGTGATCATATGGTAGTTGGATTTACAACTACCTTTTCCTATCACAATTGAAGTTGTGACTTTAATCCCACTCAGTCGAGGTGTACTCGATACAACATTATGTGATAAAGTTTGTCAGTGATTTGCGACAGGTCGGTGGTTTTTTCCGGGTACTCCGATGTCCTCCACCAATAAAACTGACCACCGCGATATAATAGAAATATTATTGAAAATGGCATCAAACACCATAAGCTATAAACCACAAACCATTTAATACAACGAGATGCGAATGAAGAGAGAACGAGCTGCATAACAGGTTATTTTCGCCGGATTTGATTGAATTTGATTTGATTTATTGTGCTTAACGCCACTTTCAGCAATATTTCAACTATATCATGGCGACCAGTTTCAGTGGTGGAAGAAGCCGGAGTACCCGGAGAGAACCACTGACCATGGGCAAGCAACTGGTAAACTGTATCACTTGCGGTTGAGTCGAGTGCACCTTTTTGTAATTTACAAAGTCTGGCGAGAACCCATGCAGTATTGGTGATAGGCTTGTACGAGTTGTTAGGTAATTCAACTACCTAACTCATTGCGTCACCCGGGCCCTTATTTTCGCCGGATGCACATTGTGTTCGAAGATCTTCAAACTGTCAAATTAAACTAATAAATGATGTTGTAATGGGGATTTTATCATGACCCGACACCAAAATACAAAACTCAAAATTAGGCTATATGCTTTCTAATTTTTTTTGATTCGCGAAATTGTGCTGGCGTGAAAATAATCCGCTTTACAGTAACGTTACATGATGCTCATTAAAAACAGCTATAAATTGCTGAACCATGAAAAGTTAGTAAGTTACATGACGTATATCAATCAATATACGTACTCACCTTTGAGCCACAAAAGCCACATCATCCACATCAACTTCCTTTTAAAAACAAAAGGAAAAAAATATCAGTACGTGTTAAATTTGAACATAAAAACGATAAATAGTAATGGTGGACAATGAATTTCCATGGTAACTACTTGTACCGTGTTTTCTTGACTAAGCACCTAAGTGGACTACATGTCTCTCAGCCAAAGGCTTCTGATGGTAAAATGCCCTTGTGGAATAAAAAAAAATCCACATCTATCATCAGGAAAATACAATAGTACTACATTGTAAAAACGTGTGTTTCAAAATACAACACTTTTAAAAACACATATCGAACACACTTTAAAAAAAACTGTAATTAGTGTTTTAATGGAAAAAAATACTGTGTTTAACTAAAAATACAAAAACAAACAATATTTTGTATGTTCAATTTCACACTTAATGTCTTTTCACAAATATTACTCATTTGCGTTTAAAGTGTGTTTGATGTGTGTTTGATGTGTGTTTTAAAAATTTATTATTTTGAAACAGCTGTTTTGACAATAACAAAGGAACATCGCAGGGGAGTGTATGATAAATCAATATGATTTTAATTTAAACGTATAGTTTATTGTCCAAATAATGACGAGGCCCTCGTGGTCGTGATCGTTTGGTAGTTTGATTTACAACTACCTGTGTAATCAGTGTCTATCACCACAAAAGTTGTAATTTCGAACCCCGCTCATGGCGAGGTGTACTGGATACAAAATAATGTGATAAAAGTTTGTCAGTTTCTTGCGGCATGTCGGTGGTTTTCTTCAGGTATACGGGTTTTCCCCACCAATAAAACTGACCGTAAATTAAAGTTCGATAAAACCGAAGTGGTAATTCAGAATGGACAATCCAGAAGTTCTGGTTTCCTTCTCATGAAATTCGTTCGCCGCGATATTGCTGGAAAAATATGTGAAGTACACCAAACATTCCATTCAAATAATCCCAACACCCAGAACATAAAAATAATCCCAACACCCAGAACATAAAAATAATCCCAACACCCAGAACATAAAAATAATCCCAACACCCAGAACATAAAAAATATACATGTATATCATGTAAAACCATTATTTCTGCAATTATCCTAACTATCTCCATTCAGAACAAAGACAAATAGGTGAATAGTAACTTACATAAATTTTTGTTGATGTTGTTTTCGTATTTTTAGATAAATGGACAAGATCCCCTCTCAGTTTGTCTCTTAGTTTTACCATTGGTGGTGCGGTTCGTGAATAATCTGGCCGGGCGGGAGCAGGCGCGTGAGGTAGTCGCCATTCGTCTGCTGTTAGTGCTTCCCTCGTTTGCTTGATATTTTGTCGCGCTCTGTAAATTGCCTCTTGCAGATGAGTAAACGTATCAAGCCGTCTGCCCGTCACATCTTTTAAGACTATGTGAGGTAATTTTTCGTGTTTACCGCCATTTTCTGTGCGGTTTTGATGTCTTTCTTCCCTATGGAATGATCTTGACGGCAGACGATAGCTTGGTTCAAGAATATCGAATTTTCTCGTTCGATCGAGATCTTCCATCGTTATGTTATTATTCAGAATAGTTGTTGCACGTGGAGAAACGGAAACTCATTGTTGAGAAATTGATTGCTATTAGAATTTTGTCGAGGATTTTAATCACATTAAGAAATGTTTTAGATGATACAAGACATATACACAATATTTAATTCTTCCGTAAAATCTAAACCATTCTTCTAATTTCCTGCAGCTTCCTATTTAGTTCCCGAAGAGAATTTACACAACACGAATAGATTTGTCCTCAAAATTTTACAACTTGAATTGTACAGTAGCTTACACAGTTTACAATGAAAGCGGTACACTATTCCAATATAATCCCAAAATCATCGAGTTTCTTTACTATTGGACTTTATATCAAGTTGTCATGGTAATGTCTGAAATTGAAAAATCGAGAATAATAAGGTGATATTATATTTTTGCATCATGGTATGAAACATTTAACACAATACAGTCTTATGTCCAAGTCGAACAGACTGACTATTTCACTTCGTATTAATTACCGGACAATTCGAGTTATCCAGGTTATATTACTAGTATTTTAGCATATGCTTCTAGATGACCGTATTAATAGAATGGTCAATTGTATGTGACTTTATTCAACAATGTGCACATGTTTTCCCAATGTTAAGGGTTGAAGATTTAAATAGTACATAAACCAAAGCAAACAAGTGCAGAAAACAGCAACATATATATATATATATATATATATATATATATATATATATATATATATATAAAAGAAATTAGTAAAAGAAGAACAAAACGAATTTTTCACAACATTCTTGTACTAACGTTTTCACTGCTGTTGCAGATCTTCAGAATGTTGTGAAAAATCCGTTTTGTTCTTCTTTTACTAATTTCTTTTATATATACCAGCATACGGATTTCATTTGACTTTTTAACGTCAGATCGCCATTAACTTGCACTTATAGAATCCACTTTTCCCAGAGACTAGGAATTTTTGTAAAATAAAGAAGCTACTTTATTCGGACCATATGATAAGTTATTTACACAGCTTAATATTTTTTACATCTGGTTTCTCATGAAGACCGTTAATTTCTTTGGATATTAAAGACGAACTATAAGAAATACCAAGTCACTTGTGAGGTTTTTTTTATCCTTGTGTAATAGACTACAAACAACAGGTTCTACCTTCTTAATTAGTAGGATTAACATTGTGAGTTCGAATCCCGCTCATGGGGAGGTGTACTCGATACAACATTATGTGATAAAGTTTGTCAGCGACTTGCGACAGGTTGGTTTTTTTCCGGGAACTCTGGTTTCCTCCACCAATAAAGCTGACCGCCACGATATAGCTGAATAGTGTTGAAAGTGGCGTTAAATACAATAATCTTAACTCTAATTAGTAGTATTGTATAGGTATCTATCTAATTAAAATTAGATGAAATCAACAAACTTCTAATCACAACCATGTACTAAAAGATAGTTTTTGCTCCACGACTCCTATGCCTCTGCCATACAAGTAAGAATGCACATTTGGTATATTTTAAAATATACAAACAGCACAGACATGGGATGACCAGAAAATCACCGACCTGTCGCAGAGTTACTGACAACTTTATCATATGGATTTTTGCATAAAAAAGAAAAAAATATGACAGACGGGCAGACAGACAGACGGACTGGGCCTTTTTAGTATACCACCCAAAACGCTTGTCGGGGTGGCGGGTTAAACAGTATCAATAAAGGTGCACCCATATACATACTAGTATATAATTATCAAGGGTGTAACAATTTATCTATAAACATTTAATAATATTATACCGGTACCTCCCAAACCGCTGGTCGGGGTGGCGGGTTAAACAAAAGCAACAAAGTATATCCTTATACGTACTAAATATATTAATAATTTACCTATAATCTACCTGGAGTAATGTTTATTAAGATAGAAGATTGTCACACAATTAACGGTAAACTGTTGTCATTTTCATGCAGTCAACATCCTGTCACTCAGGATTTATTTAATAGATGTCAGTTTAGGTATATGAAATCAATATCTCAGATGAATTGTTGGTTTCGTTGGTTACCGTTAGAATTGACTTTATAATCCCCAGACAAATGGACTAATTGAGTATGAGAGCATACAGAAATTGTCAATTGGGCGGGGGGTACCGTTAAAATTGCCATGATAACCCCCAGACAAATGGATTAATTCGTGGGTATGAACCGAATAAGATACAGAAATTGTCAACTAGGAAAATGAGGGAGGGGGGGAGGGGTTTAATCTACATGATAATTCCTGCCAATTTTATTGCGATGGTCACGGAAATTAACGATTTAAAAATATTTTTGACGTTTTGGTCCTTGGAGAAACAGATTCTCTTCTGTTACCACATCTACCAGTGGATAACGACTAGCTGCAATAATGTAGCTCCTGTGACAAACTTGTGTCTCAGCGAGTAAGCGAGCATTTAGGGTTTCATTATTAGAACTAGATAACGACATGCATATAGAAATAGAAATAGAATTAAGTTTATTAACCAAATCAGGGCCCCAGGAGGGCATATACAAATAACAATTATGATTGAAACACAACAACAATACATCAAACTAAATATTCGCGGTGAAATATCAATAATTGTGGTGCAGGCACACTCGGGCAGGAAAAGAGATATATGCACATAAACGTACATACACTTACTCACATATATATCCACTATCGATAGAAGATAAATTTTTAAAATTTTAAACTGTCTAGAAAGATCGAGCTTAAAATTTTATAAATATAAACTAAATGTATCTCGAGTTGAGAAATATCACAATCCACTGGTAGCAGAAGGGGAATCTATATTTAAATGGATTGCTACAATCTCATGGGATTGTGTTATGCTATAATATTATCAGTTTCCACACAAGAAAACAGCGTTTTAATCTTAAAAAAAGATGAATTTAAGAAAGAAAAAAGCAAGGGCGGATCCAGGGGGAGGGGGCGCACCCGGCGCGCGCCCCCCTAAAATTGTAAAAAATATGATTTTTTGGCGTAAAATCGTGATTTTTCACACGAAATACCCCAACAATTTTCGCGCCTCCCTCCGCTCGGCGCAATTTTTTAAGTCCCTCCCCCCCCCCCCCCCCCCTAACTTGAAATCCTGGATTCGCCCCTGAAAAGTGTGGAAACTACACAAATATATCACAAGTGCTTTTCAACTATAAATTTCAATTTCGAATTTTGTATGAATGTAAAATAATTTCATTAAAAATGTGGTTTGTCCGTGATTTGCGACAGGTCGGTGGTTTCCTCCACTAATAAAACTGACAACCACCATATATAACTGAAATATTGCTGAAAGTGGCGTTAAACACAATAAACCAAACCAAACATTAAACATGTGTGCACATCGAAATATAAATACAAGATTGAAAGATAAAAAAACAAATATCTTACCATAGTATTATAGGCCTATATATATCCGCATAGATATCTATTGATTATATACAGTTTCAATTCTTTACAATGTGTAAACATTTGTTTATAGGAACCTCTCAATACACATCACTTTTAACGTAGATCGTAATCAGCATGCTGCACCTTTAAAGTTAACATAATATTTAACTTTAAATTTATTGAATAAAATGCAGTTTGTTATGTTACAGAATAAGTCCGTCACCGATTTAATTACCCGAGAAATTGCATAAATAAAAACAAATTGATTTCAAAAACTGCAATCGACAACTTCATATGAAATTAACATGTGTGATACATTTTAGTAAATTAGTCCGAAAAACTCTTATTATTATTAATATATTTGTGTTATTTTTCATAATCGAGTTGACATATATGATATTGATAAAGATTTAAAAGGAAAAGTGAGTGGAATTCAATCAAAATTGCATATTATGACGACGGTTCACAAACCTGATTTTATTTTTATTTTTTTATTTTTTACTATTGATGCCTGACTTTGAATCAATGTGATCAATTTAAGGATTCTGTACGCATGGCCACTTTTACCGACACTGACAAGATTGTTATTATCAGTTGTATTATGTAAAATGTTGATGTAATTCTGTGTAACATAAATATTTTTTAATTATATTTTAATAAGACTGTCTCGGTGGTATATATAAGGGTTATGGAACGACTGTTGAACTTTTACACAATTTTATTTTCTATAAAATTTGGCAACAGAAATTCAAAAAAAAAAAACAACCAACACTCCAACCGCCACCCGTCCCCCCGCCATCACAGAGATTTACTCTCGGTCACTAAATTTGGTCCACTGTATTCTTATTAATCCTACTTCTTCACAACAAGCGAAATCCGTAAGCTCCTTTATTAAACGGTCTTTGGAACTGAGTACAGGGGGCACTTGATTACATTTGTTATATTGTGAAACAGCCTTTTTGTTTGTTTGTGTATGATAATTGTTGTTTGTGTATGTGTTTGATTAATTTTTTGTTTCTTTGTAGCTTTTGACCCTATATTGGGTGTAAGTTGTGCTAATAAAGAATTATAAAACTATCAATGTGTTACCCACTGGTACTTCCGTACCCCATACGAGAACTTTATGCCATCGGGTCCACCATGGGTTAGATTTCTCCGATCGTGTTAAATTAACTACAATGGTGTTAGTGTTATTAGGGTTTAACGTCACTTTCAGCAATATTTCAGTTATATCGTGACCATCAGAGTAGTGGTGGCTGTAAGTTTTATCGGTGGAGAAAATCGTAATATTCGAAGAGAGCCGTCCTGTCGTTTGCCGTTGGCAAACTTTATCACAAAACTTTGGTATCGAGTACACCTCGTTGTGGGAGGGAATCGAAATGGCAGCATTAGTTCACAAGGGTTCGATTAGGGTGATTTAGCTGCCAATGAGAGTCACTGTAGAACGCGAACCACAATAAGAGTTTGAACGAATTTTGTAAGTTTGCCAAAATTCAAAGGTTTTTTTTTTTTCACTTCAACCTCTGATTCCCAACTAAGTGGGATTTTTTTCTCACGCCGATTGCTTAAACTTATGAATTATCATAGTTTTTGCCTCTAAGTATTCACTGTACACGTACTCCACCTCAGACTTTTTGCACATATTTCAAGTAAAATAAATAAAATAGAGTGAACATTGTGTGTATATTTTAAACTGATGCAGGTGTGTGCCTACATTGTATATCATGCATAGACAAATTTATTACATCATGCACTAATCTATTTCCCTACATAGATTCTAATTTCATGGGGTAATTATAACGATTTAGATATAGCATAAAACATGCATTTTTATATATTGATGATAGCCAACTTCAATCAATACTGGTTTCGCCCAAAGACCATAAAATAAATATTTGTTGCTTATCTGCTGAGGACACAGCAATAAGGAGAAAGAGCAAAGACTAGTTGGCTCGGAATCAGGATAATGTGTCCGAGTGGGGCGAAATGTCTACCCGCAGATTGTTGTTTCAGTGAGCTAGCACTATAAAAAAAAAATCCAACTTGACTAAGCGTGTTGGTCTAGTACAAAGCTAGCGGCCCTCTTCATCATTTCATTGAATGTTGCTTATATTCTCAATATGATGTATCTGAAAAATTGCTGTTGGCGTTAAACAACAATCACTCATTCACTCAATATTGGTTTCGCCAAAATCGAACTTGGCCTTTCTTTTATGGTTCTAGACTTTGTACATACATCTCAAATGAGTTGTTTATACCACAATTATTGATATTTCACCGCGAATATTTAGTTTGAAATATTGTTGTTGTGTATCAATCATAATTGTTATTTGTATATGCCCTCCTGAGGCCCTGATTTGGTTAATAAACTTATTTCTATTTCTATTTCTATTTCTATAATGGGGGCTTAAGTTATTATTAGGAGGAAACGAAATGTGAGACATTACGGACGGACGGACATACTGATGTAGGTATGCACCTGGGTAAAGCTTCTTATCCAGCGGCCAAATTACATGCTGGTATTTTCACCTGTAAAAAGAGTAAATACGTGGTGTACGGTGTACCAGGTGGTTTAATAATCTGGTCACTGATTAAAAATGTTCTAAGTTGATTTATTAGACGTTTTAACGTAATTATAATATCTGCTGGAGTTTTCATTGTTGTACCAGGTACACAAACTGTTCAATTAACTAATCTATAAAAAAAAAAAAATCTTATAATAAAGTCTCCCCCTCCATCGATCACTCAGTGAAATATATTTGATTAATTTGATAAGTCGATAACAGTATTATTAAATTTTATTAAAAAGATAGCTATCTTAATTGAAAAGATTAAACATATTAGATTTTTTTTCCGTCTTTAAATCTCCTACGTCTAAAGCTATTGTATAAAACTTTCATTTCTTTGTAAGTTTTTGTGCTCACGTGGAGCATTGTATATATACAGGGGTTATCTCGGGTCGTCTACAACATGTGCATAAATGCATCGATTGTGCATTGAAATATTTGATAATTTGAAGCTGTTGAGATATAGATAGAATAGCTTAAATAAGGATAATAACAAAATTACCGAACTCCGAACAATCTTACAAAGGGAAAGTCAAAACTCATAATTATATAAACAGACAAAATCAGTCCACAACCGGAAAACTGAAAACCGTAATGACCCTGACTTGGTACAGGCATTTCAAAAGAAATGGTGGGTTGAATCAGATTTTAACTTAAAGTGCGTTAAACACGATCAAATTTATGTTCTACACAGTTTGATAGGAGAAGTTTGAAACGAATTTGAAGGGAACATTTGACGGTCTATACTCTAACCATTAGTGGCACTAAGTTATTCTCTTTTTTTCCCAACTACTCATTACATTTTCAAACATTGTATATGGCAAAATGGATTCAAAAAGTCAATTTGTTCGTACAGGAAAATGGCCTTCACAAAATGTACAAGGGCCGTCGTGGTTGTGATCGTATGGTAGTTGGCTTTACAACTACCTACGTAATCAATACCTATCACCACTATCGTTGTGAGTTCGAATCCCGATCAGGCGGGGTGCACTCGATACAACATTAAGTGATAAAAGTTCGTCAGTGACTTGCGACATCTCGGTGGTTTTCTCCGGGTACTCCGGTTTTCTCCACCAGTAAAACTGACCGCCATGATATAACTTAAATATTGTTGAAAGAGGCGTTGAACATCATAACCCAACAAAATGTACATAAACACTGTAAACTGCCACCGCAATAATAAATAAAGCAATTATTTGTATTTACGTCACATCCGGTATCATTGTATTTAACACGGTTCATTATATTTATTCCAATGGAAAAAAGCAGTTACAATAGCTATTCTCGACGAAACACTCAAACAGTATTAAGAGATTATTACATGACATTTTCCATATTGGCCCTGTTATTAGCCCGAGACTCCCATATCAAGTCCGACAGCGAAGCTGGAGGGCTGATATGGGTCGAGGGTTGATACCAGGGATCATATGGAAAATTTCATGTCATAATCTTTTTATCACATACATGTGTATTTCACATTGCCCTTTTCCAAGCATTGACTTTTATATTGCAAAAAAGATCTATGAACAGACAAATTGCGAAAATAAATCCTTAAGAGAGTTGTTCAACTTGCAAATATTTTTGTTTCGAATCTGGTTTCAAAAATATACCAAACAATGTCGATCTGTACAATGACGTTAGAAACTGTTTGTAAAATCTACCCAAGACGTTGACATTTGAATGGAAATTCCTATTCAGCACGACGTATATATTTGAGCTAATTATTCCGTTTCAAGTTATTTAAAATTTATTCCAATATGTTGAAATGTGTTAATTTGATTGAAATACGATTTTATGCATATCTTTATGCATCACCTTTCCTTGTATGTTGACATATAATCTTTGAGACCACTGCGCAGATACCGGAAGTTGAATACGGGGGCAAATACGGATATATGGGTGACCGCTCGATAGTCCGAAGGTCCGTTAGCCCGAACTTTTTAAGGTCCGTTAGTCTTGTTTTTCGACCAAAGGATAGGTATCGAACAATGTTGAATTTATTTCATATTCAGTCTTTTATCAAATTAAGTAAGAGAAGCAAGATACTCATATTCACATCCTGACTAAGCAGTGGCCTATCGAGGTGGGTTGTAGGCTTTAGTTAGCCAAAAAAATGTGTAATCGGCAAATATAGGTAAAAATTTAAAACATTTTGTCGAAAACACGCCAAAAATTGCACCAAACCCCTGTTTTGTAATTATGGATCCAAGCGTGCTAAGTCTAAAAAAAGAAAAAAAAACGCGTCTTCTCTGAAATACATATTTTGTATATGGAAATCATTCCAATGAAGTAAACCCTCCACTAAAACTCTGATCTTAACCAAATATGTTTAAGCTTAAAACTTAAAAGATATTTAGTCAAAGATTATTTTTAAGACCCGTTGTTGATCCAATTAACAACTGGGATTTTTTTGCTTAACAAACACTTCAGAATAGTCTTAGACATGTCATTTACTCTTTATGAAATACTGAAAGAGTCCCTTTTGGTACGACACAAAAGAGACTATCTCTGAGAAAGTGATTAGAAAACATAAAAGCACATCTGAAATTAAGTTTTGTTGAGGGACAAGTACATTCCATTAAAAAGACAATACATAAAATCATTAAACGGACGTTCTAATGTACAACTGATGGTCGCAAAATACGGAGTGTAACCTCAAATATATACCAATTATTATGGAATATTGAAAACACCAATCAACTATCGCAACAACTTGAGCATACGCATTCCAAATTCTACATCTATGTAATTCCAGAATACCATGTTCCATGGCTCGAAATATACAAGTACCCTTTACCAGATACGTGTACCAGATGGGGGTCTCCTTAGAGATTTTAACCAAGTGGTATACTGTAGAGGAATGAACAGTCTTGTTAGTGTAGAAATTCCAAAGATTGGTACTTAGGTATACACGCATCAGAAACAAAAAATAATATAATATCATAAAAGATCATACAACAAATGTTTTATGCATATTACATGTAGGAAAAAAGTACGGGCTAAACAAGAAAAAAAATCATTATTTCCTGCAATTTCAGTACTTTGTTGTTTTATACCTTAATTTCTAGTAACACTACTTTAAGATACATGTTTGCACAAGGCATTTTGGAAAGTCATTTGGAGTTAACTTCAAATATGTGTTTATATTCTAATTTTACATCTATGTCCCTTTCCTATCCCTAAGTTAACAAACCAGTATCCCTTGAATAACCCCTCTTTCGTTGTTGCATCAGGGGTTAACCGTCATGTGAAATCGCCATTTCATTAGCTATATATAGAGATGGGGTCTTTTGGGGATAAACAGTAGGTGTAAATTTACCTTGATCATTCCATAGATGGGTTATTTATTGGGGGGGGGGGGGGGGGGGGGGACACGAGTTTCCCTTTTTGAGCCACCAAAGCTCAAAGCATGCGTCTTCGGTTTCCCGCGAATACCGCAGTCTTTGTAAGTCGTTATTCTGAACCGAGTTCAAACTTATGGGTGGCCGACATTAGGGCAAACGGACCTTCGGACTAACGGACCTTCGGACTAACGAACCTTCGGACTAACGGACCTTCGGACTAACGAACCTTCGGACTAATGGACCTTCGGACTAATGAACCTTCGGACTAATGGACCTTCGGACTAACGCCACGGAACCGATATATGAGGGCAAATACGGATATTAGAGGGCAAATACGGATATTTGCCCCGCCCCGTATTTGCCCTGAGAGCAAATAACCAACACTGACTTTTAGCTATTATTGGACATGCAAAAATTAACATATTGCAACAAAATATGTGATAAAGAATATTACATCATATCTGTTCATAATTGGAAAAAATATTGAAATAGTAATTCCTTACGGAATATAAGTATAGAATATTTGTTCCTCAAAGAAGAAATATTATGCAGTTGTCTATAATAAATTATCCAAAAGGACAAGGGCCCGGGTGGCTCAATGAGTTAGGTAGTTGCATTACCTAACAACTCATACAAGCCTATCACCGATAGGGCGTGGGTTCGCGCCCGGATTTGTACATTACAAAAAGGGTGCACTCGACTCGCAACCGCAAGTGATAAAGTTTTGCTTGCCCATGATCGGTGGTTCTCTCAGGGTACTCCGGCTTCTTTCACCACTAAAACTGGTCGTCATGATATAGCTGAAATATTGCTGAAAGTGACGTTAAACACCAAAAATCAATCAAACCAAAGGAACAAATATTATGCCCTACAAACGTACGTTCACAAATACATAGATTGTTTGTGACAAGTAGTTACTCCAACTGTACTAATGTTGATGTATAAACACTCTTGAAATGTCATAAACAAAAGCTTATAATAAAATTAAACTGAAGTATTTGATCAATGCAATGAAATCTATCTACTTAGTAGTAAATCGTCTCATGGGGTAAGTACGGACTTTCCTCGGCGGTATATATGAGAAAGGAAAAATGTCCATCTGATTTCCGGTTCATTGGGTGGGGGGAGGCGGGGGGTAACGCCAATACACAAAAACGTCATTGTAATATATTCTGACAGAATTATTCCAGAAACAAAACGTATTTTTTTATACGACTTCATTTAGAGGATTTGGTCGGCCATTAAAGAAATGGACACGATGCCCATGACTGATATAATGGACATGTATTATTGTTTTTATTGTACCGACTTAAAAAAAAACTTTTGAACTTTTAAATTTTGGTAGATTTTTTTTTTGGGGGGGTGGGGGGGGTTTCCTCATCACGGATCACGAAAAATACTTTTTATTTATAATAGTTCACGGGAAGTAAATTCGGTTGTTTACACTTCACGAATTGTAACTGATAAAGTACGTTTGACCTTTGTTACATCCTTACTAAGTGTCCTCTGTGTCAACAAGTTACAGTGGATAGAGTTGTCAAGTATGTCTGTGCTATTGACACTGAATAACGTGTTTAGGGGAAAACAAACATGTCGTCAAGAAGATCACATTAAAAAAAAAAACTTCACAAAACGTTGATGATAGACGGCTATCACGAAGAACATGAAATAATGTGGACTGAAAACGGTTCAGAGACAATGTTCGCATCACAATTCGTCAAATAAAAACGAATCGCAGAAAAGAAAAAGTTCACGATGAAAAAGAACAAGAATAACCTATATCTCCCCTCTGGTTATGTCAAACTAACCAGTATTAAACCTGGGATTGTAGCTTCCCTTCTTTAAGAACACATTATTAAGAAGTAAGAACCGATATAATTATTTGCTTGGTGTCCAGAAAATGTGTCCGAATGGAGCGACAGACATATCGATCTACTCCCGTTGAATATAGGTTATAATTAATTACAAACTGGACATTATTTCATTTTAAAAAATGAACTTACCTGATGTTCGGAATTATCCAGAATGCTATTAGCTAATTCATTGGATTTATCATTCCATCTCTGTGTGTAATGTGTTTTCTATAACATACCTTAGTTATGTTACTGATGTAATCGCTTTAATAACCACACGGTAGAAAAATCAATCTCATTTTAAAGATTAACGATGATCGTTCTATCTTTCTCTTATCCATACCATGGGTGTATTGGTTTGAAAATCAAAAGCTTCAAACTTCAATTTATTTTATTTGACTGCAGGTAAAAATTACCTTAGTTGATTAACCAGGTAAGCGAATCAACTATAGTGCATTAGTGGAACTAAATAATGAATATGGTCATAAATCTGAGAATTTTATCAAAGAGAAAACAAATATCTGGAAGTCATTGGGTTGTGATCTATTATTACTACGGTCTTTGGTGTTGGTACATTATGATGGGACTTGTTCAATAATTAACTTGTAAGAATGACATCGTGATATACCGTAATGTTCCGTGTATACTACGCATCCATGGAGCGTGATACACCGTTATGTTCCGTGTATAATGCACGTTATTATATACTACGCATCAATGAAGCGTGATATACAATACATTACTGAGGATCATTATGAATTAACCGAGGATATATAACCGGTCCATTATGAAAACACCCATTTCTTAATACTTTTATTAACCAGCCAATTTCAATTTTATGTAATCTTCATTCTTTTTGAAGAAGGGCATACACTCGTCGCAACTTCGGCTGATTCCGTACCTTCATCATGCCTTGTCCGTATTACGATAGCTCCCATTGGAACTACTTTCCGAAATCTTCAATGAAGGAGGTATTAAAATAATTTCATTTTCAAATATTCGTCCAATAATAATATATTTTCATTCGTCGCAATGTCGGCTGATTCCGTACCTTCATCAAAGACCAATATTTTCCAAAACAAACTCATCTATTGTCGCCATTTTAGAACTTATTCGCGGTGCGCAATGTTTGATTGAAGTGATACGGTCTTCCGGCGAAGAAATGTGACGCGTAGACGCATATCAAATACCGTATTACAGCCGAGGTATTGAGGAAGCGAAGCGGACTCACCCGAGGTTTGCCGATTGGAAGGGCATAGTATTGATCGAAATGGTAGGCTATAATTGTTTTATCATTTTTCAATATTATTATTTAAATATTAAAATTTTGAAATTTTATGAAAACTGAAATTTTTGAAAATTTTGATTTTTTTTTGGAAATTTTTGAAATATTGAAATTGTGTATTATTAACCAGTAGGTTATATTATGAATACTACAGACTGGTTTGTATTTATACAGCAAGAACATTGTTTTGCTCCAAAATACTTTGCCAGTCTATTATGGCTTTTATCATATACTAAATAAAGGAAATTTGCATATATAATACTGAAAGAACATTACGACTGTATTTGTCTGCCGTGACTGATATCGATATCATCACCCCTTTATCATACCCCTTAAAATAATATGGCTCTTTCCGTATCAACCCTCGACCAATATCATCCCTCGAGCTAAAGCTCTCGGGATGATATTGGTGTCTCGGGTTGATACGGGATGTGATACGGAAAGAGCCATATAATATTCTCTATTTAATGCCATAATGGATCGGTAAAAGCCACAAAATTCTAAAATCAATAAAAAAAAAAAGGGTTTTTTTATAGTTCAAAATTTTCCAAAAATTCAAAATTTCTAAAATTTTTAAAAAAATTCAAAATTTTCATAATTTTCAAAATATTAAAAAAATTTCAAAATGATAAAATTTTCATAAAAGTTTCACAAATTTCAGTTTTCATAAAATTTCAAAATTTTAATATTTTATATAATAATATTGAAAAATGATAAAACAATTATAGCCTACCATTTCGGTCAATACTATTGTCTTCAAAAAGAATGAAGATTACCTAAAATTGAAATTGGCTGGTTAATAAAAGTATTAAGAAATGGGTGTTTTCATAATGGACCGGTTAAACGTCCTCGGTTAAGTCATAATGGCCCTCGGAAGGTTGTATTGGTCCTCGGCGTTGCCTTGGGCCAATATAACCTTCCTTGGGCTAACCTTGGACATATAACCGGTCCATTATGAAAACACCCATTTATTAATACTATATTATTCACGCTAATGTATACCACACATTAATGAATTAAGCACACGATAGTCCACATTCGAGTCGAGCGCGATAAGACAACAGCCATTGGGGGAGGGTCTGATTTTCTATTTACAATATTTGTGTGTCCTGTTTTGCAAAAAAAAAAAAAATTGCTTCAAGACCCCCTTACCCACTATATGTTCTTTACAGAATCTGCTAACTATTATAGCATCAAGACCGTGTAATTTTTGTTTTCATGGTGAGGTGATTTACATTATAAATTTTATAGTTCGATAAATTCTGTTTTAAATATTGCATTGAACAACCACTTTAGTTTAATTTTATCATAATCTATTGTTTATGACATGTCAGGAGTGTTTGAATAACTACATCGGTACAGTATGAATAATACTTGTTACAAACTTGTAAGAAAATTTGCCATGATAGGCAAGGGAGATATAAATTAAATAATCTCTCTCTCTCTCATGCCTGTCTATTAGGATCTATGGAATATGATTGCATTGTCTCCTAACTTTACCTAACCACAGGCGCTTGACACTATATCAATAAAAACAATTCATACAATCAATGGTAAAAAATATTGTCAATGTATAAAATAATAAGAGTCACATTGATAATCCGTGTTACCATTTACTGTGTATGGTATTTTTTTATTGATATAAGTGTCAAGTGCTTGTGACCTAACGATATGCTACGAATGTTTCATGTTTACATACGGGGTCCGTTGTGGTCGTGATCGTATGGTAGCTTGATTGACAACTATCTATGTAATTAGTGCCTATCACCTCTAAAGTTGTGAGTTCTAATCCTGCTCATGGAGAGGTGCACCCGATACAACATTAAGTGATAATGTTTGTCAATGACTTGCAGCATGTCGGTGCTTTTCTCTGGGTACTCTGGTTTCCTCTACCAATAAAACTGACCCCCACGACATAACTGAAATATTGTTGAAAGTGGCGTTAAACATCATAAACCATTTTCACCTGAATACGGGGACATTCGTGTGTTATGGGCACATCCTCCCATTTTTTTAATTGTTCAAATGGACCAAAAATATTTTTTCTTATCTCCGTTCAGACAGAATTTGGCTCCGGAATAAGAGATGTAGGTGGGGCGACGCTTTTCTCTTTTGAGTGAAAAAGTGTGAGGGGGATTCATCAACGCTTTTGGGTAAATTATCTTACTAGATAGATACAACACTTTCTTACTTATTACTTATTGTATTACAAGGCCTATGTAGATAATGTTAGCCGTGACAGACAGGGCGTCGAACGCTATAATTACGTGTATGTTACATTATATTGAATGAAATTACATAAAGTTTTATCACAATCTCGTTGATATTCATACATACAAAGTAATCCCTTTAAAAACTTAGAAATAACACTAAATTGTTTTTTTAAATTATGGTAATGTCTTAATTTAAATTCAGTAACATCAAATTAGAAACCTTGTTATATGATAAACTCTAATCTGCCAGAGAAATAACATTTTCTTTTTAACATTGAATACATCTAATAAAGCCGTGTTTACATCAACCTGTTTCTAGTTTAATGAGCAAAGCCATTCATTATGTAGTTGTTTGATTCTTTATCTTACAGTTTATACAAAACCTAATGATGTGATGCCGGGTAGCAGTCGTGCGTAGAAAATTGTTTTCTATTTAATAATATATTTAAATATTTGTTTACTATGTACACAAGTTTAAAATATCGACCCATTTTTATTTGTACTTGTATGCAGTTTTCTCTATAAGATATACAGTTATTTTGTATAAATATTGTCATGATTATTTTTTGGCTGGCGTCGAGTTAGGACTGTAAATAAAACGGATATTCAATTGGGCTCCATGAAATCTAGCATGACTATTTCAAATTAGTCCTTTTAGAGTACAAATATATATATATATATATATATATATATATATATATATATATATAAAAGCCCGTTTACAGAGGCGTAGCTGCATATACGCTGTCACGCCATGGCGTGCACATTGGCAGGTTAAAAAAAAAAAAATAAAAAAAAAATGTATTGTTAATTTTAACAATATAATTACTATATCGCTAATAAGACGTACTAGTTACTTTTGTATGGTAGTTGTGTGATGGACAAGTCGAGCGGACGCATTGTATACCTTTAAGACGTCGATACCCAGTTGTGGTCCATGCGTTAGAACGCTTACAAAACCAAGGCGATGACAAAGTTACTTGCATCCATCATGCGGTTTCAGTTTATCATAGCTTTGGTAGTAGCGTAACATATTTTACATAGCACTGTTTATCTGTCAACATTCCTCCAAGATACCGAATGCGACCTTCTTGAAGCAATCAAAGAATCCAAGACAATGATTGAAATGCTAAGAGCTGAACGACAGGACGAATCGGTTTAATTCCGCACTTAACTTAGCCAAATCTTTTGATATAGGTGGTGTATCTGATAGTATGCCGAGGCGATGTGGTAGACAGACTACCAGAGTCAATCACCGCGCGGAAACGCCAAAACAGTATTGGCGAATTTCTTTGCACTATCCATTTTTGGACAATTTGATTACGAACTTGAATCACGTCTCCTTAAATCGGAAAACCGCTTCCATGCACAGCATCTACTTCCCCGTGCTGTAGACAAATTAACTGATGATCATGTTGCTGCAATATACGAGGCATATCAGGCTGACATTTATTTGTCATTAGAGGATTTCAGGAGAGAAGTAGCCAGATGGCGAACCCACTGGGTTATTACTAAACGTAATGATTTGCCAACAACACTTTCTACCACACTTGATTCTGTAAATCCAGATCGCACCATTTTGCATATCTTCAACAAAAAAAATCCCAGACCCCCTCCCCCTCTCAAGAATTATGGCGAGCACACTATTAAGCCTCAGCTACGCCCCTGGTTTATTAACCCTTCAAATTTCAAACACCATCCAATAAAAGTGGGCGTTATATCTGAACATGCACTGGAAGCATAAACCTTTTCAAAATGATATTAGACGAACGTGTAAAACAACCAGAGGTAGTTTCTGAACGTCATTAATCATACTTTGCTTATTGTCACATATGTTGCTATCGATAATTGACACGTATGTGTTATGGTCAATAATTGGCACATATGTGTTGTGGTCAATAATTGGCACATATCTGTTGTGATTGATAATTGACACATATCTGTTTCTGACTGATAATTGACAAATATGTATTGTTATCGATAACTGGCACAAATGTGCTGTGATTGATAATTGACACATTTGTGTTGTAATCGATAATTTGCACATATGTGTTGTGATCGATAATTGGCACACATGTGTTGTGATCAATTATTGGCAAATGTGTTGTGGTCGATAATTGGTACATATGTGTTGTGATCGATAATTGGCACATAAGTGTTATGATCAATAATTGGCACATATGTGTTGTGATTAATTGGCACATTTGTGTTGTGGTCAATAATTGGCACCTATGTGTTGTGGTCAATAATTGACACATATCTGATGTGATTGATAATTGACACATATCTGTTTCTGACTGATAATTGACACATATGTGTTGTTATCGATAACTGGCACAAATGTGCTGTGATTGATAATTGACACATTTGTGTTGTAATCAATCATTTGCACATATGTGTTGTGATTGATAATTGGCACATATGTGTTGTGATAAATTATTGGCACATGTGTTGTGGTCGATAATTGGCACATGTGTTGTGATCAATAATTGGCACATATGTGTTGTGATCAATAATTGGCACATATGTGTTGTGATCAATTGGCACATTTGTGTTGTGGTCAATAATTGGCACATATCTGTTGTGATTGATAATTGACACATATCTGTTTCTGACTAATAATTGACACATATGTGTTGTTATCGATAACTGTCACACATGTGCTGTGATTGATAATTGACACATTTGTGTTGTGATCAATTGACACATGTTTCGTGATCAATTGGCACATATGTTTTGTGATCAATTGGCACATGTTTTGTGATCAATTGGCACATGTTTTGTGATCAATTGGCACATATGTTTTGTGATCAATTGATACATATGTTTTGTGATCAATTGACACAAGTTTTGTGATCAATTGGCACATATGATGATGGTGTCTGCTTTGTACAAGTCTAATGCAATGGACTTGATTTTTATAGTGTTAGCTCATTGGGAAAAAAACGTCCACAAGTAAACATATCACTCCATCCTCACACTCCTATACCACATTCTTGTTGACGTAGTTCACACTTCTTGAAACGGGAAGCAGCAATAACAATTGCATAGCCTTTGGTTGGACCTGACTGTGGTCAAGCGACCAAACCCAATATCTACGGCCAAGACCGACCTTAAGCAAATTGGACTAATTGCTCCCAGTTGGGCCCAACGTTTAATGGGCCCCGCGATGGAGTTATCTACTCTCAGCTGTTCAAGTACACACAACAACACACTGCACATTTCACAGAACAGCACTGGGCCCCGCACCTCCTAAAGCCGGTCCTTTCTTCAGACCTCTCTAAAAGTTAATTAATCGACCCACACCTCCTAATTCCGGTCCTTTCTTCAGATCTCTCTAAAAGTTAAATAATCGACCCGCACCTCCTAAAGCCGGTCCTTTCCTCAGACCTCTCTAAAAGTTAATTAATCGACCCACACCTCCTAAAGCCGGTCCTTTCTTCAGACCTCTCTAAAAGTTAAATAATCGACCCACACCTCCTAAAGCCGGTTCTTTCTTCAGACCTCTCTTAAAGCTAAATAATCGACCCGCACCTCCTAAGGCCGGTCCTTTCTTCAGACCCCTCTAAAAGTTAAATAATCAACCCACACCTCCTAAAACCGGTCCTTTCTTCAGACCTCTCTAAAAGTTAAATAATCGACCCGCACCTCCTAAAGCCGGTTCTTTCTTCAGACCCCTCTAAAAGTTAAATAATTGACCCACACCTCCTAAAGCCGGTTCTTTCTTCAGACCTCTCTAAAAGTTAAATAATCGAACCACACCTCCTAAGGCCCGTCCTTTCTTCAGACCTCTCTAAAAGTTAAATAATCGACCCACACCTCCTAAATCCGGTCCTTTCTTCAGACCCCTCTAAAAGTTAAATAATCGACCCACACCTCCTAAAGCCGGTTCTTTCTTCAGACCTCTCTAAAAGTTAAATAATCGACCCACACCTCCTAAAGCCGGTTCTTTCTTCAGACCTCTCTAAAAGTTAAATAATCGACCCACACCTCCTAAAGCCGGTTCTTTCTTCAGACCTCTCTAAAAGTTAAATAATCGACCCACACCTCCTAAAGCCGGTCCTTTCTTCAGACCCCTCTAAAAGTTAAATAATCGATCCACACCTCCTAAAGCCGGTTCTTTCTTCAGACCTCTCTAAAAGTTAAATAATCGACCCACACCTCCTAAAGCCGGTTCTTTCTTCAGACCTCTCTAAAAGTTAAATAATCGACCCACACCTCCTAAAGCCGGTCCTTTCTTCAGACCTCTCTAAAAGTTAAATAATCGACCCACACCTCCTAAAGCCGGTTCTTTCTTCAGACCTCTCTAAAAGTTAAATAATCGACCCACACCTCCTAAAGCCGGTTCTTTCTTCAGACCTCTCTAAAAGTTAAATAATCGACCCACACCTCCTAAGGCCGGTTCTTTCTTCAGACCTCTCTAAAAGATAAATAATCGACCCGCACCTCCTAAGGCCGGTCCTTTCTTCAGACCCCTCTAAAAGTTAAATAATCGACCCACACCTCCTAAAACCGGTCCTTTCTTCAGACCTCTCTAAAAGTTAAATAATCGACCCGCACCTCCTAAAGCCGGTTCTTTCTTCAGACCCCTCTAAAAGTTAAATAATTGACCCACACCTCCTAAAGCCGGTTCTTTCTTCAGACCTCTCTAAAAGTTAAATAATCGACCCACACCTCCTAAGGCCGGTCCTTTCTTCAGACCTCTCTAAAAGTTAAATAATCGACCAGCACCTGCTAAATCCGGTCCTTTCTTCAGACCCCTCTAAAAGTTAAATAATTGACCCACACCTCCTAAAGCCGGTTCTTTCTTCAGACCTCTCTAAAAGTTAAATAATCGACCCACACCTCCTAAGGCCGGTCCTTTCTTCAGACCTCTCTAAAAGTTAAATAATCGACCCGCACCTCCTAAATCCGGTCCTTTCTTCAGACCCCTCTAAAAGTTAAATAATCGACCCACACCTCCTAAAGCCGGTTCTTTTTTCAGACCTCTCTAAAAGTTAAATAATCGACCCACACCTCCTAAAGCCGGTTCTTTCTTCAGACCTCTCTAAAAGTTAAATAATCGACCCACACCTCCTCAAGCCGGTTCTTTCTTCAGACCTCTCTAAAAGTTAAATAATCGACCCACACCTCCTAAAGCCGGTTCTTTCTTCAGACCTCTCTAAAAGTTAAATAATCGACCCACACCTCCTAAAGCCGGTCCTTTCTTCAGACCCCTCTAAAAGTTAAATAATCGACCCACACCTCCTAAGGCCGGTTCTTTCTTCAGACCTCTCTAAAAGTTAAATAATCGACCCGCACTTCCTAAGGCCGGTCCTTTCTTCAGACCTCTCTAAAAGTTAAATAATCGACCCACACCTCCTAAAACCGGTCCTTTCTTCAGACCTCTCTAAAAGTAAAATAATCGACCCGCACCTCCTAAAGCCGGTTCTTTCTTCAGACCCCTCTAAAAGTTAAATAATTGACCCACACCTCCTAAAGCCGGTTCTTTCTTCAGACCTCTCTAAAAGTTAAATAATCGACCCACACCTCCTAAAGCCGGTTCTTTCTTCAGACCTCTCTAAAAGTTAAATAATCGACCCACACCTCCTAAAGCCGGTCCTTTCTTCAGACCTCTCTAAAAGTTAAATAATCGACCCACACCTCCTCAAGCCGGTTCTTTCTTCAGACCTCTCTAAAAGTTAAATAATCGACCCACACCTCCTAAAACCGGTTCTTTCTTCAGACCTCTCTAAAAGTTAAATAATCGACCCACACCTCCTAAGGCCGGTTCTTTCTTCAGACCTCTCTAAAAGTTAGATAATCGACCCGCACCTCATAAGGCCGGTCCTTTCTTCAGACCCCTCTAAAAGTTAAATAATCGACCCACACCTCCTAAAACCGGTCCTTTCTTCAGACCTCTCTAAAAGTTAAATAATCGACCCGCACCTCCTAAAGCCGGTTCTTTCTTCAGACCCCTCTAAAAGTTAAATAATTGACCCACACCTCCTAAAGCCGGTTCTTTCTTCAGACCTCTCTAAAAGTTAAATAATCGACCCACACCTCCTAAGGCCGGTCCTTTCTTCAGACCTCTCTAAAAGTTAAATAATCGACCAGCACCTGCTAAATCCGGTCCTTTCTTCAGACCCCTCTAAAAGTTAAATAATTGACCCACACCTCCTAAAGCCGGTTCTTTCTTCAGACCTCTCTAAAAGTTAAATAATCGACCCACACCTCCTAAGGCCGGTCCTTTCTTCAGACCTCTCTAAAAGTTAAATAATCGACCCGCACCTCCTAAATCCGGTCCTTTCTTCAGACCCCTCTAAAAGTTAAATAATCGACCCACACCTCCTAAAGCCGGTTCTTTCTTCAGACCTCTCTAAAAGTTAAATAATCGACCCACACCTCCTAAGGCCGGTCCTTTCTTCAGACCTCTCTAAAAGTTAAATAATCGACCCGCACCTCCTAAATCCGGTCCTTTCTTCAGACCCCTCTAAAAGTTAAATAATCGACCCACACCTCCTAAAGCCGGTTCTTTCTTCAGACCTCTCTAAAAGTTAAATAATCGACCCACACCTCCTAAAGCCGGTTCTTTCTTCAGACCTCTCTAAAAGTTAAATAATCGACCCACACCTCCTCAAGCCGGTTCTTTCTTCAGACCTCTCTAAAAGTTAAATAATCGACCCACACCTCCTAAAGCCGGTTCTTTCTTCAGACCTCTCTAAAAGTTAAATAATCGACCCACACCTCCTAAAGCCGGTCCTTTCTTCAGACCCCTCTAAAAGTTAAATAATCGACCCACACCTCCTAAGGCCGGTTCTTTCTTCAGACCTCTCTAAAAGTTAAATAATCGACCCGCACCTCCTAAGGCCGGTCCTTTCTTCAGACCTCTCTAAAAGTTAAATAATCGACCCACACCTCCTAATACCGGTCCTTTCTTCAGACCTCTCTAAAAGTAAAATAATCGACCCGCACCTCCTAAAGCCGGTTCTTTCTTCAGACCCCTCTAAAAGTTAAATAATTGACCCACACCTCCTAAAGCCGGTTCTTTCTTCAGACCTCTCTAAAAGTTAAATAATCGACCCACACCTCCTAAAGCCGGTTCTTTCTTCAGACCTCTCTAAAAGTTAAATAATCGACCCACACCTCCTAAAGCCGGTCCTTTCTTCAGACCCCTCTAAAAATTAAATAATCGACCCACACCTCCTAAAGCCGGTTCTTTCTTCAGACCTCTCTAAAAGTTAAATAATCGACCCACACCTCCTAAAGCCGGTTCTTTCTTCAGACCTCTCTAAAAGTTAAATAATCGACCCACACCTCCTAAGGCCGGTTCTTTCTTCAGACCTCTCTAAAAGTTAGATAATCGACCCGCACCTCCTAAGGCCGGTCCTTTCTTCAGACCCCTCTAAAAGTTAAATAATCGACCCACACCTCCTAAAACCGGTCCTTTCTTCAGACCTCTCTAAAAGTTAAATAATCGACCCGCACCTCCTAAAGCCGGTTCTTTCTTCAGACCCCTCTAAAAGTTAAATAATTGACCCACACCTCCTAAAGCCGGTTCTTTCTTCAGACCTCTCTAAAAGTTAAATAATTGACCCACACCTCCTAAGGCCGGTCCTTTCTTCAGACCTCTCTAAAAGTTAAATAATCGACCAGCACCTGCTAAATCCGGTCCTTTCTTCAGACCCCTCTAAAAGTTAAATAATTGACCCACACCTCCTAAAGCCGGTTCTTTCTTCAGACCTCTCTAAAAGTTAAATAATCGACCCACACCTCCTAAGGCCGGTCCTTTCTTCAGATCTCTCTAAAAGTTAAATAATCGACCCGCACCTCCTAAATCCGGTCCTTTCTTCAGACCCCTCTAAAGGTTAAATAATCGACCCACACCTCCTAAAGCCGGTTCTTTCTTCAGACCTCTCTAAAAGTTAAATAATCGACCCACACCTCCTAAAGCCGGTCCTTTCTTCAGACCTCTCTAAAAATTAATTAATTGACCCGCACCTCCTAAGACCGGTCCTTTCTTCAGACCTCTCTAAAAATTAAATAATCGACCCACACCTCCAAAGGCCGGTCCTTTCTTCAGACCCCTCTAAAAGTTAAATAATCGACCCACACCTCCTAAAGCCGGTCCTTTCTTCAGACCTCTCTAAAAATTAATTAATCGACCCGCACCTCCTAAGGCCGGTCCTTTCTTCTGACCTCTCTAAAAATTAAATAATCGACCCACACCTCCTAAGGCCGGTCCTTTCTTCAGACTCCTCTAAAAGTTAAATAATCGACCCACACCTCCTAAAGCCGGTCCTTTCTTCAGACCTCTCTAACAATTAATCAATCGACCCGCACCTCCTAAATCCGGTCCTTTCTTCAGACCTCTCTAAAAATTAATTAATCGACCCGCACCTCCTAAGGCCGGTCCTTTCTTCAGACCTATCTAAAAATTAAATAATCGACCCACACCTCCTAAGGCTGGTCCTTTCTTCAGACTCCTCTAAAAGTTAAATAATCGACCCACACCTCCTAAGGCCGGTCCTTTCGTCAGACCCCTCTAAAAGTTAAATAATCGACCCACACCTCCTAAAGCCGTTCCTTTCTTCAGACCTCTCTAAAAATTAATCAATCGACCCGCACCTCCTAAGGTCGGTCCTTTCTTCAGACCTCTCTAAAAGTTAAATAATCGACCGACACCTCCTAAAGCCGGTTCTTTCTTCAGACCTCTCTAATAGTTAAATAATCGACCCACACCTCCTAAAGCCGGTCCTTTCTTCAGACCTCTCTAAAAATTAAATAATCGACCCGCACCTCCTAAGGCCGGTCCTTTCTTCAGACCCCTCTAAAAGTTAAATAATCGATCCGCACCTCCTAAGGCCGGTCCTTTCTTCAGACCTCTCTAAAAGTTAAATAATCGACCCACACCTCCTAAGGCCGGTCCTTTCTTCAGACCTCTCTAAAAGTGAAATAATCGACCCACACCTCCTAAAGCCGGTTCTTTCTTGAGACCTCTCTAAAAGTTAAATAATCGACCCACACCTCCTAAGGCCGGTCCTTTCTTCAGACCCCTCTAAAAGTTAAATAATCGACCCACACCTCCTAAGGCCGGTCCTTTCTTCAGACCTCTCTAAAAGTTAATTAATCGACCCACACCTCCTAAAGCCGGTCCTTTCTTCAGACCCCTCTAAAAGTTAAATAATCGACCCACACCTCCTAAGGCCGGTCCTTTCTTCAGACCTCTCTAAAAGTTAAATAATCGACCCGCATCTCCTAAAGCCGGTTCTTTCTTCAGACCTCTCTAAAAGTTAAATAATCGACCCACACCTCCTAAAGCCGGTTCTTTCTTCAGACCTCTCTTAAAGTTAAATAATCGACCCGCACCTCCTAAAGCCAGTTCTTTCTTCAGACCCCTCTAAAAGTTAAATAATCGACCCACACCTCCTAAAGCCGGTCCTTTCTTCAGACCTCTCTAAAAATTAATTAATCGACCCGCACCTCCTAAGACCGGTCCTTTCTTCAGACCTCTCTAAAAATTAAATAATCGACCCACACCTCCAAAGGCCGGTCCTTTCTTCAGACCCCTCTAAAAGTTAAATAATCGACCCACACCTCCTAAAGCCGGTCCTTTCTTCAGACCTCTCTAAAAATTAATTAATCGACCCGCACCTCCTAAGGCCGGTCCTTTCTTCAGACCTCTCTAAAAATTAAATAATCGACCCACACCTCCTAAGGCCGGTCCTTTCTTCAGACTCCTCTAAAAGTTAAATAATCGACCGACACCTCCTAAAGCCGGTCCTTTCTTCAGACCTCTCTAACAATTAATCAATCGACCCGCACCTCCTAAATCCGGTCCTTTCTTCAGACCTCTCTACAAATTAATTAATCGACCCGCACCTCCTAAGGCCGGTCCTTTCTTCAGACTCCTCTAAAAGTTAAATAATCGACCCACACCTCCTAAGGCCGGTCCTTTCGTCAGACCCCTCTAAAAGTTAAATAATCGACCCACACCTCCTAAAGCCGGTTCTTTCTTCAGACCTCTCTAAAAGTTAAATAATCGACCCACACCTCCTAAAGCCGGTTCTTTCTTCAGACCTCTCTAAAAGTTAAATAATCGACCCACACCTCCTAAAGCCGGTCCTTTCTTCAGACCCCTCTAATAGTTAAATAATCGACCCACACCTCCTAAAGCCGGTCCTTTCTTCAGACCTCTCTAAAAATTAAATAATCGACCCGCACCTCCTAAGGCCGGTCCTTTCTTCAGACCCCTCTAAAAGTTAAATAATCGATCCGCACCTCCTAAGGCCGGTCCTTTCTTCAGACCTCTCTAAAAGTTAAATAATCGACCCACACCTCCTAAGGCCGGTCCTTTCTTCAGACCTCTCTAAAAGTGAAATAATCGACCCACACCTCCTAAAGCCGGTTCTTTCTTGAGACCTCTCTAAAAGTTAAATAATCGACCCGCACCTCCTAAGGCCGGTCCTTTCTTCAGACCTCTCTAAAAGTTAAATAATCGACCCACACCTCCTAATACCGGTCCTTTCTTCAGACCTCTCTAAAAGTAAAATAATCGACCCGCACCTCCTAAAGCCGGTTCTTTCTTCAGACCTCTCTAAAAGTTAAATAATTGACCCACACCTCCTAAAGCCGGTTCTTTCTTCAGACCTCTCTAAAAGTTAAATAATCGACCCACACCTCCTAAAGCCGGTTCTTTCTTCAGACCTCTCTAAAAGTTAAATAATCGACCCACACCTCCTAAAGCCGGTCCTTTCTTCAGACCCCTCTAAAAATTAAATAATCGACCCACACCTCCTAAAGCCGGTTCTTTCTTCAGACCTCTCTAAAAGTTAAATAATCGACCCACACCTCCTAAAGCCGGTTCTTTCTTCAGACCTCTCTAAAAGTTAAATAATCGACCCACACCTCCTAAGGCCGGTCCTTTCTTCAGATCTCTCTAAAAGTTAAATAATCGACCCGCACCTCCTAAATCCGGTCCTTTCTTCAGACCCCTCTAAAGGTTAAATAATCGACCCACACCTCCTAAAGCCGGTTCTTTCTTCAGACCTCTCTAAAAGTTAAATAATCGACCCACACCTCCTAAAGCCGGTCCTTTCTTCAGACCTCTCTAAAAATTAATTAATTGACCCGCACCTCCTAAGACCGGTCCTTTCTTCAGACCTCTCTAAAAATTAAATAATCGACCCACACCTCCAAAGGCCGGTCCTTTCTTCAGACCCCTCTAAAAGTTAAATAATCGACCCACACCTCCTAAAGCCGGTCCTTTCTTCAGACCTCTCTAAAAATTAATTAATCGACCCGCACCTCCTAAGGCCGGTCCTTTCTTCTGACCTCTCTAAAAATTAAATAATCGACCCACACCTCCTAAGGCCGGTCCTTTCTTCAGACTCCTCTAAAAGTTAAATAATCGACCCACACCTCCTAAAGCCGGTCCTTTCTTCAGACCTCTCTAACAATTAATCAATCGACCCGCACCTCCTAAATCCGGTCCTTTCTTCAGACCCCTCTAAAAGTTAAATAATCGACCCACACCTCCTAAGGCCGGTCCTTTCTTCAGACCTCTCTAAAAGTTAATTAATCGACCCACACCTCCTAAAGCCGGTCCTTTCTTCAGACCCCTCTAAAAGTTAAATAATCGACCCACACCTCCTAAGGCCGGTCCTTTCTTCAGACCTCTCTAAAAGTTAAATAATCGACCCGCATCTCCTAAAGCCGGTTCTTTCTTCAGACCTCTCTAAAAGTTAAATAATCGACCCACACCTCCTAAAGCCGGTTCTTTCTTCAGACCTCTCTTAAAGTTAAATAATCGACCCGCACCTCCTAAAGCCAGTTCTTTCTTCAGACCCCTCTAAAAGTTAAATAATCGACCCACACCTCCTAAAGCCGGTCCTTTCTTCAGACCTCTCTAAAAATTAATTAATCGACCCGCACCTCCTAAGACCGGTCCTTTCTTCAGACCTCTCTAAAAATTAAATAATCGACCCACACCTCCAAAGGCCGGTCCTTTCTTCAGACCCCTCTAAAAGTTAAATAATCGACCCACACCTCCTAAAGCCGGTCCTTTCTTCAGACCTCTCTAAAAATTAATTAATCGACCCGCACCTCCTAAGGCCGGTCCTTTCTTCAGACCTCTCTAAAAATTAAATAATCGACCCACACCTCCTAAGGCCGGTCCTTTCTTCAGACTCCTCTAAAAGTTAAATAATCGACCGACACCTCCTAAAGCCGGTCCTTTCTTCAGACCTCTCTAACAATTAATCAATCGACCCGCACCTCCTAAATCCGGTCCTTTCTTCAGACCTCTCTACAAATTAATTAATCGACCCGCACCTCCTAAGGCCGGTCCTTTCTTCAGACTCCTCTAAAAGTTAAATAATCGACCCACACCTCCTAAGGCCGGTCCTTTCGTCAGACCCCTCTAAAAGTTAAATAATCGACCCACACCTCCTAAAGCCGGTCCTTTCTTCAGACCTCTCTAAAAATTAATCAATCGACCCACACCTCCTAAGGTCGGTCCTTTCTTCAGACCTCTCTAAAAGTTAAATAATCGACCGACACCTCCTAAAGCCGGTTCTTTCTTCAGACCTCTCTAATAGTTAAATAATCGACCCACACCTCCTAAAGCCGGTCCTTTCTTCAGACCTCTCTAAAAATTAAATAATCGACCCGCACCTCCTAAGACCGGTCCTTTCTTCAGACCCCTCTAAAAGTTAAATAATCGACCCGCACCTCCTAAGGCCGGTCCTTTCTTCAGACCTCTCTAAAAGTTAAATAATCGACCCACACCTCCTAAGGCCGGTCCTTTCTTCAGACCTCTCTAAAAGTGAAATAATCGACCCACACCTCCTAAAGCCGGTTTTTTCTTCAGACCTCTCTAAAAGTTAAATAATCGACCCACACCTCCTAAGGCCGGTCCTTTCTTCAGACCCCTCTAAAAGTTAAATAATCGACCCACACCTCCTAAGGCCGGTCCTTTCTTCAGACCTCTCTAAAAGTTAATTAATCGACCCACACCTCCTAAAGCCGGTCCTTTCTTCAGACCGCTCTAAAAGTTAAATAATCGACCCGCACTTCCTAAGGCCGGTCCTTTCTTCAGACCTCTCTAAAAGTTAAATAATCGACCCACACCTCCTAAAGCCGGTCCTTTCTTCAGACCTCTCTAAAAGTTAATTAATCGACCCACACCTCCTAAGGCCGGTTCTTTCTTCAGACCTCTCTAAAAGTTAAATAATCGACCCACACCTCCTAAAGCCGGTCCTTTCTTCAGATCCCTCTAAAAGATAATCAATCGATCACAACAAGTAACCCATGAAGTGAAATGTCCGATATAAGGTACTTCGATTATATTGTTCCCCCTTTTTGTCATCTCCCAAAGAAATAATTAAATTCAATAAACATTTATAATTGGTTTTTAATGTTCCTACACCAAGATACACGTACGTCCATTTCACAACCACTGTTCATAAAAAAGAAGACCAGAGGCAGAGCACATCATTATATTGAAAATCCACTTGTAAGTACATTTTTATTTTCATATTGTAATTAAATGCTCCGTCCTATACAAATAAAAAAAATATTACAATGTTTAACATGTATTTTGAATTTTAGAATAATGCTTAAAAAGTCCAGTTGATAGTTACAAAATTTAAATAACCTAATTAAACACTGGGCACTTTCCTTTGAAACTCGTGTAATATTTTAAGTAAACTTATTCATGTCATTTTTTTCTGTATATTGTGTACATTATAAGGACCTTTAATACAAGCTTAAGAAATGTTCATATATATAGGTTTACAAAGTGAAATCCTAAAAATTTTGTTTGATTTTCAGATTGTCTTGATAATAGTTTTAATAAACAAATCTTATGCATACATGTCTTAGAAAACCACACTAAAATAATGAACAAAAATGTCGATATTAACATTAATTAACTAACAATTATCTTAAATCTCAACACGGTGTAATTGATTGATTGATTGATTGATTGATTGATTGATTGATTGATTGATTGATTGGTTGATTGATTGATTGATTGATGTCCAGCGAGTTGTACTTCAGCTATATTCCGGACGAGAACAAGTTCAGTAATATATAAAAAACTATATATAGAAATGAAGGAAGGGGTGGGTCAAATATGTTATTATTATAAAACTATATATAGAAATGAAGGAAGGGGTGGGTCAAATATGTTATTATTATAAAACTATATATAGAAATGAAGAAAGGGGTGGGTCAACTATGTTATTATTATAAAACTATATATAGAAATGAAGGAAGGGGTGGGTCAACTATGTTATTATTATAAAACTATATATAGAAATGAAGGAAGGGATGGGTCAACTATATTATTATTATAAAACTATATATAGAAATGAAGGAAGGGATGGGTCAAATATGTTATTATTATAAAACTATATATAGAAATGAAGGAAGGGGTGGGTCAACCATGTTATTATTATAAAACTATATATAGAAATGAAGGAAGGGATGGGTCAAATATGTGTTTTATTATTATAAAACTATATATAGAAATGAAGGAAGGGATGGGTCAACTATGTTATTATTATAAAACTATATATAGAAATGAAGGAAGGGGTGGGTCAACCATGTTATTATTATAAAACTATATATAGAAATGAAGGAAGGGGTGGGTCAACCATGTTATTATTATTATAAAACTAAGGTTCTCCTTCCTCAAGGTGACCTTGGTCGATTTTGGCTATCCTGTTTAGATCCTTTGGTTTTATTGCTCCCAAAACAAAAGATGTCTTTAGTGTGTAGAGAGCTTAACACTAACTCTAAACACGTTACCCCACTATGATCCACGGCTTAACACTAACTACAAACACGTTACCCCACTATGATCCACGGCTTAACACTAACTCCAAACACGTTACCCCACTATGATCCACGGCTTAACACTAACTCTAAACACGTTACCCCACTATGATCCATGGCTTAACACTAACTCCAAACACGTTACCCCACTATGATCCACGGCTTAACACTAACTCCAAACACGTTACCCCACTATGATCCACGGCTTAACACTAACTCCAAACACGTTACCCCACTATGATCCATGGCTTAACACTAACTCTAAACACGTTACCCCACTATGATCCATGGCTTAACACTAACTCCAAACACGTTACCCCACTATGATCCACGGCTTAACACTAACTCCAAACACGTTACCCCACTATGATCCACGGCTTAACACTAACTCCAAACACGTTACCCCACTATGATCCATGGCTTAACACTAACTACAAACACGTTACCCCACTATGATCCACGGCTTAACACTAACTCCAAACACGTTACCCTACTATGATCCACGGCTTAACACTAACTCCAAACACGTTACCCCACTATGATCCATGGTTTAACACTAACTACAAACACGTTACCCCACTATGATCCACGGCTTAACACTAACTCCAAACACGTTACCCCACTATGATCCACGGCTTAACACTAACTCCAAACACGTTACCCCACTATGATCCACGGCTTAACACTAACTCCAAACACGTTACCCCCACTATGATCCACGGCTTAACACTAACTACAAACACGTTACCCCACTATGATCCACGGCTTAACACTAACCCCAAACACGTTACCCCACTATGATCCACAGCTTAACACTAACCCCAAACACGTTACCCCACTATGATCCACGGCTTAACACTAACTCCAAACACGTTACCCCACTATGATCCACGGCTTAACACTAACTCCAAACACGTTACCCCACTATGATCCATGGCTTAACACTAACTCCAAACACGTTACCCCACTATGATCCACGGCTTAACACTAACTTCAAACACGTTACCCCACTATGATCCATGGCTTAACACTAACTCCAAACACGTTACCCCACTATGATCCACGGCTTAACACTAACTCCAAACACGTTACCCCACTATGATCCACGGCTTAACACTAACTCCAAACACGTTACCCCACTATGATCCACGGCTTAACACTAACTCCAAACACGTTACCCCACTATGATCCACGGCTTAACACTAACTCCAAACACGTTACCCCACTATGATCCATGGCTTAACACTAACTACAAACACGTTACCCTACTATGATCCACGGCTTAACACTAACTCCAAACACGTTACCCCACTATGATCCACGGCTTAACACTAACTACAAACACGTTACCCCACTATGATCCACGGCTTAACACCATGTATAATGTAAGAATGAATTTGAATTTGAATTTTTGGTGTTTAACGCCACTTTCAGCAATATTCCAGCTATATCATGGCGACCAGTTTTAGTGGTGGAGGAAGCCGGAGTACCCGGAGAGAACCACCGACCCTGGGCAAGCAACTGGTAAACTTTATCACTTTCGGCTGCGAGTCGAGTGCACCTTTTTTGAAATTTACAAAGCTGGGCGCGAACCCACGCCGTATTGGTGATAGGCTTGTATGAGCTGTTAGATCCAACGACCTAATTCATTGAGCCACCCGGGCCCCATATAATATAAGAAAACTATCTTAATATAGAATATTAAAAAATATAAGTCATGCAGAAAATGTTAAAATATTGTTACTGGTCTGAAAGTAGCGAAATTGGGAATAACCGGTGTACACTGGATGGCGTCTCATTTAAATCTGACTGGTTTAATAGTAGCCGACTGTGTCTTAAGTCTAACCGGATCAATGAGATGGATAACAACAACAAATCAGTGTGACTGGTCTATACTTAGACGGATTGTGAAGAACCAGTTTAAACTGGACAAGGTCTCATCCAATTCTGACTGGTCTACAATTAGCCGAATGATGAAGACCCAGTATATATTAGATATGGTCTCACTAAAGTTTAACTGGTTTAAAATTAACCGAATGATGAAGACCTAGTATATATTAGATATGGTCTCGCTAAAGTCTAACTGGTTTAAAATTAGCCGAATGATGAAGAACCAGTATCGATAGGGTCTCACATAAGTCTGACTGGTCTAAAATTAACCGAATGATGAAGAACCAGTATATATATTAGATATGGTCTCATTTAAGTCTAATTGGTCTAAAATCAGTCAGATGATAAAGAACAAGTTTATTCAGGATAGGGTTTCATTTAAGTCTAACTGGTCTAAAGTCGGATTCAGAAGAACCAGTTCAAACTGGACAAGGTCTCATCTAATTCTGAATGTTCTTAAAACGTTCGGATGGAGAATGATCAGTTTATGTTGTATAAGGTTTCATTTAAATCTGAATTATCGGGATGATAAAGAACCAGTTTATATTTGTTATGGTGTCATTTAAGTCTAACTTGTCTAAAGTTAACCGATTGACGAAGAACCAGTTTATTTTGGAGATGGTCTCATATCAGTGAGACTGGATTAATATTAGCCAGATGGAGTAGAACCAGGGATGTGGTCTCATTTCAGTGCGACTGGTCCTAGATTGTCGAGATGGAGTAAAACTATTTATATTGGATAGCGTCCCAGTAAAGTCTAACAGGTCTAACATTAGCCGAGTGGAGTAGAACCAGATTATATTGGATATCGCTTCATTTCAGTATGAATACACACTGTTATATGGAATAGTGTCTCGTTTCAGTGTGTCTATTCTATGTAAGATGGTTGGTTGGTTGGTTTTATGGTTGGTGTTAAACGCCACTTTCAACAATATTTCAGTTATATCGTGGCGGTAAGTTTTTACTGATGAAGGAAACCGGAGTACCCGGACAAAAACTTTATCACAAATGTTGTACACCTCGCCCTGAGCGGGAGTCGAACCCACAACATCAATGGTGATAGGCACCGTTTGCATAGGTAGTTGTGAAACTACCATACGATCACAGCCACGATGGCCTTTGTGTGTACTTTGTGTGTACTTTGTGTGTACTTTGAAATAACTACCTCAGTGGTGCAATGGTTAACATGATCGCCTCACGTGAAAAAAGATTGATGTGTTATCTATATAATGTTTCACTGCAAAGCACATAGCACTACCATTAAGAAGAAAGAGAAAAGCCTGGTTTGGTACCATTCTATGTAAGACTGGTCGGGTGAAGAGGAAACAGTTATATAGGATAATGTCTCGTTTCAATGTGACTTTTTAAAAATTAGAGGGAGAGTGAGGACACAGTTTTATACATATTGGGTATGATTTCATATAAGTCTGACTGGTTTTGAAGCAGAGGGATGGAGCCGCCTCCAATTCATACTTTTATGCCCACTATAAATCAAATTTGTAGACAATATTACAATTTCATTGCTCATTTTCAAAATTGGCGCTAAACACCAATCAATCAATCATTTTCATTGTAGTGGTGTTAAGATCGTTTAAAAAAACAATATATTTTTTTTTATATCTGCCACTATCAGCAAGTTTTATAATCTCCATAAAATCACCGGTTTTAACATCCGTGTTATCTGTTTGAGTCCTTCAGACGTTACGGATGTTAATCTAGACAAATACTACAACATCAAACATGTTTTATTCCAACCTATGGTCGTCAAGACAGACTACTAGCTCTATGATTCATAAGTAAATTAAACATTGTTTTTTGTGTGTAAATATTCTACAGTTATACGATGAAATGGTCCCATGATCAATATGTAAACATTATGTTTATTACTGTTTAAAGAATGGTCTAACAACAAAGTATAAATTCACGAGTGTACGTAAATATAATTTACCTACAGTGTAAACATACAACTTTTATACCTACATTGTATACTCAAAATCATAAAGCTATTGTGATCACTTATAAAATTGTGAATTACACCCTATTTTTAAATGAAATACAACCGTAAATTATCTTTAATTATTTTAATGATACCTATTTAATAGTTTAGTATACCCGTTCTTTGTTAATGAGTGGTTGAAAATATCTAAAAACAAATTTATGATATGCAATGTAATTATTAGGCGGTTTTGGAATTTTTATTATCATTAATTTTGATACAAAAGTTCATATGTAGGACAATGTAATGAGAGGACACGATATAATGAAAGAAAGAAAGAAACGAAAAGAAAAAACCCATACACATTTAAACGGTGCGTGATTGTTATTTAACGCCAAATGAACAATTTTCCCGCTATATCATGGCGAGAACATGTTACATGTAGTGAGACGAGGATATGATGAGTTCTGCTTTGTAACTAGACCAAAACGCTTAGTTGCATTTTTATAGTGAAAATATACTGAAACAACACTTCTCAGGTAGACATGTCGCTCCACTCGGACACATTATCCTGATCCCGATCCAGTCAGATTTTGCCCTTACTTCCTAATGCTGAACGGCTTAGTGCAGAAGCAGAAAATACCATTATTACAGTTTGTCGTTTTATAGACGGTTTTATTTGAAAATGCCCCCCCCCCCCCCCCCCCCCCCAAACCTCTATATATACTATTTACACGGTTTGTTCCTAGCCGATGGTTACTATCTGCCCCTCACCCTCCTCCACCCTCTTCATTAGTGCATCATAACCCTCTATATATACTATTTACATGGTTTGTTCCTAGCCGATGGTTACTATCTGCCCCTCACCTCCCTCTTCATAAGTGCATCATAACCATTGACTGGCTAAGATGTGTGAATATGCCATCTGTTCAAAGAACTTGTACAAACCATGTTTACAAATTATTTGAACAGTTAGCATATTCACACATAATAGGTTGAGTTGATTTACTCTAAAGAGAGTAGATCTACTCAATTTATAATAATTATATGTTAGTTAAACATGAAAATATAGATATCTCAAATAAAAGAAACCTTGACATTACCTATTCAGATTAACATTGTTTATCATAATTTAAAATATGATGTTATTGCTTAAACTTCGAGATCATAGTTTTATTATTGGAAAGATAGATACCAGGGAAACAAATTAATATAAGTTTTCTTAAACTTGTTTTCGAATCCATTTAATTATTTGCATTTATCTTTTTGTACAATATTGTTAATTAATTAATTAAATATGTCTAAACTAAGAAATGGCAGTGTTTCGTGCAATCAATCTAAAAGCGAAATCACAATTATTAAAGGGGCATTAGCTACGATTTTGACCAAAACAATTATATGTTTTGGAAATTAATAAATAGCTTTAAAATGATGAAATAAAGGTAACTATTTCACATTAAACAGCTTATCGTACCATTTTTCGCCTTTTGAGAACAAAAATTACCATCGATTTATTATTTCCTTGCAAGCAAATAATTTGACCTTGCTTTCTCCGTAAGGCAACTGACCTTACTAGTGACAGATAAAAACGAATAATTTGTATTTTGTCGCTTATTAACTGCAAACTTGCATGGTTCTTTGTCCGTATTTAACGCCGACTAAAAACAGATTCACAGAAAATAAGAAATAAGTGCATTGTTGTACTGATTTAATGACGATTCGGCAAACTCCGTAAACAATGCCGATAATTAATAAGATGGCGTCCATTTCTTGATCGATCTCAAAACACGAGCAGTTGCACCTTTTCCCCCCGATGCGCGTACATTTCATAACATTTATAAGTTACAGAAACACGTTTTATTAAGGCATCAATCATATCTGATAGTTTTTATGGGTAACAAAAAATTATGATTTTGGCAGATAATGCCCCTTTAAGCACATTAACACGTAAATACGCAAAAACAAAATTACAAAAGTAAGTTAAAAAATATCTATATATCTGCAGTGTATTCTTCAGACTAAACTATTTTAACATATAACAGCTTTTCACTACCAAACAAAATGAGTTTTTTTTGCGTTCAATGGTTTTAGGTTTGATTTGGTTTATAGTGTTTAACACCACTTTCAACAATATTTCAGCTATATCGTGGCGGTCAGTTTTATTGGTGGAGGAAACCAGAGTACCCGGAAAAAAACCACAGACCTGCCACAAGAAACTTTATCACATAATGTTGTATCGAATACACCTTGACTGAGAAGAATTCGAACTCACAGCTTTAGTGGTGATAGTAGGCACTGATTGCATATGTAATCATAAATACAACTACCATACGATCACGATCCTAAAATATTTGGAAAATGAAAATAGTTTTTTTTTTGTAATTTATCAACTTTCCCTATTCAAATTCATAATTAAGTTGACAAGTCAGGTACATCGATTTGATTGTTCATGTTCTGTCATGATATATCTCAGTTAATCAAAAAAATAAAATGTATCCTGGTATATAATATAGAAAAAAAAAGAGTAATTGCTTTTTAAACTGGTGATACATAGGAGTTTAGTTACTATTGAGATTTTTATCTATGTAACATAGGAACACCATTGGTGCAATCATCGATTGTCTAACAATATTTAACAAGGTGTTTATTATAGTAGTAATCCTATTTTTCTTGTTAGATTTAAGATAAAAATGTCGATTAGATTTTGTGGTATAAATTATAGAGGTATTTTGTGTCACAATTGGGCTCAGCATATCGTATAATGGTACAATTGTATACACCAATAAGATTAAGATTTCAGAGATAAAACTTTTGCTATCTTTTTTCCATAAATAACATTTAAACCTTATTGTTTGTTAAATAACGTTTAATCATTCGAAATGACGACATGTATGCAATTATTATTGTCAATAATGCATCGTAGGGGAGGTAACCCTTGTTGTTGGTATAGAACACGATTCATGGAGTCCCATAGACAGACACACTTGAATGCAAATGAACGGAAACACTGCTTTTAAACCAAAACAATTGAAATGTTGAACATAAAACACATTCGGTGTGTCTATGAATTAAATGTTAATAACGGTGTCCACGTAATGATACAGATTCACACCCATCCCACCATTTTAAATGTCACTATACTTTATTACATGTGGAAACAAATATTGTGATGCAAGCCTCCTTTTTCAGTTTTCGTTCCGCCTTTAGCGAAACAAAACGGTATATAGAATGATCCCACAATAGTCAAGTATTACATAACCTGACAACCCCACTGCTTTTATGTAAATTAAGTCAAAATAACAATTTGTAGAGCCTGATATTCAAGATTATGGAGTCGATATAAAAGTCACCTCATACATACATGTAACTGAATTCGTTGTCAGTTGCCAACATCTATGACACCTCCATGTTTATATCTTAGTAAAAATCAGAAAGGCTATGCTTCAGATAGAAAAAAAGGACATACAACAATACCCAGAGATCATTGTAATGAAACAGAGCACGAAACTCATTTCTTTTTACAGTCAGTGTCAACAAAATTTATAAATAAGACATAAAATGTTGTCTCTCAAAACATGCATGTCGGTCATAATGACTTTTAAGACTTAGATGACTCTATATACTTTAAGAAATAAATCATGGAAGCCAGAATGTGTTGGGAGTTTTAACATGGGTTGACGGATATTAGTATTTTATCCCAGCCAGAGACACATTCTGGCTTCCATGATTTATTTCGATTCTGATATGTCTAAGAGTACAAATACGGCAGTATACTTTGATTGGAAGACGTAATTTATATTTACACTTGCGGAACATGTCGCACACAATTTATGCTGCCAAATTCGAGCAGACGATAATTCATCAACATGTACATTTACGACGGAAAAGTCAGTCACATTCACCGGCGTGTGTGCGAATGAGATTATACCATCGATAAATCGCTCGTTTGTCTACACAGCGAAAGCAGGATGTCATGTTAGAGTACTATACACAGACTTTTTTTTGTTACAAGATTAATAATTAATAAAATTAATAAAATACAATGGGTGGTTTTAAGTTGGAGAATGTCCTCGTATCTCTCCATTCCTTAAAAACAATGGGCCTCGGCTCCATTATCTTTAAGGAATGGAGAGTTACTTGGATATTCTCCTATACGTAATATGTCGCATGGTACAATGAAATATACATTGAAAGCACATTTCTATTATTTAGTTTTCATGGCTTGCTATTACACTATTTGTACTCACTACATCCAGATTTTTACACTTTAGAAAATATAATTAACATAGAGACCTAATGGGTAACTTTTTTAATAATGGACCAAAAATTTTGGAATTAATTGTCAGAGTTCGTATATATCATATATTAATACACATCTAGAAAAATAATTGTTGATTTGAAAACTGGATTTTTAAGAATTTTTGTCTGAAGATTTATCAAACCCGTCATGAATTCCTAATGTCTAAATTCAGTTCAGTAAACGTAGATTCTCAATTTTATTTTCTAAGCATTTTTTACATTCAGTTCAGTGAGGGCCGTCGTGGTTGTGATCGTATGGTAGTTGGATTTACAGCTATCTATGCAATCAGTGCCTATAACCACTAACGTTGTGAGTTCGAACCACACTCAGGCGAGGTGTACTTGATACAATATTACAATGTATGTGATAAAGTTTGTCAATGACTTGCGAGAGGTCGGTGGTTTTCTCCTGGTACTCCGGTTTCCTCCACCAATAAAACTGACCCCCACGATATAACTGAATTATTGTTGAAAGTGGCATTAAACACAATAACCTCAACCCTCTACAGATATCGGAAGTGAGACGCGTTAACATCTTCGTCTCCATTAATGACACCCGTACAGGGGCGGATCCAGGATTTCAAGTTAGGGGGGCGCACTTAAAAAAATTGCGCCGAGTGGAGGGAAGCGCGAATTTTTTTGGGGTATTTCGTGTGAAAAATCACGATTTTACGCCAAAAAATCATATTTTTTCCAATTTTAGGGGGGGGGGGGGGCGCCGGGTGCGCCACCCCCCCCCCCCCCCCCCCCCCCACCGCCCGCCTTGGATCCGCCCCTGCCGTAATTAATTCCTAATTTCTAAAATCAGTCAACGTAATTCTCAAAATGCTAGTTGGGGATCGTAATCGAGTAACTTTATTATCATCGTCATTACATATCGAATGTAAATTAACCTGCTTATTTTGAAGTATATGATCTGAGAAAAATAATAATCAATGTTTCATTTTAATTATTAAATTAAAAAAAATATATATATTTGTTTAAAAATAACATGTCAATCTCTGAGATTGATTATTTTATATATTAAAAAATATAACATACCTGCGTTAAGGTCGAATTCAATTATTTTTCTATCTAAATGTAACATCCATTGAAATATTTAAAATATATCCCGAATTTATATCCGTAAAGCTGACACCTATTATATAAAAATGTACGTCTATATATAAATGAAAGAGTTTTTACCTGTGTGTATATATTATAAAAGTCTATTAAACTTATATACCTCAAATAAATACTTGTACTTCAAATAAAGCTAATTTATCCACAAACATAGAAACTGATTTTAAAAATGCTCTTAGCTGTAAAAATTAGGTGGGACCAATTTTACGGCCGATTCCATTTAAATCTCAATTATTGCATGTTAGATATTTACACCTGTTTATTATGCAGTATTGTTTGCATTTTCTTGAATTTTTAAAGCACTTTTTCGCTATGTGTTTTGATATGAATATTTTAAGTCTAGTTTGCGACGTGGTATATTTACTTACTCTTAAAATGATTTAACCTACGAACGTGTACTAAAATGCAAGTTATTTGTGGGTGTGTAGAAAAAGCTAAAAAAACTCGATTCAGCGAGTCAGAATTTTAACGCCAAATTATTTTTTAGCCAGTTATATGTCATGGCGAGAACAAGTTACCTTTTTTATGAGATATACTTGCAAATTTAAATTTACAATTTACAAGAAAAGCCAAAATATCGCACTTAAAGTTTAATTTTAAAGTGCTGACGCCCTTTGTAAATGTGTAATACACCCACTATATATAGTACTAACGGATTAAGACATTTGTTGTAATTCATTACTATTGCAAACCATTTTAATTCAAACGAGTCTAGATTTATTTATGCATAGGTTTCTAGTTTTAAACTTCTATTTGTAAAATCTGGTGCAAATTGTCTTTAATTAAAAAAAAACATTCTAAAGAGACCAATAAAATTGCAAGGTGTACTCGATACAACAATATGTGATAAAGCTTGTTAGTGACTTGCGACATGTCGGTGGTTTTGTCCAAGTCCTCCGGTTTCCTCAACAAGTAAATCTGACCGCCACGATATAACTGAGATATTGTTGAAAGTGGCGTTAAACACTATAGCCCTAACCCTAACCCTATCTAATAAAATGAAAACAAAAAATACCATGCTATCGGAAGAGCTCCAATATTCAATAAAAAAAATCGTAGAAAAGCGTAAAATCGAGACCCCTAATTCCGCTCACTATTGGTACAGGTACTTCAATAAAAAGTGGCGGGGTTAAATTAGCTTTACGGGTCCCAAACCTTATGTAAATGATTCAAAACTGAAAATAATGTATATATATCAGACTCAAACCCAATGCACAATTTAAGATTAAATATCATAAAAGTAACTATAAATCATACTATCAAATACATGCCATAAAAAACTTATAGAGATTTAGAAAAAAAGATTTTAATAAATTTATTACATTAATTTCGGTTTTCAAATTACTTGTGATAATCATTTAGACATCACAACCTCCATCTATATATTATTTTTCGATTTCAAAGCATGGGTCTTCATATAAATTATAAGTTATGTTCAAAGAAATAACATTTATATCTTTCCGTGCATGGACACCAGTGACAACGTCCTTAAGTTTGCAAAGTCTATCAAGGGACCATAAACAATGATTTATGTAATGTTATGTCTAGTGTCAGTTCTAGCATTTTTGTTTTATTTATAAGTGCCCGGGTGGGGGGGCTCAATGAGTTAAATAGTTGGATTACCTAACAACTCATACAAGCCTATCACCAATACGGCGTGGGTTCTCGCCCGTCTTTGTAAATTACAAAAAAGTGCACTCGACTCGCAGCCGCAAGTGAATAAGTTTACCAGTTGCTCGCCCATGGTCGGCGGTTATCTCCGGGTACTCCGGCTTCTTCCATCACTAAAACTGGTCGCCATGATATAGCTGAAATATTGCTGAAAGTGACGTTAAACACAATAAATCAATTCAAATCAATCATGTTTTATTTATATTATGGCGACATACCGTGTGTGAATCGGATGTTTCAGATATAAATCACAAATCGTTGTTGTTTTGTAGACCATTGTTTGTCTTTCCGTCTGTTTTCTGTTGGCCATAGTATTGTCCAGCTCTGTTTAACCCTTTGGTATTTTCAAACTGTTTCTTTGTCATTTTTCACAGGCACTCGATCGACGTCTGAACCCCCTTTTCCTGGTTGACCCCCCAATACACGTAGATAAGGGAAAAAAATTAAATTTAGTGAAATTCAACTTTGTCATTTTTGTTACATCTATATCATGGAGACTATCAGGGGCGCACCCGGCGCGCGCCCCCCCTAAAATTAGAAAAAATATGATTTTTTGGCGTAAAATCGTGATTTTTCACACGAAATACCCCAACAATTTTCGCGCCTCCCTTCGCTCGGCGCAATTTTTTTAAAATACGCCCTCCCTAACTTGAAATCCTGGATTCGCCCCTGACTATGGTGTATGTAAAGGAATCCAAGATTTCCAAAATAAAGTATCGGTGCGAGCGTCTCCGGATCCAATCCGATCGGGTCACTCTAGTTGTGGTTGTGATAAAGTTTGCCGGTGACTTACGATTGTATATTATATACGTCTCTCTTAGCAAGGGTGGCGTGGAAAATGGCGGAGTTAAGAAAAATATACATTTATCCCAATAAAGGTGGCACTGTATATAATATATAAAGTTATAGCTATTGTGTTTAACGCCACTTTCAACAATATTTCAGTTATAGCGTGGCGTCAGTTTTATTGGTGTACACGGACAAAACAAACGACCTGCCGCAAGTCAGTCAAACTTTACTAGATGATTAATTAATGTTGTATCGAGTACACCTCGCCATTAGAGCTACGGTTCCACAGGTAATATGCAGTGCTAGTGAAATGATTATGGTTTTACTTGTTTAAATATTTTACATGAACATTTTATAGTGTTTTCTATCATATGGTTTTAATAATATGTAGTTTTAGACACAGAAACTAATCTTGTTTAAAAAAAATCCCACTTCTAACTTACCGTGGTTACTGGTGAGCAAGGCAGTGACAAGTAAATCTTGGTTAACGGAAGGGATAAATAATTAAAGCTTAAATGCAAATTTTGAAACGTTGCGGAAAAGTCATATTAAATTGCGGAAGAGCAAATCACCGATGATCTCTATTTCTAATAAGTTTTTTCAGTCGTTCAATGTTATGGATTTAAATGGTGATTTGGAAAATTTCGAGCTAAAGGAAGAGATGGATAAATCGAATTCATTGATTATGTCAATACGAACCGATACCTATTAAGATCGATGTTCTTCTCCACTGTAAACCGAATCATTAGTGTAATGGTTAGCATCCTCGTCTCGAGTGTCGTAGGTCGTGGGTTCGAGCCCCTATCGGGTCAAACCAAAACCTATAAAATTGGTATTTGTTGCTTCTCCGCTGAGCACGCAGCATTAAGGAGAAAGAGTAAAGACTGGTTGGCTCGGAATGAGGATGTGTTCGAGTGGGGCCACATGTCTATCCATGGACTGTTGTTTCATTGAGCTAGCGCTATGAAAAAAAAATCAACTATGCGTGTTGGTCTAGTAAAAAGCGGATCTCATCATCATCTCTTTAAAAATTAATTGTTTCCGCCATGATAAAGCAGAAGAATTGCTGAGTTGGCGTTAAACTACTTATCACTCACATTTCTCCACTGTCAGATAGACGGATGTGGATTTACAACAAAAAATACAAAATTCAACCCCACAAAGACGAACAATACCAATAAGTGGTCTTAGTTTATAGAGTAATTTGAATTTGGAACGAAATTCTTATCCTGAGACAATTAAATTCAAGTAGGCTTAATTTTCAGAAACGGATATACAATTTTAACTAGAGATTTATAACCCGAAGGTCGAATGGTATATTTTCCAAACATCCCTCAAAATCAATGAATAGCAGCCACACTATACATAACGGACACACAGAGAGTACGATTATTACTGAGTTCATCCCCGGTTTTTAGTGGGGTTCGTGTTACTCGATCTTTAGTTTTATGTGTATGTTTTGTAGATCGTTGTTTGTCTTTTTTGACGTTTTCTTTTGGCCATTGTGTTGTCTGTTCTTTTTCGATATACCGATACTGATTACCACTTTGGTATCTTCAAACACTTCTTTCAAGACTCTGATATATTATCACGGCTTGATCCAACCGAACTATGAGACGATATAAAAAAAAGTAGAATCTGAATGTTCCAATTTTGTCAACCTAATCATTTTTGAAATAAAATATGAAAATGTTAAAAATAAAATATATATATATATGTAAACAAAAGCATTATCTATCGTAAATTTGTTTTCATATATTAAACTTTAAAAATAAATAGTTTTGATAAAATATTGTTTAAAGTTCAATTTAAAAGGGTTCCCTTTAGATGAAGCCTTTTGTAATGGGGTAATATAATTAGCATATCAGAGTGGTTAAACACATTTGTTTAGTCAGGCGGTATGTAAATCTTATCATAAAAACAGTTCACCATTTGTAAATATATTTAACTATAATCAACAGTGATGTTAATATAAAGATTTAAGACACGTTCCAACGAAATTTGAAAAAAGTATCTCGGGGCAATCCACGACCTAATAACGAAACGATAAATACGGAGATACACATTTCAAATACAAAAGGTAGCGAAGTTTTATTTTCTTCAAATGAAAACCTAGTAGCATTTTAATGATTTCGATATATATTTATCTACTGGAGGTAAATAATTATGCATAGATTAAAATTGAAAATTGAACTATAGACTTTCTTTATTATGCCATCTCTTTTTCCTTAAAGAGACATTAGCTACGATTTTTACCCAAAAAATTATATGTTTTGGAAATTGGTAAATAGCTTTAAAATGATGAAATAAAGGTAAATATTTCACATTAAACAGCTTATCGTACCACTTTTCGCCTTTTGAGAACGAAAATTACCATCGATTTATTATTTCCTTGCAAGCAATAATTTGACCTCGCTTTCTTCGTATGCAACTGACCTTACTAGTGACAGGTAAAAACGAATAATTTGTATTTTGTCGCTTATTAACTGCAAACTTGCATGGTTCTTTGTCCGTAATTAACACCGACTAAAAGCAGATTCACAAAAAATAAGAAATAAGTGCATTGTTGTACTGATTTAATGACGGTTCGGCAAACTCCGTAAACAATGCCGATAATTAATAAGATGTACTCCTTGATGAACACTGGAGTGCACGGAACTAATGGTCTTAACCCGCAAACGTCATATAAAATATATCAATGTTATGTGATGCCACGGCAGCCACGTCTACTGTATGGATTAGAAATTTTGCCACTCAATCAAAAACAACTAGACATTTTGAGTCGATCCCATACAAAAACATTACGCAGTTTCCAGGCATTGTCTACAAGAACCGTAACTCGCCCTGTCTTTTTATTATTAGATGCTTTGCCTATTGATGCTGAAATCCACAGAAGACAACTCTCATTCGTACACAGCATACTTGCGTGTGACAATTCAACCATCCAAGGCTTAACTGATCGACAATTGATTATGAATTTGGACAATCCTCATAGCTTCTTCTGTAAGGTCGCAGGAACTCTCGACTCTTTATGAATTACCAACTATTGGACAGCTTAAACAACACTTACCATCAAAATTAACCTGGAAACTAACTGTAAAAAAGGCAATACACTTTTATTGGGACAGAATTTCTATTAAAAGAGATGCAAGGCAAATCAACATTACATTTTATGGATCAAACCACATTGAAAATTGGATCTACTCATCCTATCTGGACAAGTCTATCGTCAAAAAAGGTACCATAAAAGCACGGCTATTAACTGGAACATATCTATTGGAAACCAATAAGCACAAATTCAGTAGTGGAAAAGAGTCACCTTTGTGCAAATGCTGTGGAACGGAGAATGAAGATGTCACTCATTTCCTGCTATTATGTCCTGCGTTATACAAGCAAAGAAAAGAGTCATTTCCTAAAACAAAAACATTCATGATATCCCTGATTGGCATGGCCAAATGGACTTCCAACTTTAATGAAAACATCATCCATTGTCAGACTAATTATTGACAGTACATTTGCTTTACCTATGGTTAAAAACCGAAGTGATCTTGAAAGTTTACATAGAATATCCGCTGATATGTCCTATAAGTTACATGCACAGAGAGCATGGTTACTACAGAAGAATTAAACTACAGGGTCAGTGTGGGAACTGCTACGCTTGACCACACATAATTACATAATTACTTAAATATTTAAATTATAGCTTGGTTAAACAGCCGGGTCAGTGTGGGAACCACTACGCTTGACCACACACAAGTGAATTTGACAAACTGTCTACTAACATTAATTAATATGTGTGCCGTATGTTATCTCGAATGTACATGTGTAAATAGGTAGAGGCAGGGGTTCACAATCTTATCTGTATATAAAGAGACGGTTTTAGATTTTATCCATATATTGAACATTTTAATATAAATGATATATAACTTTTATGTGTGTATATACATTTTTTTTACGTGTGATAATAGGATCTCACAACCTACTCATTCCAGGATGCTATATGTACATGCCAGATGAGGTGTTGCAGTTCCATGATTGGAAGTCAATACGTATAAAAGAAGAAGATGGCGTCCATTTCTTGATTGATCTCAAAACACGAGCAGTTGCACCTTTTTTTCCCGATGCGCGTACATTTCATAACATTTATAAGTTACAGAAACACGTTTTATTAAGGCATCAATCATATCTGATAGTTTTTATGGGCAACAAAAATTTACGATTTTGGCCGATAATGCCCCTTTAACTTAACTTGTCCGTGTCCATATTCATACAATCTTATGTTAACAGCAACTTACATGACTGTGTCCACCCTTTATATATACTAATTATCCACTGGATTTCAGAGTTTTCTGAGAAATATGGCCAGAAGCTGTGAACATGTTTATGAGCCTTCCTTGCCCACATTGTATGGTGGTTGGAGACTTAAATCAACCCTATAAGAAATATATATAAAAAACAACCAATACCATTGGAATACATCATTTAATATACATATAAACTAATATTAACCCTCCCGACTCTACCGGACTCTGTTTAGTAGTACCGCTATATATGCAGTCAGTGAATATCACTACTAAAGTTGGTTGATTGATTGATTGATGTTTGATGCCAACACTAGCAGTATTTCAGATATATTGTGGCTACTAAAGTTTGGAACAAGATGTACTTGATACAAATATATGTGATAAAGTTAATTAGTGGGCGGTTTCACCCACAAATGTTAAGCAATAAGTTGTATCATGTGACCTTAATAAGTTGTATCATGTGACCTTAATTTTTAATTTCCCTTCACAGTGCATTTCATACTAATTAAATCTGTACCCCGGTATTAAGTGACCACCTGTTTTATGTGACCCCATTCAATGTGCCCTTGAAAGGTCACATAAGACAGGTTTGACTGTATCTGAAATATTGTTGCAAAAAATAGTGCTTAGCAACCAATGGCAATGATAATAAATGTACAGTTCAGGTTCTATTAACAAGGTTGTAGTCTCTGAGGAAAATAATTTAATTTACAGATCCTCTTAAAATATGTCCTGCTTTGACAGCCATCTTGGATTTCTGATCAGCTCACCGAGAACTTCAATTTGAAAAAGACCAGGCTCATTCACAACATAATTAATTCCAAAACACTCAGTAGTTTCTGAACAAATGAGCTTTTAAGATCAGCTAACCAAATCCCATAATTTGCTCTGGTGGCCATTTTGAAATTTGGAACTTCACCAAAATTAAAAATTCTGAGGGAAGGCTACCAGTACTTAAAATACTATACCACAACAGACTGATAACAGATGGACAACAGTATACTACAATATTCAACAATATTTCAGCTATATCGTGGCGTTCAGTTTTATTGGTGGAGGAAACCAGATAACCCAGAGAAAACCACTGACCTGTCGTAAGTCACTGACAAACTTTATCACATAATGTTGTATGGAGTACACCTCACCTTCAAGTGTGATTCGAAATCACAATGTTAGTGGTGATAGGTACTGATTGCACAGGTAGTTATGAATCCAACAACCATACAATCACGACTACCACAGCCCTAAATTCTGAGGAAGGCTACCGGTACTTCAGGTACTATACAACAACAGAATCAGTCTTACAGCCGATGGACAACAGTATACTACAATATAAACAAACAAATTGAACAATGTATAATTCTGAATATCGAGACGGAACGGAATCATACTCCTAGGCCTTCGATCCATATGACCCTGCAATAATGGACCGCTATCCTACCTACGACACGGATGGAGACGTTGCTGACCGACCACCAACAATGCCAGGTTCGTTTTAACAAAAAGTCAATTGAAAACGGACAGAGCACTAATCTCTGTGAAAGTAATCTGTCCGCAATACCTGCAGAAGGTAGATGGACGTAAAAACTCAATACTTAACCAACAATGTATAATAATTGCTAAAACTTCTGGAATTAAGAAAAAAAATGTTTTTTATTTGACCACTGTCATTCAATAAAAAAAAACTCAAAACATTGACATAATTGTTTAATATAAATAACAACATTTTAACAGAAAAAAAAGCTGCATTGTAACAGACATAACACATATAGCACAAACATCCTGACCAGTAACTAGTCTACAGGGTATTAACATCCTGACCAGTAACTAGTCTACAGGGTACTAACATCCTGACCAGTAACTAGTCAACAGGGTATTAACATCCTGACCAGTAACTAGTCTACAGGGTATTAACATCCTGACCAGTAACTAGTCTACAGGGTACTAACATCCTGACCAGTAACTAGTCTACAGGGTATTAACATCCTGACCAGGAACTAGTCTACAGGGTATTAACATCCTGACCAGTAACTAGTCTACAGGGTATTAACATCCTGACCAGTAACTAGTCTACAGGGTATTAACATCCTGACCAGTAACTAGTCTACAGGGTATTAACATCCTGACCAGTAACTAGTCTACAGGTTATTAACATCCTGACCAGTAACTAGTCTACAGGGTACTAACATCCTGACCAGTAACTAGTCTACAGGGTATTAACATCCTGACCAGTAACTAGTCTACAGGGTATTAACATCCTGACCAGTAACTAGTCTACAGGGTATTAACATCCTGACCAGTAACTAGTCTACAGGGTATTAACATCCTGACCAGTAACTAGTCAACAGGGTATTAACATCCTGACCAGTAACTAGTCTACAGGGTATTAACATCCTGACCAGTAACTAGTCTACAGGGTATTAACATCCTGACCAGTAACTAGTCTACAGGGTATTAACATCCTGACCAGTAACTAGTCTACAGGGTATTAACATCCTGACCAGTAACTAGTCTACAGGGTACTAACATCATGAACAGTAACTAGTCTACAGGGTATTAACATCCTGACCAGTAACTAGTCTACAGGGTATTAACATCCTGATCAGTAACTAGTCTACAGGGTATTAACATCATGAACAGTAACTAGTCTACAGGGTATTAACATCCTGACCAGTAACTAGTCTACAGGGTATTAACATCAGTCAAAAATGAGCGTGGCAATCCTAAAACTGTCTCTGATCAGTAACTACAGGATATTAACATCAGTCAAAAATGAGCATGGCAATCCCTAAAAATTGTCTAATAAGAACAATGAGGTATACTGTAACTGCAATAAATAATAAAAGATGTAGTATGAAGAGGTCGAGGAGTAACCTTCCTCTTCCAACAGTTTTACTGCAATCAAGTTTACCTCTAAAGTAATCTGAAAACTTTCTCCCAAAAAAATAAAAATGTACAACCTTATCCTGTCTTACTTATTACTTTTGTTCAATTCCTTTTAATAACATGTTTGTGGAATTGAAAAGGACTATCACATTTAGCAGTAACATGGTTAGAATTGAACGGGAGCTTCACATTTTGCAGTAACATGGTTAGAATTGAACAGGCATTTCACATTTAGCAGTAACATGGTTAGAATTGAACGGGAGCTTCACATTTTGCAGTAACATGGTTAGAATTGAACAGGAATTTCACATTTTGCAGTAACTTGGTTAGAATTGAACAGGCGTTTCACATTTAGCAGTAACATGGTTAGAATTGAACATGAGTTTCACATTTTGCAGTAATATGGTTAGAATGGAACACAAATTTCAAATTTTGCAGTAACATGTTTAAATTGAACAGGACTTTAACATTTTGCAGTAACATGGTTAGAAATTAACAGGAGTTTCACATTTTTCAGTAACATGGGTAGAATGGAACAGGACTTTCACATTTTTCAGCAACATGGTTAGAATTGAACAGGACTTTCACATTTTGCAGTAACATGGCTAGAATTTAACAGAAGTTTCACATTTTGCAGAAACAAGGTTCGATTGAATATGGCTGTCACATTTTTCCATAACATAGTTAGAATCGAACAGAACTTTCACATTTTGCAGTAATATGATTAGAATTGAACAGGACTTTCACATTTTGCAGTAATATGATTAGAATTTAACAGAAGTTTCACATTTTGCAGAAACAAGGTTCGATTGAATATGGCTGTCACATTTTTCCATAACATAGTTAGAATCGAACAGAACTTTCACATTTTGCAGTAATATGATTAGAATTGAACAGGACTTTCACATTTTGCAGTAATATGATTAGAATTGAACAGGACTTTCACATTTTTCAACAACATATGATGGTTAGATTTTAACAGGAATTTCAAATGTTGCAGTAAGATTGGTTTGAATTGCACAGGACTTTCACATTTTGCAGCAGCATAGTTATAATTGATATGAGTTTCAAATTTTGAACAGAAAAAAATGGGGCAAGACCTAATTTTCAAAAGGTCAATAAGCAGGTCGCTACATCACATTGCCATATATGGATGAAATAATCTATACATAGCACTTACTATCATAATTAAGCTGAAAACTTGCCACAACAACCATTCACTCACTCACTGTGGACAATGACAGGTTTTAAAACATCAATATCTGAGCAGTCACTTGAAGTTTCAAAAATAAAAAAAAATAAGAAAAACTTCGAAATTTTTTTGTCATCTATTTATTATAGATGACCAAAATTTTTCGAAGTTTTTCTTATTTTTTTTTTATTTTTGAAACTTCAAGTGACTGATCTGAGCCAGGATATGAGGGTGTGTTCTAATATATATTTTGTGCAACAATAATTTTTCTCGTAAAACTTATTGACCTACATACCAACCTTTTTGTAACTCTTCATTAATAAATCAAATGTGAAGCACTACTTTATTTCTTTCACTTATGTTTTAAAGCATTGTTTATAAAAACCATATAAGTTCCTGTATAGTACACACTTCTGTACAATATGCAACTTTTCTATGGTACTTATTAACAGTAAATATTTACTGTGCAGCCTTCAATTTAGTCTACCAATACCAAAACAGTAACCTGGGCGACCTAAAAAGCCTTCATGCAACCTAAAATTTACTGTTGGTGGCTAGTTTTTATAAACAACAAACATAAGTTATTAACTTCTAGTCTATGAAGAAATAGATGCTCTTTAGGTTTGCTTCTACATATCAAATTTCCCAGGCGATCTTAAATAAATAACTTGCCACTAAAATTTTACACCTGGTGGCCAATTAGCCATCTGATGTTAAAACCTACATTAACGACAGCTGTGTAAATTAATTAAAGTTCTTAACCATAAACATTTAGGTCCCCTAAAAAAAATCAGGACAATCTTACATTTTTATCGATATTTTCACAGGTATTACAATTTAAGTATCTTCATTTATTTACAGGGATGAGTCTGGATAGAAAATAAAATAACCGAAAATCAATGAAAATAGCTGAAACCATCTACACCCCTTTTCAAAAAAAGTCATTTTTGGCCTGTTCTGAATGTGTCCTGCAATTTTCGGAATTTCTTTATCATAGAAAAATATCTGAAACCAGTTAAATAACCAGGGATTAAAATTAGTGTAAGTCCAGAGACCTGTTGGTTTTTTAATGGGCCTGTAGAATATCTAAAAATTTTAATGGAAAAGGTCCAGATTTTAAGGAAATGAGTGTTCGGGCCTGCTTATGCTTTGCTGTAATTTCATACATTGTAAATAACTGAAAAAAATCATCCCCATATTTAACAAGATTACCAACTTAAGCTTACAAGTGATATAATATCACTGATCCTAACAAAAACAATTCTGAAAGTTGACTTCATTGTAAAACAAACAGTAAGTTATACATTTGTTAGAATTCATGGTGGAATACGAAAAAACTAATGATCTAACAGAAATTATGTACATCTGCATGGGAAATAACTCTGTACATCTTCATGGGAAATAACTCTGTACATCTGAAAGGGTCTTAACTCTATATATCTTCATGGGCAATAATTCTGTACATCTACATTGTCAATAACTCTGTATATCTGCATGGACCATAAGTCTGTACATCTGCAAGGGCCATAACTCTATCAATCTCTGAAAATTATTTGTGATTATCATCTTCACCTGGATATTTTAGATAAAAAGCTGTAATATAAATTTGGTTTAAATCTGTTTGATTTGCTTTGGTTTGAGATTATATAGTTTGAAATTTCAACCTAAACAACTAATCAGGGAAAAAAAAACTATGCATGAATTCTGATCAAATAGTTCAACACATTTTTGGAATTCATTTGACAAACTAAGATTTGTGTATCTATAATGTATTATACTAATTGATATAGTCAATCACTGGACTCTATTGGAATGTTTTCAGCCATATCTGGTTAACTTTGTTCAGATTCCATTTTTTCAGATTTTATTTCAAGTTCAATATTATCACAATGAGTTTTGGAATCCATATTGTTATCAGATGTAAATGATACTTCTTGGTTTTCTGAATTGTTTTTGGTTTCTATGGCAACATTACTCTGCTGACTGTCTGTTACACAAGATGCACTTGCAAACTCCATATTTGAACTTTCAACTTCCTCATTTGAAATTGTTTCAAAAGTTCTTAAACTTTGTTGTTTTTCAGAATTTTCTGCGACTTCTTCGACAGCAGTTTCCATCAAAACGAGCTCTTTTTGTTGTTCCATATTGTCCATATCTTCAGTGCCTGAGTGAGTTTCTATGGATACAGAACTCTGCTGTGCATCGTCTTCTGAATTTGGTGGAGTAACCATAGTAACAATTGTATGCTGTAGACTTAAATGCTGATCAACATGTAGTTTAAGAACTTCAGAATGAGCGAAAGTATTTCCGCAAAAGCCACAAACATATGGTGCTGCCTGAAAAACAAAAATACTTAAAATATAAACAATAAAAATGGCATTTGAATATGTCAAACAGCGATATACTGTCACAAATTGATACCATATGTCAAACAGCGATTTACTGTCAAATTGATATGTCAAACAGTGATTTACTGTCACTTTTTGTTACATGTCAAACTGATTTACTATCACAAATTGATATGTCAAACAGCAATTTACTGTCACAAATTTATATGTCAAACAGTGTTTTACTGCCACAAATTGATACCATATGTCAAACAGTGATTTACTGACACAAATTGATATGTCAAACAGAGATTTACTGTCACAAATTGATATGTCAAACAGTGATTTACTGTCACAAATTGATATGTCAGACAGTGATTTACTGTCACAAACTGATATGTCAAACAGTGATTTACTGACACAAATTGATATGTCAAACTGATTTACTGTCACAAATTGATATGTCAAACAGTGATTTACTGACACAAATTGATATGTCAAACAGTGATTTACTGTCACAAATTGATATGCCAAAAAGTGATTTACTGTTAAAAATTGAATAGTAACTTATAATTACATGACTGAAGCGGTTTCCAATATTACTATTTATATTATACATTGATTTTTTATTCTTCAATTAAAACGTAGATATCTAATTTAGTGCACACAACACGTTTCTGAAATAACCTTCATCAGGTATATTCAAAATCAAAAGATTGGAAGTTCAAATAATTTAGAAGTTTTTGGGAGCAAGAAAACTAAAGACATAAACAGGAGATAAAATCAACTATGTATTTCATCTAAATACATGACAAATACAAGTTAATAAACAATAGGTTATTATTTAGCACTGGGAATATGGTATAATTCTCTGGGAATATGGTATAATTCAGGTATATATCTGGTTCTTATTATACTAGGGGCCATCATGGTCATGATTGTACTGTAGATGGATTTACAAATACCTATGCAATCAGTGCCTATCACCTCTAACAGAGTAAATTCAAATCCCATTCAGGCGAGGTGTACATTATGTGATAAAGTTTGTCAGTGACTTGCGGCAAAGTCTGTGGTTTTCTCGAGGTACTCTGGTTTCCTCCACAAATAAAACGGACTGCCACGATATAACTGAAATATTGTTGAAAGTGGCATTAAACACCATAACCCTAACACCTTTTATCATACTAAATAAATACTATACATGTATTACCTGTGCATGTGACTGAAGATGTGTTTTTAGAGACTGTGCGTTTGTATATCCCGCATCACAATATTCACAAACATAAGGTCGAAGTTCAGTATGGATGATCATGTGATTCTGAAAATCATGTGAAAAAAGATCAAGTATAATGCATTACAAGGTAATTTTTGACTTTATATATACCTTTTTTGTATATATACAAATGTAGTCAAACCTGTATTAAGAGGTCACATTTAGGTGAAAGAAAAAATGTCCTTATAAGACAGGTGATCTCTAAAAAGAGGTTCAATTCATATAAAATTTTCTATGACAGGACAAAAAAAAGGTGACCTTTTAATACAAGTGATTCCTCAATAGAAGTGACCACATTGGGCAGGTTTGACTGTATATACATTAAAACCTGTCTAAACAAAACCCTGAATAAAACAGAACCTTGTATAAACAAAGGTCACGATGTAGGAATTCTTTGTTAATTAACCTGTATAAATCGATCAACTGTCTATTCTGAACTCAAATGCTGGTCCCAATGAGAGATTTTTGTTTAAAAGATCATGAGTAATGTTCAGTTATATTATGACGAGAAGAATTTACATGCAATGAGATGATGATGATGTCCATTTTGCACTAAACCAACAACCTCACCTGAATTCTTATAGTGCTAAGTTACTGAAAAAACAGTTCATGGATAGACATGACGCTCCACTCGGACATCCTATCCTGATTCTGAGCCAATCAGTCTTTGCTCTTGCTACCTAAGCAGAGAAGCAGCAGATACCAATTTCATAGTCTTTGGTTTGACTCGACCTGGGCTTGAACCCACGACCTACAGTTTGTGTGTGGAAATTGATGCTACATATGACCTGGATTTCTAACATCATATGTTGTCCTCTTTTTTTATTTATGTTCAATGAGTTGATGTGAGAGGTGATTGTTTGTTGTGTTGATATTGATTAATGACAATCCCTGTTTAAACTTTCTTTTTATAATGTATAATTACAATAACTATTTATTTTATAAGAATTAAATTATCAATTAAAATGTCGGCTTTTGCTTCGTCAGATTGTGGGGGCCTTCGTGGTCGTACAGTAGTTGGATTTACAATTACCTATGCAATCAGTGCCTATCACCACTAACGTTGTAAGTTCAAACCCCGCTCAGGGGATGGTGTACTCGATACAACATTATGTGATAGTTTGTCAGTGACTTGCGACAGGTCAGTGATTTTCTCATGGTACTCCGGTTTCCTCCACCAATAAAACTGACTGCCACGATATAACTGAAATATTGTTGAAAGTGGCGTCAAACACCATAAACCTAAACCGTCAGATTTTGTCTGAATATTATATTAATATACCTTCAAGTGTGCCAAATTAATGAAGCCTCGTCTACAAATCCCACACAGGTGAGGTCCATCATCATCAGAGCTTTCCTCTTTGACCTTTGGGTTTTGACCTTTTGAATCTTCAATTCTTCCGTCATCTGAACTTTCAGTGACTTCTGATAACTCATGCTTAACTTCAATAGAGACTTCTTTATCATCAGGAGAAAGATCACATTTTGTTTGCTCTTCCGATGTTGATGTAAATAAAAACTGTTTTTTGGCACTGGGACTTAACTTAATTCCGTCAGAACTATTTTTATGATTGGAATGAGAGAAAGTTGCTGATGGTAAATTGACACTAGAATCGTCATTTCTATTATTCATCAGATCAATCAACAAATTCAGAAACAACATTGAATCTGAAGCCTCCAAAGTGCCGATGATATGTTCAAGCTTTTGGAATGTACCATGAGGGATTTTCCCTAAGAGTTCCCATTTAAAGACATGATTTCTTGACCGTAGATGCTTAGCCAAATGACCTTTGACCCTAAATGCAATGTCACAATCATCACATTTAAACGGTCGTGGATTTGTTGATGTTGGAATAACCATCGACGACAGATGGGATTCCGCTTGCACGTGAGCTTTTAGCTGTTCGACAGTATTGAATCGCGACTTACACCTGTCACATCTATAACGGTGATCTAAGAAATGTGTTTTTCTATGTAAAATTAGCTGCTGATGTTCTTGAAATGTCTTAGAACAAATTTCACAAATAAATTTGCCTCCCTTGGAAGATGCACTAAGATTCTGTGATACCGCTTTTTCATGAATTAAATCGACTTTGGTTTTAGGAACAACTCCCCGCAAAAATTCAACATCAATTGTCTCCCCTTTTAACTCTGTAGGGTCATGTGATATTTTTTCAACATTTGGTTCGTTTTCTCTCTCCTGAATCCGGTTTCCTTCTTCTTTAATCACATCATGATCAGATATTTCCTGTTCTGTCTTCATCACATGACTGTCGCATGACTTTGCAACAGGTGACACAGTTATCTCCCCTTCTTTTGCTATGGCAGCCATGTTAAAAAATGGATGACTGAATTGAAATAATGGAGAGGACAACAAACTTAGAGATTGCTTTGAATTCCGAACAGCGTTTTCTGTCAATTCTAAAAGTTTTGAAAGGTCAACTGATTCTGGACGCTGCATTGGTGACATTCCAGGTGATGATCGCATTGGTGGCATAAATCCACCTAGAGGCACGGTAACAAAAAGATCATTTTGTTTACTTGAACTTTCGTTTGTGGAGTCCATAGATGGAGGCGTTTCTTCTTCAGTTCTTATTTCCGTAGGGGAGTTATTTTCACTCGAGTCACGTAACTTATCTTCAGATGGAACTGTTTCGCCTGCAGCAATCACCATGACATTTTCTACAGGAGGATGGGCAGTATCAGGGCTCTGTAAAACAATGTTGTCATGAACTATCATATATATGTAGGGGTCATCGTGGTCATGATCATATGGTAGTTGGATTTATAACTACCTGTACCTATGCCATCAGTGCCTAGCATCGCTACTTAAATTGTGAGTTCCAATCTCACTCATGCCAAGGTGTACACGATACAACATAATGTGATAAAGTTTGTCAGTGACTTGCGGCAGGTTGTTGGTTTTCTTCCAGTCAGTGAAACTGCCCACCACAATATAACTGAAATATTGTTGTATGCAGTGTTAAACACCATAACCCTGACTCTTATACATGTAATACATCCCTCATGAGGGCTCTACCTTTCTGATCGACATTTTGCAAAAAAAAAAAAAAAAAAGTCAATTCTCCTATTAATTTTCATGGATTGATTCAAAAAATGTGCATCTTAATCAAATTTCCTAGCAAAACCCCAGGTATACTTTGCACATTTTTGACAGGTGAAAAAAACCGAAACCTCATTATTGTCAAACCTCATAATCTGATTGCTGATAGCTCTTTTCATTGGATAATTAAAAGTAAAATTGGGGCCAATCGGGTAGCTTTCAGTTTATTTTATCACTGATAGATCAAATACTTTAAATGGGTACATAGAAGTAATATCATCTAGTCCTTTGGAGGTTCAAGCATTACATCTGTTTGTGTAATAAGCCCTGTGTATATTACATATTTTCTAAAACTTGCATTATTATTTTGCGGTTATGTTCACTTACAAAACATTTATAAGGTGATACAGGTTATTTATATATATACATGTACATGTATATATATATGTGATATTCATTTCCTGTCCCTAAATAAACATGAAAACTTTATATATTATATATATCATAGATACCTCTATATTTGTCATTTGAACTCTCGGTTCACCTATCAACCAATATGGCTGGTCAACTGAAATTTAAAAAAAAATAATGTAAATAAAAAAAATAGAGCCTGTAATTCCACACCCTACAACCAGCTATCTGGAACTCAGATCATATCTACGTCACACGGAATGACAGGTAGGAATTTCTTTGACGTTTTTCTTTCATTTTATCTACTTTTTGGATTTTAAATTTATGTCTGATTTGTTGCACTACAAATGAGAAATTTGCATACCAAATATGACAGCATAGGTTTTAATATTTAGTAAGTTTTCAATCAATGAAGATAGAATTTGACATTTTCAACAGAGAATTCTTCAGAACATTAACGTTTTCTCCTGACTATGAGAAGTATGCATTACCGCGACTTTCGTATACATTACCGTGACCCTAGTTAGATTTTCATGGAACAGAGGTTTCTTTATAATATTACCTGTGGGAAACAAGTCACGATAATGAGTTACTTTTTTCATAAGAGTCGCTGTGTACTTGAAAATATGCTAAAATATAATTACACTTATATTTTTAGCTTTTGCTAAATATTGGACCAAGAACACTTATAGGAAATGCAATTGTTATTTCCATTAAAAAAACACTTCCCCCTTCTCCTACCCAGTATGAAAAATCATGGTCGCGAGAGGGGAAATTCACACATATCTAAACGTGGATAGTTGGATTTATATCTGCCTACCAGTATCCATCATCACTTAAGTTTACATTAAATTCATTCTCATTGCAAGGCATACTCGATAGAACCTTATGTGATAAAGACGTGGGAGCAGGTCTTTTGTTTTTCTCTGGGTACTCCAGTTTTAAACATCTATAAAACTGACTGCCACAGTCTGAAATATTGTTGAAAACTGTGTGACAATACAACTTTAAAAAGAAACTATTTTGAATCTGTGACTGTAGGTTTATGGTGTTTAATGCCACTTTCGACAATATTTCAGTTATATCGTTGCGGTCAGTTGTATTGGTAGAAGAAACCAGAGTACCAGGTGAAACCACTGACCCGTCGCAAGTCACTGACAAACTTTATCACATAATGTCGTATCAAGTATACCTTGCCATAAACAGGCTTCGATCTCACAACTTAAGTGGTGATAGCCACTGATTGCACAGGAATTTGTAAATCCAACTACCATATGATCACGATCACGACCACGACCCCCTGTGACTGTATCTGCTTTTATTTTGTCAACAACCCTAATAATAGAAAGCTTACCTTTATCTTGACTGGTTCCCTGGTTAGCACTGGTTTTCTGTTCAGACAGAGCCAACAAACTCTTAGCAACCTCTGATTGAACACCTTCATTTTTATCTAAATAAAAAAACGTAAAACGTTTTTACATAATCAAATCAAAGTACCTGTTTACTTCAACAATCCTGAAGTGAAATATAAGTATAGTTGTTGAATATTGTATTTATGCTTATTTTGGCATGTACTAAATTTTACGATTTTAGTTATACCTTCAAATTCATGATAATCTGAAAATTTCAATTGCTGAAAACTGATTTTCTACATTATATTATGTTGCTATAGTCGTAACTGTAGCAGAGATTACGATCTCGTTTTCTTACAAAATAATTTGGTCAACATTTCTAAATACTGGTACAAGAAACATATATGCAGACTGAGTACATCTTAGTTAATAAAAAAAAATCGGTCTTGAGTTTGAAATTCGATATTTTAGGCGTGTGTGCACTAAAACAACTCTAATCTTGAACAATGCTTAAAACTGACCTAATTACATTTTTTGTGTATTTTGCTGTATATATGATTAGTTAAGCATAATTAATTTGATAGATTTTCTGCTTATTCTCTAAGAAGACCTCGGATTGTGGAGAAAAGGGTATGGAGACATGGATATAGAAAACTGGGTGTGACAACAAGAGCATGGAGATCTGGGGCATGGAGACTTAGATGAAAGGATTTTTGCTATTATAGACAACTAACATGTACATTCAGCACAATGTACAGACACATTTCACATATGAAGTTGAGAATCTTTACTTCTTAAAATAGTACGGGAAGTTAGGTCTTCACAACAAGGTGTAGGATATACTATTCATTCCAAAGAACCCAGTCTCATTATCTCATGTCTTATTTTTGTAGTTCTTGTCTAAGCTTTTGTTTTGCTGTTTTCTTCAGGATTTATTCAAACTTTGATAGACACGACTCTGCATTTGTCATTTTATTACAAAATATGTCTCCTAAACAGTACCTTTAATTTGATGCTTTCAAAAGTCAATCATGCGTGAAAGAGAGGTGTCAAATTTACCTGAACTAGCAGAGTCTTTTCTTATGTTGAAGCCATACACCGTCCCTAAACTGGTCAAAATAAAGTAAAAATATATGCAATGAAATTTACTTCATAAATCTTACTGTGGACATAGGTCTCATGTGGAATATTATCTTGTAGTGATTGTTGTCTTTTGTGGATGATTGACTTTTTTCAAGTGGATTTATTTTTGTGTTTTGTCTCATATTTACTAACTATTACCTTGTGACTTAACTTTTGCTTCCAGTTTAATATGCATGGTCTGCTTTTATTAATGCTTTTTCTTGCTTTGAGTCTGAGTAGCTACACTAATTGCACAGGTAGTTGGATTTACAATCACGACCACGACAGCCTATGTCCGTATGTGTTGCCACAAAATGAATTTCTTCTACATATGGAAAGTTAATTCTATACTGGCTACGGCAAATGGATCAAGGTGAATTATAGTAATCAAATCAGACTTCATAATTGGTTGAACAAAGTTCACGTAAACATGACCCCTTTTGGGGTTTCGTTAGATCTTTATGGCTAATTAGATTGTCTCTTGCTTCATGTGAACACTTGTCTCATGTGAACTCTTGTTTCATGTGAACCCTTGTCTCATGTGAACTCTTGTCTCATGTGAACTCTTGTCTCGTGTGAACTCTTGTTCATGTGAACTCTTGTTTAATGTGAACTCTTGTCTCATGTGAACTCTTGTCTCATGTGAACTCTTGTCTCGTGTGAACTCTTGTTCATGTGAACTCTTGTTTAATGTGAACTCTTGTCTCATGTGAACTCTTGTTTAATGTGAACTCTTGTTTTGTGTGAACTCTTGTTTCATGTGAACTCTTGTCTCATGTGAACACTTGCTTCATGTGAACTCTTGTTTTGTGTGAACTCTTGTTTCATGTGAACTCTTGTCTCATGTGAACACTTGTTTCATGTGAACTCTTGTCTCATGTGAACTCTTGTCTCATATGAACTCTTGTTTCGTGTGTACTCTTGTTTCGTGTGGACATCTCATTTATGAACTTTTAAATTTATTTTCCATTTGTGTTACTAAATGAGAAATGCATTTTAGTAATGAGATATCAAGATTAAGAAAAACAACTGTTTAAAAAAATTTAACAAAAACACAACACAAACTCTTACAAACAAATGGATTTGTGACTCAGTACTCCAAAAATAGTTCATTGTTTTCTGCTCTATGCATGACACATAAGAACGACATGATTATCGCAATTTTCATTAAATCAACATTTAGGAACTGTTGAGTATATTTTTGACACAAATCAAAATAATGTATTCAACTTAACATGGTGTGTAAAGATTCAAATATAGCATTTCTTAGGGTTAGTGTTATGGTGTTTAATGCCACTTTCACCATATTTAAGTTATATCATGGGCATTTTTTTTAAATAATTTTTTCTTAATTACAATTTAAGCCAATTATCTGATTTAACAAGAATAATGTCAATTCACAATTAGATAATATTTTTTATTCCTTTTGTCTCAAATGTGTAAATTTGACCTGTATATTACAAACTAAATTAGAGTGTTCACTTTATTTACCTGGAGGTAATTTTGGAGGAATCTGACTTGTTTTCTTTTCCCGTACTTTTGTTGTCATTAGCTGTAGTAGCAGATATAACAACATGATCAGACAGAAGCTTGGCACACATGGCAGGTCTAGATGAAAATAAACCTGCAGTTGATGAAGAATTTGATAAGCTGAAAGTACAAAATACATATGAATTTTCACAAATTTTAATTGAGAAATACAGTAGACATATAATACATATATACATATCAAAAAGATTGAAATTTAAGATAAATAAACAGATTTAGAGTTATGGTGATGAACGTCACTTTCAACAATATTTCAGTTATATCGTGGCGGTCAGTTTTATTGGTGGAGGAAACCACAGACCTGCCGGAAGTCACATGCAAACTTTATCGCATAATGTTGTATCGAGTACACCTCGTCATGAGCGCGATTCAAATTAAGGTTAGTAGTGATAGGCACTGATTGCATATGTTATTGTAAATCTAACTACCATAAGATCATGACCAGGACGGCACCTGACAAACAGACAGAGTAATGACATATTTTGCACACAAGTTTAAGAACTTCATGCTCAAAATGTACAAAACCTTTAATTTTCATACAGCTTTCTGCTCTAAATGTCCACTTATTATCTTAAATACACTATAATTACATTATAATCTTTTTTTGTTAAATACACAAACAATACAGTCATGTTTCTAATTATTTTTCAGAGTAGTCTCCCTTTCCTATACTCTCTAATATTACCTGTTACTCAAGTCTTTTGATGATTCTTCTACCCCTTCCATTTTGATATCAGATGATTCATCTTCATCTATATTTTCATCGTCAACATCATTTTCATCTCCCTCTTCATCCATGGGTACACCATCATCGTCCATTTCATCTGCGTCGTCAGTGTCCTCGTCATTATCAACACCGGCTGTTGTTCCATCTTCTGTTTTAGTTTTAATTCTTGCCTTCTTAGAAAATTCACATTGCATTTTCAGTGCTTCTTGATCGATCTGAGTATCGTCAATTTGAGTGGGTACCGGAACGATGCCTTTTTCTACACATTTCTTACGGTGGGTTTTCGATTTCATGTGCTTTGTTAAATTTCCTTTAGTTTTGAAATAAAATCGGCAGGTTTTGCAATGATAGGGCCGTAAGTCAGTATGCGTTCTAATATGCTTTTTCAGCATGCTTGGCTTCTTACATCTGATTCCACATTTTGAGCAGACGTATTTTCCACGACCTCTTCCACGAATGTATGTATATTCAGCTAAAGATTTGAATCCACCTTCCACTCCTAATATCTTCTGCTTTTTAGTTGCTGGGCTGACTACAGGGGTACTGTTAGATGAGTTATCTCCCCCTGGTCTTTTTAATGACCCCTTGTTTGATTCTAAATCGGTTTTCCCTCCTTTTTGGTTCTGCTTAAATGTCCAGTAACTACTGTGTGTAAGCAATCCCCCCTTTGGTGACTCTTGTTGAGCATCTTTGTATACCGGGTTAGACGAATACGACTTAGAATATAAAGATAACAACATTTTTGATGTAAGTCCTTGCGGATTAGGATCATGGGGGGCAACGCGCCAATTTGAATACATCGACACCTTTTTAGAATGATTCTGCATTACATACATGGGTTGTGGTCTCTGCAGACAGCAAAATGATGCAAAGGTAGAAGCTTTCAAAGATGGAAAAGAATGCCCATTCAATGAAAATGGAAAATTTTCTTTGAATTCCGAATTCTGGGCGTCACTCTCTGATAAACTTCTACTACGAGATATCGGTTGATTCCAAATAGAATCTTTATATGGTTCTGAACTTGTCAAAGCAGCTTTGAGTTTTGATAGTTTATCATTTGATCTTGTTGCACTGCCTGAACTACTATTTCCACGCGGTTCAATCCCGATCCTTCCGCTATCAATCTGAGTCGATCGGTAGAAAGCTTGCTCCATTACAACAGGAACTATTATGTTCAAACTTTCTGATATTTGTTTGGCGAGAAAATTTTGTTTCTTTTGCATACTACAATCTTCTTCTCCCTTTAATCCTGTTTCAATAATTCTAGGAGAATCAGGTAAGGGTTCTGCTGTGTATACCTGTTTGCTCTGGTCTATACCAGTATTTGGTAGAACTGGTTTAGTCGACACATACCGAAGAAGTAACGGATGATTTTTTGCAGCCATTGATTCTTCCTCGTTCTTTGTTTCATGATCAACGGCGGTTGATTTGATATCAGGATTAGCAACTACAAAAACTTTTGATTTCGTTTGTAGAATGGCAGATGGGGCAACAGTAGTTGATGCCAATTTGTCCGTACTCATTGAACGCTTCATCAGAATTTTTTGCTTTAGGGTATTTTTCCACATTGCCTTTTTTTCAATATCACTACGTATTTCATTCTCTGCCGGTTGTGTTGCCACGGAAACATTACTTGGTGCTTGTGGCTGAATATTAGTTTGACTGCTAGAAATTGGAAGTGGTGTTTTGACTGTTACCATTCCACCACTCATATTATCACATGACTTTGTACCTCCTGTATTACTCAGTGGAATTTGACTTTGAACCCATGACGGAGATAGTTTAGGGAAGATAATAGCTGTTGAGGCTACTTGAGGGGATCCATATAACTTGACATCATCTCCTGATTTGGTAGATTCGTCACTAAAGTATGAAGAGACATTCTGGAATCGTAGCGTTTTCGACCCTTTTGGACGACCTTTCTTTCTTGGTTCTGCATTAAGGATTTGAAGGTCACACGATTCAACAGATTCTTTGTTGACCTCCATTTTGACCTTTTCTCCATCAACTTCCATCTCTATAGGTCTACAGTGAAGCATCTGGTGTATTTTAAGGGACTGATTCTTTTCAAAAATACTCCCACAAATCACACAAGTAAAATTACTGGTATTATTTGATCTAACATCCGATGGAGATGACATTTTACCTTTATCCTCACCAACCTGCACATCTTTCATTTGGTTCAAAGATTTTATTGAACTTTTAACCTCTGAACTGTGCAAGTTTAAACCCTTTGAAGAAGTAGAACATTTACGCTTCGTGATTTCTGGAGGTTCGTCAGGGTTATTAAGTTTTATTTTTATTGTAATTTCATGTCCATCGAGATCCTTTGCTGTCATTGTACTAAATGTTTCTCCGGTAGGATGTGATGACTGGCGGCTGATCGTAGGCTTTGGGATGGTGGTGATGTTCTGTACTTGAGATAATTTGACAGGAGTTTCATGATTTTTACTTGTACCACTAGATGAACCACTTACTGTGTAGGTCATTGCTACAGAAGTCTGTGACGATGATGACAAAGTATTACCAGCGACAATCGAGCTAGAGGTCTCTTTACTTGGTTGTATTCTGATGTCTGGTTTTAAGATATAAAATAATGGTGTCTGCTGCTGTCCTAAAGAATCAATATTTGGTGCAACAGATGTACTCGTAACTGCCCCAGAAGACCTCTGACTGAGAGCAGTGAAATTCGGCAGAATGACACTATTTTGCAAACATGTCGGAAGACTTTCAAGACTAAGCCCTCGTAATAAATTTGCTCCAACAGGTGGCGTTGTAGGTAGTTTTGGAGTCTGTGGTTCAATTTTTTGTAATATCTCACTGTTTTGTCGAGACAGACGTCTCTGTCTTGGACCGTCAGCCATAGCTGTATTAACAATGGCTGCATTTGTTTTTATCAAGTTTTGTATTCTTTCACTTAAATCATCTGAACTTGCCGATTTCGGTTCTTGACGTAAAATTTGTGTCATTATTGGCGGTCGCTGCTGTGGTATTATCGGTATCTGTGGTTGTGTTATCTGTGGCTGTGTCGTCTGCTGTTGTGCCGTCTGCTGTTGTTGTGGGTGGTAGTGAATAACAACTTGACAACTACCATCTGATAATGTTGTTACAGCAGCAGATAATTTAGTCCCAGCTTTTGAAGCTTGTTGAAAATTTTCCGTCAATTTCTCAAGATCCTGAAGTGCTTTCGTTGATTCTGCAGAATGTACTTCAGAATTGGGTACTTTTATTGTTTCAATATGTCCAGCCAGATTTGGAGATGGCTTAGGTGTTACTATGGAAACAGGCAATACAACTGAGCTTGTTTGCATATTTTTCTGGGCAATGTCTTGTAGAGATTTTGCCGAGTATTTATGTAATTCTGATGGGTGAACAGATATTTTTTTCTGTTGTGGAATATGGTGAAAATTTTCCTGTGGGGTCCGATTTTGCTTTGGTGCAATTTTCAAAAATTGTGTCTGACTAGGAGTTTCAAATGATTTCCGTTCACTGAAAACACTCATGCTTCTTTTTAAATTTAACATTTTTGGTGGCTCCGTCAAAGAAGACGATCGTTCAAGTTTTGCTTTTAATTTGTTCTGTACAGATTTTGACCTTTCCATTGACCTTCTGTAATCAGGTATAGATTGCGGGACTTCTATCTTCGGTCGTTCTTCCTTCGGCTTTCCCAAATATTTTACAACCTCCTTGAGAACATGATTTTGTGCCTGTTCTTTCTTATTTGGGTCTTTTGGTTTGTCTATTACAACACTCTGTAAGTTTAACATGTCTTCATTTGGCATTGCATGGAGTTTCTGGTTTTGTAAAGTATCTAGTTTCAAAAGAGGTAAATCTACCAATTCAGATGTCAACTCAATTTCATTTGAAACTTGGCGACTCAATTGAATATCTTTAATTTCAGATTCTTTTGAACTTTGAACTCTAACCTCTGGACTTTGTGCATCAGTCTCATTTTCAGATTCAATTTCACTTTCAGAATCGGCAGAAATTTCTCCAACTGTATCTGAAGACTTTTTTATTACTGATTTCCATTTGAGTGAAGCTCCCCTTCTCAACAATCCAAGTTTTAACCTGTGAGTCCTAGATTTACAATGCTTATACAAATTGCTCTTCGTTTTGAAGTGAAATCCACATTCCAGGCATGGGTAAGGGCGTTCCCCAGTATGAGCACGAAGATGCTTCTGTAATACACTTGGCTTAGCACATCCTCGTCCACAAAAAGAGCAGATATATTTCCCAGGTTTCTTTGCCGGTTTTTTATAATTGGATAATGGTATATCTTGTGACGAACTAGCTACCGTTAAAAAAGACGGTAGCTGGTTTGAAACAAATATCTTATTAGAAAGAATATTCCGTGTATCATCAATAATCAGCTGTGGTGGAGATAACGGTGTACTCCTACTAAAGTTTTGAAGTTCGTTGTCAGTAACTTGGAATAGAGCTTCCAACGACAAATTTCTTTTCTCTTGGGATTCCAAAGAGAGGTTTTGTTGATCTTTCTCATTTTTCTCTGTTCCTAGTAAAATCGTTTTTCTCTGTTCCTCCGTAAGACTCTGTCCTGGTTGAATCATCAGTATCTGTGGTCCTTGTGTATTAGGTCCCGCTGTCATTTTCGTTAAAATTGGCATTTTCTTGGAGCTTGCTGTAGTTGTCACCGACACTGCTGGCGTCGTAATCTGTGGTGTTGTATTAGATACTCCAGTAGCTATATCACTGGTTGAAGAAACAATCTCGGTTTTTGACAAATAATTAGTTCCTTTAATAGAAACATTCTTAATTGTTTCAGAACTTGGAACTGATATACCATAGGTTTCTTGCTCATTTTCATCAATTTCCTCTCCAAGAGATAAATTTTGGCGCTGCAGCTCTTGTAGTTCTTCCAGTGAAACAAGATCGGTACCAGGTAGACTGGTACCACTTATGGTTTGTGAAAGAGGTTGTACATTTAATACCAGTTGCCCATTTGGTGCTGTTACCAAGTTGACTGGGATTGTCTCCCCTATGATGATATTTTCTGCCAATGAAATTTTATCACCAGAAACTGACACAGCTGGGAAAAAAAAAGACAAAACAAAATTATATTCGAAAATAAATAATGCTACAGTATTTTCACACTGTTTCTATATTCTGCAAGTACAGACATTGCGTACTTTGAAATAACTACCCCAATGGTGCAATGGTTAGCATGAATACCTCACGTGAAAAAAGATTGTTGGTGCTATCTCATATCGATTCAACCAAAAGACTATAAAATTGCTATATGTTGTTTCACTACTAAGCACATAGCATTAAGAAGAAAAAGAAAAGCCGGATTTGCTATTAGTCAGGATAATTTGCTTGAACAGAGCAACATGATTACCTAACCATGGCTTTTGCTTGGTGTAAAATATCAACAAATATAATGCCTTCCCATGTTAAAATGAGCATAAAACATGACATGGGAGAATTATTTCTTAAATATAATGCCTCCCCATGTTAAAATGAGCGTAAAACATGACATAGGAGAATTATTTCTTCAGTTGCATATAAAATGTGGTATCTTGATTTCTACAGAATTTTGAAACCCTCTTCAATTCCAATTCAGGGTTAGGGTTATGGTGCTTAACACCGTTTTCACCAATATTTCAGCTATATCATAGCAGTCAGTTTTATTGGTGGAGGAAACTGGAGTACCAGGAGAAAACCATCAACCTGTCGCAAGTCACTGACAAACTTTATAACATACTGTTGTACTGAGTACACTTCACCATGAGCAGGATTCAAACTCACAACATCAGTGGTGATAGGCACTACTGATTGCATAGGTAGTTATAAATCCAATTACCATATGATCATGACCATGACCGCCCCTTATTGAAGTTGCATATGAAATGTGGTACATATTGTTTTCTATAAAATTTTGAAACCCTCTTAAATTAGAATTCAGTATTTCACATATGTAGGCTAGATTCTGCCATACATGAAGTTGAAAACACTTAGCACAGAACTTACATCGTGATTTGTCCTCAATTGTTTCAGTTATTTCAATCACCTTTTCAGACAAATCTGGGTCTTCTTTGATCTTTTTCTCATCTACATTTTCTGAAGTAAAAAAAACGTACATGTATACAATTACCAATACACTAAATGTATGTGTTAATCACATGTTTATTCATCTAATACACTCCTTCAAATTTAAATTTCAAGAACTGAAATTAATAGATTTATATGTGTACGTCACCAGTATAGTGAGTGAGTGATTGTTGTTTAATGCCAACTCAGCAATTTTTCAGCTATATCATGACGAAAACAACTTTTCAAGTTAATTTTCAATAAAATGATGATGAGGTCCGCTTTGTACTAGATCAACATGCTGAGTTGGATTTTTATAGTGCTAGCTCACTCAAACATCAGTCCACGGATAGACATGTCACCCCCATGGACACATTCTCCTGATTCTGAGCCAAACAGTCTTTGCCCTTTCTCCTCAATGCTTCATGCTTAGCAACAAATACCAATTTTATAATCTTTGGCTTGAACCCACGATGTACTGCACTCGAGGAGAGCATGCTAACTATTACACCACCGATGCAGTTCTACTCATCATGAGTGGAGAGTACGAGTGTGATCAGTCATATGTTACAATGCTGGGTACATAGAGGTAAGAAATATCACAATTCAATTAAACAGTATAAAGAAAAGTAATATTTTGTCTTTTTTATCTATCAGAAATGATAAGTATCACCAACCTATATAATCTTCTGAAATCTTTAAACGTTTTTCTACACTGCATTCATCAGAATCATCTTCATATGAACCTGAAAACAAAAATAAAAATATTTGTACCGTATTCATTTATCTTTAATTTATACAAAACTCATCCGTGGTGTAATGATTAGCATGCTCACCTTGAGTTCAGTAGATTGTGGGTTCGAGCCCCAATCGGGTTAAATCAAAGACTGGTTGGCTCAGAATCAGGATAATGTGTCCTAATTATAAGGTGATGCCTTTTTTACCAGTGATTTTTCAAGAACTTCTTTTTACAGATCAACAATCAAAGCTCCCGATACAAAAAAACAAAAAAGCACCCTTTTTGGAACCTTGGGACATTGATTTTATTTAAACCGGTAGTCGGTAGAGCAACAATCTCCACCTTTATTCTGTGCCAAGGATTATTGAGTTAAATATTCAGAAGGATCAGTTAACTAGAACAAAAGTTAGAGTCTACAGAAGGATGATCACAACAGTTATTACATTATAATTTGAATGCAGAATTTTAACATTATTTTCAAATTTCAAGTAGAAAAAAAATTGACATGTTCAATAATAAAATAGTATGTGACAACACATTTCAAATTCAATAATTAAAATAACTTGATTTGGAAATAACATTACATTTCTGCATTCAAATTATGAAGCAATACCCCAAAGTACACACATATTTCATACCAAAAATAAGTTAGGGAACGACCATTTAACTTGAAAAGGGGGGGAGGGGTATGGTTTTTTTCTAAAAAAATATTCTGATTCCCAATGTTGCTGAAAAAAATATTCTGATTTTGGTGGAGGAAAAAAAAAATAATCTGATTCAGAGTTTTTGTCATAACCTAATGTTAAATTCTGGAAAAAAAATTCGTGCTTCGCGCAACAACAAAAAAATTCTAACTCTTGTGTTGTCCGAAAAAAAACCATAACCCCTCCCCCATCCTTCAAGTTAAATGGTCGGTCCCTTAGGGACAATGACCATTTCATTTTAACGGGGTACTAGTGAGTAGTACAAATTTAATTGAACTAAACTGCACAGCAGGGCAAGATTATATCATTTCTACTATCTTTCATGTCGAGATATATTTTCTATATCAAATTTGGCAACCAAATTAAAAAAAAAAATACCCCCCCCCCCCCCCCCCCCTAAAAAACACACAACAAAAAAAACCCAAAGCATGGGTTTCCTTAGATTTTCATCAATGACAATGCAAATATATATATTTCATAGCCATTAAATATAGTCCTTTATTCATTTGCATTCAGAGTTTAAAATAAAATACAAATACATTTTTAGATTCAAAATGACACAAATATGTCAGAACAGTAAATAAACAAACACATGGAGGTCATGGGAAACACCCATTTTCAAAATGACGTCATCGTTAAATATGCATAAAATAAGGCCCACAGTCAACTATTAAAAACATATATTGGTCATATTTTCTTTATATTTGACACTTAAAATAAATATTATAACATTTTACAAAATTAGAACAAACACAAGGTCTATTTTCAACAAAATTATTGCACGGATACTATTTTTACATACGAGTGGGTTTTGAAAAATCTATTTTTGTTGATAGGGAGAACAGGTCAATATTTAGAAGAGAACAGATAAAAATAACAACTGACGCACAATATATAATATTACATCGCACCTTTTCTACTACGAACTATTGATTAACACGATTACAACATTGACTATAAATGTGACAATGATTAGTTATAATTTGAAAAATATACAATATATTTTCACTCCCCTTTTGTGTTAACAACTTTGGAATCACCCGTCTTGATCGCACTGGAAAATTCCTAATGGCTGTTCAGTGCCAAACATTCATTTTCCTCCATTTTTAAGACAAATAAATATTATACTGTACGTTAAGTTGCACACATGCACTTTTTATATAACGATATACAATAAAAATATGAATAAAAGCTGAAGTTTCAACGAAATCGACCAGAAAAGCTCAACCTTCATGACGGGTAATCCCGAGAAAGATGGAGGGTGTTCCCTGTCCCCGGTTGTTTAGTGGTGTAAACAAAGCAAGAACGACAAAACTCGTACTGTCACTTCGTTATATTACTTATAATAAATAAATTGAGTAAACAGAATGAGGAAAACTGATAACAATCTGTCTGTAACAAAACAGAAATAATATACAAATGTACGTACTCGTTTCAGGCGAAGCGGATTTCCGACGTGGCATCCCCTCCGACCGTGGATGTCCTTTCTCTACGATGTTGAAGTTAATGAATTATGTACAATTATTTAACCATCTTTTACCAATAGTGTTGAATATTAAGGTTAAATCTGTTATTCTATCATATATTTGATCCAACAAAATCAATAATTCCAATCAAATATGGGGATTTTCTCAATGTTGTACAGGATTTTAATGACGTCAGGTGTTACCCTTTTGACCTTGTCAAAACGAGGCAGGTGATTTCCGAGAAGCTAACACATTCGTAAAAATTCTTTGCTTTTTTTGTTGCTGTAAAATAAATATATTCCTTTTCTCTTTTTTTTTTTTTTTTTTTTTTCACAAATAAGTCGCCACCATATTTTATTCAGTTTGGAATATAACTCGTATTTGAAAAGGGGGGTATTGGGAGTATGGAGCAAACATGAGATCACAGGCCACCCCTTTTTAAAATTTCAGTTTACATATATTTATTTTCAATAAAATTTCTTTATTATTTCATCTCTTTGTCCTTAATTTAATCTGTTTGTGTACATATTCATACAATCTTATGTAAACAACAACTTACATGTGTCGACGGGATTCGCCCCTATACATATCTATAACTCGTGGATAGTCACTGTGTTATTTCTTTTATAAATTGTTTTGATTTTGATTTAGAATCTTAACTTTACAAAATTGACTTTGAAATACTTCAGGTTCAAACTAATTCATATTGTATTTTGGTAAAACTAGAAAGCGCATGGAAGCAAGATAATTCAGATAACTAACAGCTGTAAGGGTATCATGCTGGGATGCAGCCTGTCATTTTCTTTTGCTTGTGAATATTGAAAGCTTCCCCTTTCTACTTTCCCCCAGTCCGACCCGCCTTAAGCTTATCCCCCACTTTCCGGTGCACGCTAGTTGTCCCCTACTTTCTGATCCACTCCTACCCGTGTAGGAGACTACATACAGGGCGGCCTACCAGTGTAGGAGACTACATACAGGGTGGCATAGCCGTGTAGGAGACTACATACAGGGAGGCCTATAGCCGTGTAGGAGACTACATACAGGATGGCATAGCCGTGTAGGAGACTGTATACAGGGTGACCCAGCCCTGTAGGAGACTACATACGGGGCGGCCTAGCCGTGTAGGAAAATACATACAGGGAGGCCTAGCCGTGTAGGAGACTACATACAGAGCGGCCTAGTCGTGTAGGAGAATACATACAGGGAGGCCTAGCCGTGTAGGAGACGACATACGGGGTGGCATAGCCGTGTAGGAGACTACATACAGGGCGGTCTACCCGTGTAGGAGGCTACATACAGGGCGGTCTAGCCGTGTAGGAGACTACATACAGGGCGGCCTACCCGTGTAGGAGACTACATACAGGGCGGCCTATAGCCGTGTAGGAGACTACATACAGGGCGGCCTAGTCGTGTAGGATACTACATACAGGGCGGCCTAGCCGTGTAGGAGACTACATACAGGGCGGCCTAGTCGTGTAGAATACTAGATACATGGCGGCCTAGCCGTGTAGGACACTAGATACAGGGAGGCCTAGCCGTGTAGGAGACTACATACCGGTACAGGGCGGCCTAGCCGTGTGTAGGAGACTATACAGGGAGGCCTAGACGTGTAGGAGACTAGATACAGGGCGGCCTAGCCGTGTGTAGGAGACTTTACAAGGAGGCCTAGTCGTGTAGGAGACTACATACAGGGCGGCCTAGTCGTGTAGGAGACTACATACAGGGTGGCCTAGCCGTGTAGGAGACTACATACAGGTCGGACTAGACGTGTAGGAGACTACATACAGGGCGGCCTTGCCGTGTGTAGGAGACTTTACAGGGAGGCCTAGTCGTGTAGGAGACTACATACAGGGCGGCCTAGTCGTGTAGGAGACTACATACAGGGCGGCCTTGCCGTGTGTAGGAGACTATACTGGGCGACCTAGCCATCTGTAGATGACTGCACAGGGAGGCCTATGCGTGTGTAGGAGACTACAGGGCGGCCTAACCGTGTGTAGATGACTGCACAGGGCGGCCTAGCCGTGTGCATGAGACTATACATGGCGGACTAGCTGTGTGTAAGAGACTATACAGGGCGACCTAGCCGTGTGTAGATGACTACACAGGGAGGCTTAGCCGTGTGTAGGAGGCTAAAGGGCGGTCTAACCGTGTGTAGGTGACTGCACAGGGCGGCCTAGCCGTGTGTATGAGACTATACAGGGCGGACTAGCTGTGTATAAGAGACTATATAGGGCGGCCTAGCCGTGTGTAGGAGACTATACAGGGAGGCCTATGCGTGTGTAAGAGACTATACAGGGAGGCCTATCCGTGTGTAGTAGACTATACAGGGAGGCATAGCCGTGTGTAAGAGACTATACAGGGAGGCATAGCCGTGTGTGGTAGACTATACAGGGAGGCCTAGCCGTGTGGAAGAGACTATACAGGGCGGCCTAGCCGTGTGTAGTAGACTATACAGGGAGGCATAGCCGTGTGTAGTAGACTATACAGGGAGGCCTAGCCGTGTGTAGTAGACTATACAGGGCGGCCTAGCCGTGTGTAGTAGACTATACAGGGAGGCATAGCCGTGTGTAGGAGACTATACAGGGAGGCCTAGCCGTGTGTAGTAGACTATACAGGGAGGCCTAGCCGTGTGTAGTAGACTATACAGGGCGGCATAGCCGTGTGTAGGAGACTATACAGGGAGGCCTAGCCGTGTGTAGGAGACTTTACAGGGCGGCCTAGCCGTGTGTAGGAGACTATACAGGGAGGCCTAGCCGTGTGTAGGAGACTATACAGGAAGGCCTAGCCGTGTGTAGGAGACTTTACAGGGAGGCCTAGCCGTGTGTAGGAGACTATACAGGGAGGCCTAGCCGTGTGTAGGAGACTTTTCAGGGAGGCCTAGCCGTGTGTAGGAGACTATACAGGGAGGCCTAGCCGTGTGTAAGAGACTATACAGGGAGGCCTAGCCGTGTGTAGGAGACTTTACAGGGAGGCCTAGCCGTGTGTAGGAGACTATACAGGGAGGCCTAGCCGTGTGTAGGAGACTTTACAGGGAGGCCTAGCCGTGTGTAGGAGACTATACAGGGAGGCCTAGCCGTGTGTAGGAGACTATACAGGAAGGCCTAGCCGTGTGTAGGAGACTTTACAGGGAGGCCTAACCGTCTGTAAGAGACTATACAGGGAGGCCTAGCCGTGTGTAAGAGACTATACAGGGAGGCCTAACCGTCTGTAAGAGACTATACAGGGAGGCCTAGCCGTGTGTAAGAGACTATACAGGGGGGCCTAGCCGTGCGTAAGAGACTATACAGGGAGGCCTAGCCGTGTGTAAGAGACTATACAGGGAGGCCTAGCCGTGTGTAGGAGACTATACAGGGAGGCCTAGCCGTGTGTAAGAGACTATACAGGGAGGCCTAGCCGTCTGTAAGAGACTATACAGGGAGGCCTAGCCGTGTGTAAGAGACTATACAGGGAGGCCTAGCCGTCTGTAAGAGACTATACAGGGAGGCCTAGCCGTGTGTAGGAGACTATACAGGGAGGCCTAGCCGTGTGTAGGAGACTACAGGGCGGCATAACCGTGTGGAGATGACTGCACAGGGCGGCCTAGCCGTGTGGAGATGACTGCACAGGGCAGCCTAGCCGTGTGGAGATGACTGCACAGGTCGGCCTAGCCGTGTGGAGATGACTGCACAGGGCGGCCTAGCCGTGTGGAGATGACTGCACAGGGCAGCCTAGCCGTGTGGAGATGACTGCACAGGGCGGCCTAGCCGTGTGGAGATGACTGCACAGGGCAGCCTAGCCGTGTGGAGATGACTGCACAGGGCGGCCTAGCCGTGTGGAGATGACTGCACGGGGCGGCCTAGCCGTGTGGAGATGAATACACAGGGCGGACTAGCCGTGTGGAGATGACTGCACAGTAGGCATTATCAGCGAATTTCCCTTACTGAAGACAGATTTTCATTTTTTTGGAAAATATTGTTTGAATTTTCAAATATGTAGGCATTAGTATTGCTACCGAAGAGATACAAGTTGTCGAAATGCGTCAAAAGCATGTGTAAATTAATTGAAGTACATGTATTCATTTTTATTATATTTCAAAGAGCATGGAATGTCTCATTAGTCAATGCAGGAACAATATAAAATTTGTATGGTCCCTGGTCAATGTTTTCCAAACAGTACGGAATGTCACATTAGTCAATGTTTTCAATACCCATTCTGGACCCTATTCCCACTTTCTGCTTACATTTACATTTCAAAAGACAGTTGACACAACATGCACAGAAATAACAAAAACATTGTGCTATACACTCATTGTGACAGGTACTTTTTCAAGTTTTATCTCCATATCCTTAATTTGCATAGCCAGTAAAGCCCCTTGTCTTAAACATTTAGGTTCTGCAAGAATCGTTTTCGCGATGTTAATAATTTTTTCGTCCGTTTTTTTTTTAATCATACTTCTTCCATAAGTATAGCACATTGCGTATGAATTCTTCCCGTCTCTTCCAGCCCGTCCAATTTCTTGCCAGTAACTTAAAACTGTTTTTAGTAGCCACTAGTGAATATCAACACGGACGTCTGTAATTTGGATCCCCACGTCAAAAGCTACTGTTGAGAAGAGGCAACGGAGAGTGCTATTAGTAGAAGTGAAATCATCTAAAATCCGTTCACTACTATCCTGGTCTATTGTCTTGTGAAACATGTCAATGGTTGAAATTGGTACATCACTCTGCAGTAATTCGTCTTTCACAAAGTTGTACAATATGGCAGCGGTGTTAACAGATCTAAAATGGTAAAAAATAACATGTTAAGCTCTTTCGAAGAAAGTTGCTTTTATTGTAAAATAAAGAATTAAAATGTTCCTAGTGTGGTGTTCATTGGACAAGTAGGCTTTTTATAACTTGCTATAAAGTAATGGGACCCACTGTTGTGTACAGTGGTGGAGTAACATATTCAAAGCTGTACCCCCCCCCCCCCCCCCCAATTATTGTCATGTATATTAAACAACAATATTAAATGTAGGTGGCTAATTCAATTGAGTACAGAAATATATACCTGCAATATACAATTACATTTTTTGCATCCCTTTGATTAGTCTTCAAGTATTCAGGCAACCATTTCAAGTCAGTTTCGTGGTCCTGTTTGCATTTCGTCATGTGAAGAAATATGTTTGGTCTGGAAAAATATGAATAACAAAATACAAATTTTTAGCAAATAAGAATTTTAGGTTTTCTATAAAGGAGTCCATGAACAAGTATGCAGTCCATTATGTTACTGTATATTTTATACATATTTGAACATATTTGCATCTTTTTTCATTCACACATTCCAGTTCCAGTTAGTGAAACTATCCACAAACTTGATCACCCGGGATTTCCCAACAACGCATGTAAGTACATATGTCTTCTGTAAACCAACAACTTTCACTATCGCGAACTCCTAGAGACGTCCGCCATTGATCAGTAACTAATTTGCATAAATTATCAGATTAATATCATTGAGCGTTATGAAATACACATCACATAAAATTGACTTTTGTGACACCGACTAATAAACTAAGTAGCTTTCTACTGATATTTGAGCTTTTCTCACTAATATTTTATTGAAAGTACAGTATTTTCCGTCATGAGACACCCCATACATGAAATATGACGTGACACATATGCCGTTAAATATGAAAATTAAAATGATCATCCACAAAGAAGGCATTGTATATTTCAGAAAAACAGACCTGTCTGGTACAACAGCTACAACATTGGTGCTAGATTCCGTCATGTCCAGTCCTTTAAAAATGTCTTGACGTATCTTCTCGTCACTGGTAGATGTTAAGGCCATGATGGGCGATTCTATAATGCTTCGCAGCACCAGTACTTCTTTGTATTCGGGTCGAAAATCTTCTCCCCTGCCAGTGCAAATAAAATATAAAGTTTGTAGAAAACATCCGAATAATATGGGTTAACAGAAAATTGGTAGTTAAATATGCAGCAAGATCTGGGAACAGTAGTATACATAAAGCAATACAAAATGATATAGGCTATCATAAGGGAATCTTCACATGTCTTAAATAAAACTACAAAACACAAAATCCCCTCAAACAGAATAAACCATAGCAAAGGGCCCCCACTTTTGATGTTGTTCTTCATCTATAAACCATTGTGCGGTTTTATTTAGCGCTCATACATTCTACTAAACGTCAATTATCATATTTGTTACCTTCAGATAAGCAGTGTGCTTCATCACAAACCAGAATACAAATATTGGATGACATATCAGTAAGAAATATAGAGCGCCATTGTCTGGAAGAAGCCATTTCCGGGGACATGAATACAACTGAATACTTCCCTTGTCGAACATCTGCAAAGTAAAATCGAAAATTGCTATATTTTCTGGACTTAACTTGTATGCATTATTGATAAAGTTATGAGTTGAGATCTCACAAATCGTTTGTGTGAAACTTGGTCAATGTCAGAGTCGGAGGAATATTTTCACATTTATTCTTTAAGAATGAACTCTCCTTGCAGTGTGAGTTTGTACTCATTGTTTGAGAGAGTGTGATGACCTCTTTTTGTACTTGTTTCAGATCTTGCTTGCTATATCAAGACAAAATATAGAAGAAGGTTGTTATTAATTTTAAGATAGGCTCACTGTGTGTGGCTTTTCGTCTCATTTACTCCATATCTCTTTTTATTTCTATCGTTTTCTCGCTGTCACAATAGCTCTCTTTATATCTGTCATTAGATTGTATTTGTTTAATCTATACATCACACAATTGGTAGTTAAGAAAACATTGGCAATTATAATAAGTAGAAATATAATCACAAGGACTCAACTCCCCCCCCCCCCCCCCCCCGTTTTCAAAAACACAAGTGGTAATGAAAATACAACTAAAGTCTATAGGTCGATGCAATTGTATATGGTCGTCTTCACTTTGCTTTCGCCCAAACTGCCATATACTGGAATGAGTAATTTTATAGTTGAATTTTAATAATCAGTCGACTTTCATATTAGTGCTGAAAGGGAGAGGGGCGGAAAAGGAACTATACCTTCGTACGAATGCGAATGGTATCCATTCCTATTTACTAGTACTAAATGAAATAAAAGTACCATTCATTATCTCCTTTGAGTTCTCGGGATCTACTGCCACAGCTTGAACGCCATAAGATTATAGCTGTGCGACCTGGTCCCTCATTGAGGCCTTTAAAGGATATTACGATTGCAATATGTTTCACAGTCCAATCCATCTGAAAAGAAAAATGCCTATAATTCATCCCTGGACTATTATGTTTTTACCACAGTTAAGGTTAAATATGCTGTAATATGCTCTGTTAAATGAATAATATGTCATTTTCAAGGTAAGTTTTTCTATTAAATTAGAGTAGTGTTTTATGACATTCTAAATGCAAAATAACAAGGATTTTTTTTTTTGCGACAGATTCGAAAACAAAACTTCCAATGACGTGTTCTAACAGCTTAATGTTTACAATCAACATAATATCATATACAAAATACGAAAATTCCTAGAAACACTTCATAATGCAGATGTCTCTGTATGTCTATCTACGATATTTACCTCATCAAACAGTAGTGGTACCAGAGTAAAACACATCGTCTTGCTATAGCCAGTTGGAAGAAGAGCGAAGACATTTTTCCCATTCAAAATGGCTGTCAAAACCTCTGCTTGCTCGTTTTTCAACTCGAAATTAAATGAATACACAGATTTTAAACTATTAAAAAACTCCACAACATCTTTATCATCCATCCTAATGTCAAACACACACGCGCATGCGTATACAGACCATAGTGGAAAATACATAACTGGTGGAAAATGAGTGGAAAGAGACCTCTTCTTTCCACCCCTGTAAAGACTCCACGAAGGTTAAAGCTTTATAGACCAACGGGGACAACCTCAAGAAAGATATCAGACAAAGAATATGCTCAGGTAATTTCAGTTATTAATTCTAATATTGTCAAGGATTTACAAGCACAGACACTTGTTTCATTCAAAAAATATATGCCCCCTCCTCTTCCTTACTTCAAGGTAAACATCTGCCATTTACCCCTTCCCCACTTCGCCTCAATATTTTTCGCTTATTTGTGATCCTTTCACTGACCCAATTATATCGTTACATTCCTGAGATATTTCTCTTTTCGACTGCCACATTTAAATACAAATACCGGGCCCCCCTCAGACGAATTGGACAAGAATATTCAGCGAAAGTCGCATTTTCTATTTTTCAGTCACTGAAACGGATACAACTTTTCACTTGACTGATGTTGTTTGATTACAGTTGTTTACCCATTTCAACAAACTTGGATTATGCACTACTGAGTTATCCAACTGCATTGAGAATATTGTCCAACATTAGAGGATTGACTGATGATGGTGTATTGCGAATGAAAACGAAAGCTGAAGGTAATATAATTTATAAATTACTAATAAATCCTCTTCGATTTTAAGAAGGAGGAGTAATAAAGTAAATCTGTTGGTGATATGTAGTACATTTTAGTACATCTCAAACCTCATCTGGAAGGTGGCCATCTTGAATGGGAATCAAGCGTAACGTCATAATCCCACGCGTATAAGTAATTGGCATACTTTTCCGTCGTTGCTTGCGAAACAAGACAACATTTTGTGCAATTCGTTTTTTTGTTAGGCAATTTTACTCAGTTTATGTGCAACAATTTAGTTACGCGTCTACAGCGATTTTCAACAATTTTTCCTTTATATTATGCCAATTTCGTTTTAATTATCGGATTTTGAACTATTTAAGCATAAGATTGTTAATGTTTGCAAAATGTTGAAGCTTTTGATATATAATAGGTCTAACTTCAATAAAAATTAAAAGTCTCATAGATATTTTAAAATGAATCAGCGCAGTATCCCCAATACCGTGCGCAACGTCTCTGTGTTTTTTCTGTGGTCTTTCCTGACTTACTGAAGACTCATATTGTCGTGTTTGTTGATATTGCAACATTGTTTGAAATATTTGATATTGAAACTAAAATATGCATCCAGTGCAGTTGTATTAGTTTATGTATATTTATCGAGTAATACAAATCAAAGAAGAAAGTAGTTGTTTTGTGCAAATTAGTATATCTAATGTACATTGTGGATATAAATGAGAAGTTTATGTCCAAGGCCGTCCAGACTGTGAAGTGGCCTCAACAACAACATATATTTTATTACTTTGTTGCATTAAACCAAATCAGTCTCATCTATATATCTGTACTCCATATCTCCTTATTTTGTCTTCAACCCTTCCAGGATACAATTGGAACTGCATTGAACCCTCCTGCAGTCAGTGACGATGACACATATGGGTATATTACCGAAGAACTTGTCACAGACAATGACGAAAGTTCTGAACTTATCCCCATGTCTACATCGGAAAGTAGAAGCCTTGACGAAAGTGAAGATAGAACAATAGAAAGTGTCACTGAGTCACTATCCTCTGGTAAGTAGTCGATTAGAAGTGAAGATAGTACAATAGAACGTGTCACCGAGTCACTATCCTCTGGTAAGTAGTCGATTAGAAGTGAAGATAGTACAATAGAACGTGTCACCGAGTCACTATCCTCTGGTAAGTAGTCGATTAGAAGTGAAGATAGTACAATAGAACGTGTCACCGAGTCACTATCCTCTGGTAAGTAGTCGATTAGAAGTGAAGATAGTACAATAGAACGTGTCACTGAGTCACTATCCTCTGGTAAGTAGTCGATTAGAACAGCTTATAACGGTTTTTATTCAGTGTTCCGTCTTTCCTCAATCTCAGAAAACCTTGCGATTTTTTCATTTTCAATCACTTGCCCGGCTCGCAGAATATTGGAATAAAAGCGTGTGTACATAACGACAAAGTACCGGAATAACTGTTACAATAAATTATGTCGTCCATTTCTACAATCATTGTCTTCTTCGCAGCTGGAATTAAATAGAAACTAGAATAAGTTGAAGGGCTGGCAGAGAACAAAACCCTAGAGGGGCCTAAAAGTTAGGCAAAATCTAACAGAGCTTTGCAACAAACCTTGACAAAAACTGTGTATAATCTGTCATTGCGAATTAAAAATGAAAAATCACGAATTATTCACAATGAGAATCTTTATGTAGTATACGACAATGAAACAGCAGATCAGTAGCTCTTTTCACAAAAATTTCTAACTATAGTCCTAACTTTTTCATTTAAGATTATCTTACGACAATTCTTAAGTCCTTTTCATAAAGATTATCTTACGACAAATTTTAATCTTACGACTAAAATTACACTTACGATAAAAATTCTTCCTTAGGTGTACTCGATACAACATTATGTGATAAAGTTTGTCAGTGATTTGCGACAGGTCAATGGTTTTCTCCGAGTACTCCAGTTTTATCCACCAATAAAACTGACCGATATATTGTTGAAAGGGGCGTTAAACACCATAAACCATCTTCCTTAGCAACCTAGTTTCATTTCCATAGCACAACAAAACATTTTTTTAAATAAAATTATTCTATAAAATATCCCCGGCACTAATTTATAAGCAGTTTTTATGCTATGATGTGTTTGTATGTTTATATTGAATTTTTATCTAATACAAACAAAATGTATATGAATCGGTCACCAATAACTGCACAAAATATGAACGGGTATGATTTTCGTATAGAGGAACATTTCTAATGCATGTAAATTAAAATGATCTATAATAATTATCATTACTTGGAGTTGTGCGTCATCATCCACGCGTGGTTACTTTTGGTAGAAGTATTTTTTTAAGGGAGTGCATCTGGAGTGTGAATAAAACCTATTCATATAATTCATTTTAGCGGTTATTTGTCAGCAAAATATTTACCCCTTTTTTCCAATTAATCCCATCCCACATAAAATTAAACGCTTGTTCTTTTACTGATGAAAATTTATCCAGATTTTTCTGAGATAACCCAAATTAAGATGTGTTTATCATCTATCAATCCCTGTTATATATTAATATTAATATAACAGAAGAATGTACACAAGTTTATGCATTGCCAGAGTGTTCGATGATCATCGAAGTTGCCAGAAATTAATAAATTATATTACTAATATAAAGGCAAAATCAAAACGATATCATTGGATCCAGAAAATTCCAGTCCTAAAGCGGCTGTTCATACAAAACTTTTGTAAGCGGAGTAGATGTCTAGAAGAAAATCCCCGTATTCCTGTTTTTATAAAAAAAAAAAAAAATGAAAAAAAAGAATTCTCCCCAAGTTTGCAAGTAGTCTTTTCGATTATCGATCGTTCCCAATTTGAAATCTAAAATTAATGAGAATTATCCTGATTTGTTTGGTCATGTAAACGATACACTGCTGCATTGAAAAGGTAAATGTACGGATTGCATCGTTATAGACAGACTCTGTTATCATGCTGTAACATCATTCACGAAACCGGGTCCTGCCATTTTGACATGACCCATTTCTTTCGCGCCATGCTTACTTATATCAATAATTAAAAGCACAAAGTGACGATTCTTGTCATCTTTATTCATCAATCGTTCCTTCAATACATTTCGTTCCATTCAATGCGAGCAATTCAAAGAGAAATTGAGCGAAATTCCGGGTTGGGGTCAAGCTGATCGTCATTTTGCGGCACATTATCGCTTATTTCTCAATTAATATACGATGACATAGCCAAAATGTTTCATCTGACAGCAGGAAATGGTTAATAAAGCATTTATTTCCCCCAAGTTCATGCAAAAAACAAAAAAATAAACAGAATTCTTACCTTCTTCTTGCCTTCTTACAGTCCGGTTCCGTTCCGGAATTAGATATGCACGAGTCCAAACATTATTTGCCGGATCAGTTTGTACACTGACTTAGGACAGGGTAGTTTTACAGGTAAAGTTAGGACTATTTTTACACTTAAGATTATCGTAAGTATTTTTGTGAAACTCTTTTCAATCTTAGTTTTACACTTACGACAATTTTTTATCGTAAGAATTTTTGTGAAAAGGTCTACTGGCTTTTATATTTATGTTTTCAATTCCAATGAAAGGCACCCTTTCTATCAGTCTTCTTAATAGTAATAAATTTCGTATTGGTTTTTTTATGACGAGCTATCGCCAGGATTCACACTCATTTGGGACAACGTGGGTAAAATGGTGATGACAGTACACCGCAACTGTGGAAGACAAAACAAGATGATCTTGTGGGCTTTGTCTTTAGCTGCAGAAAATAGAATTTTCACCAGTCATATGGACGACAAAAACGTGAATAAAGCAGTGGACATTCTTCTGGAGGAATTCATCCCCATGGCAAAGGACATATCGGAAATAAAGATGAGGATGACAACAATTGTGTCCCGAATTTTGGTGGAATTTTTTTTCAGAGAATTTTTAAGATTGTGTTACAGACCATCTAAAACACAAACACTGGCGTGAGTCATCTAGCAATGTGGTGAGTACTGATTAATGTTTTACATCCACTACTTTTCCGCCAGACAACAATCGTTTGATAAGTATACTGCAGTTTATTTTTTTTTGGATTAAGCCAACTAAATGTTCCAGTTAGGATATCCTAATAGTGGTAACTAAAACAAAATTATTCAGCAGTCACTTGATTGATACTCTGTAGTTGCATGGTTCGATATTGCAATTAAACGTAGAAATTGTAATATGTCTTTGATTCATTTGCAGATAAATCTGGGGGTTTGTTAAGAAAACCCATCATCAACTGCAGGCACGATAAGGATTTTGGAAAACCTCCAGCAGTATGTTCCAAACAAAGATGGTAATTTGCTTAAGCTGGTAGTTTTTGGAGATGGACTTTCCTGTGAACAACACAACGACGCCCACATGGCCAGATCTAATGGAGCAACGGATTTGGACAAGTTACAAGGACTTGAACCACAGGTGCAAGAGTTCCATAAACGGATGCTATCGATGGAGGTAAATAAGAATTTTTATGTAACATTGGAACTTCTTTTATCCTGTTGTGCCCATTTAGAAGCTAAGAGTAACCTTTATGTCGAAAATTTTCAATTTCAAGCATATTAATAAAGTTGATGGAATTACTCTATAGTAAGTGCTAACCCGACAGTATAGGTGAATACTCAATGTTGGGATCTGTTTGTTGGCCTTTTTGAGTAGTTTTCTGGGTCTTAGCTGATGGGGGTTGTTATCTCGTCTACCTATACCTCCTTTTATTTTATATTATATATATATATTACGTAAATGTTACTAAAGGGATTATGTTGGAATCGTTGCAGGACCTTATGGATACATTCTTCAGTGGAAGCTCGGCCACAGATAAAGGAACCCTGTTTTATTAGAAAAAGACGACGGTCGATTATTGACATTGGTTACGGTTCATATTGTAACTCTTTCACAGAAGACCAGAAACACAAAAAAATAGTTCCGGAATATATATAGGCGGGGCTTAAAAAGTTTATTCGTAGGTTAAAACATTTATTCGTAGGCTGAAAAATTTATTCGTATACTACGAATAAAGCAAAAATTTATTCGTATAGCATATTTGTACAGCAAATGTACTGATTGCAGGATAAAAAGATTTAATCATACAGCAGAATTTATTAAGTTTGTTACGTATGGATACACCATTTTGGCTGCAATGAATGTATTGTCCATCAAACAAATTGATGACAAACCGGTGAGCCTAAGTACAGTTCCAGACAAAACTAAATATATACAGACGGTATCCAACAAAGATTTAGTTTGGGCGAATTGTAGTTATCAGTCTATTCTGCAGAGACAAAGCATAGAACAGAGATATCACTACTGAAGTTGTAAAGAGGGTAAATATTTGTTTTTTTTATTATGGCAAAGTTACAACTTTTATTACATCTTTCTGTCTGTTCATCGACTGTCCGACTGTCGACGAGGTATCTGCACCAAATATGATCATAATTCATTTCCAGGTCAAAGGTCCAGACGGCTTAAAATAGGAATACATTTCCCACTTTGCAAGCATGGATGTAGCTCGGGTCACATGCATTTGTTCCTTTTGACAATCCTTTATTTATATAGGAAACAGTCAATGCAATGACTTAGACATTTATGAGTCAGAGATGTCCTACATTTAGCTCTGTATGGCAAAACAAATTTGTGCATTACTTCAGTATATCATATTTCAGAGTTTTCAATCTTTTTGTAATAATAAAACATTTAAAAAACTCATGAATGCTAAGCATACCGTCATGTTTTGCTCTCGATCTTGGTGACGATGTGCCAATTATTGAATGCTCTGGGTATCGGTGTCCTGGTGACAACTGGTTTCACTTGGAATGCCTGGGATTAGATCAAGACGATGTGCTAGATGATGATTTTTACTGTTCAAAAGGTTGCAAGAAAAGGAGAGCCTACAAATACTGCTGCAACGTAGATTTAAAGAAACCAATGGTGGCCTGCGATAATAATTGTTGTAAGACATGATTGTTGTAAGACGGAGTGGTTCCATATGAAGTGTGTCGGCCTAAAAAAAAGCACCAGGTAAGTTGTTTACATTTTTCTTTGTAGTAAATGTAGATGTAAGTGATTCGACATCCCAAAAAAAAAAATATCTTTCACAATAAATGCAATAAAAGGTTTGCATACAACCCTCTAAACTAAGTATGAAAACGTAGTTCCTAGTTCAACAACAGACCCCAGAATGTTACATCCCATGAAATGGAAAACACCCATCTAAATCACGACTTCAATCCCCATAGTTGCCCAAAAGGGTAACTCAACTATAATATTTTGGCAGAATATTTGCGCACATGTGGGTCACATCCAAGATGAAGGCTTATACACAAGATACAGAAGTGTAGCTGGAGTCACTGAATTGTCAAATACATTTTGTACTAGTAAATTTCCGATTTGTAAATATGGTCTGCAGGCTTTCATCTGTAGTTCGTATTTTCAACTTATTTATACATGAAAGGGTCGGAAATCTTTCTGCTTGTAATTATTTTTTATAAAAAGAGAGATATGAGGTAAAGGTCAATGAGACAACCATAGAACAAGCTAAATAAATGGGGGTCACCACACCGTCTTCACCTATGAGCACACTGGAGCTCCTAGCTCCCCCCAAATACAAATCATATAAAATATAAAACATTCTCCAACATTACCAAAATACTGATTATATCTACTTTAGGTGGAAAATTTATTGAAATTAATCTGAATATATATACACTACAAGAATTAACAGAAGATGTTCCTCGTGTAAAAAGAAAAGAATGCTTCAATACCGATAAATCAGAAGTATGGAATAGACTATACCACGTAAATCGTGGAAAAAGCGATCATGTGACATACTTTAAAAACAAGTAAAATGGCGACATTCAATGGATCTGAAGCGGCTTCTGGGAATGATGAGCTGTATTTGGCGTCATAGGTAGGTGATCATGATTCTATTTACATATTTATGCAGCAAAATATATCTACTTTTGAATACTCTAGCGCCGGTTGGCACGACATTGAGGTGCAGGCGTAATTCACGCCGGTTCGAGGCGGGTGTACCTGGAAAACAAAATTCCCGAATACAACTATGCATGGTTGATAAGGGATTCGGAGGCAGGTAATATCAAAAAACAACTCTGGCTTCGAATTCCAAAAGGGATTAACATTTGTCATACGAGGATTTACATTCTGATTGTCCATGATTTGCAACCTTTTGACGTGTAGGGCATAGCAAAGGTTTCTGGATAGTTCCTCGATTCTGTGCATTACTTTCTTGTCTTCATTGAATATATTAGCAACATTTCTGCAGTCCACTATCAATTTCACTATGGATACGCTATTGTTGAAAAATAGCCATCTTAAAAAAGTGTCCGAAAAAGAGACCCGGATGTACAAATTATGTACTCTTAACGGCAAAGAGCTAAACACGAGACATAACTCTTCCTCTAACTCCGAACTGTCGTATTAGATGATGTGGTCTGCTTTATACTAGACCAACACACTTAGTTGGATTTTTATAGGGCTAACTCATTGAAACAGCAGTCCCTGGTAGACATGTCAGACCATTACTTTCTTTAGATGTTTATGACAAATATGGTAGAAGTATCAGTCATTTTTTTTTATCCTAAGAAAAATGTTCTTTAATTAACAGTTAGCTACAAGCATTCCCTGCCCCTGCTATTATATACTCGTATAGCCAAAGTTTATGTTCTTATTCTGTTAGAAGTGATGGTTGCAAGTTTTTAACCATTACATTTCATACCAGATACTCTGCTGTCCACAAAGTGACAGCTGTCCTTACATTTTCCTTTGTCCTCAAATTATTGATATACTTTTCAGTTAAGTCGGATGGTTTCTAATTATTATTTATTCAAATATTGTTTTTGCCATGTAATTTTGCATACAATTATTTCCCGGTTTACTGAAAGTAGGCAAATATCAGGGGGTATAGAATCCGGGAAGCATTTGCGCGCCCCGCCCCCACACTTTGAAAATTAGGGGGAAATAGTTCTCCCTCCCTCCACCTATTTTGGCCAAAATTAAGATAAAAGCGGAATTTTCAGCAAGAAAGCAATATATATACACAGTTTACTTAGAAGGATGCATATGGGGTTGCTTTGAAACTAAATGACCCCTACTTCCGGTCCTTAAAACTTATTCTCCACACACCCCTTTTAGGAGATCAAATCAATCAGTTTAACGCTGCTACTTTTTTGTGCCTGTCTCAAGCCACGACCTGGATTTCCAACATCATATGACATGGTCTTTTTTACGTTCAATGATGTGAGGCAATTGTCCAGTTTGTTGACATTAGAGAAATTATTGACCATCATATTCACTGCCGTCAAATAGCTCCGATTGAAAATGTTTGGTCAACATCCGGGATATTTTAAAGCGGTATTTTTAAAGCAGACACGGATAATTATCGTAAGTATTTATAAATATACTGTGTATATAATGTTTTGAATTATGATGCTTTATGATTGTTATTATTATTAATTTCATTTTTTGTCCAAATATCATTTATTTTTGCAGTGTAAAATTAGACTTTTCTATAAGTTATAAGGAATCCGGCTTCAAAATCATTACAATCAACTGAAATATCGCTATATCTTGCATTTACGAATGAATTAAATGTTGCCCAAAAAGAAAAAAAATATTGATGAATGATTGATTTTACTTAGAAATACTATTTTGTTGATGAAAAGTCAATTAGTAACTAGTTATACCCTAAAACATTATGTCAACAGATGTTTTTGAAATCAGGCTTGGTCAAAATGTAAACATGTATACAAACCGGTTGGGTCATTTATAAATAACCGGGTTTGTCAGTATGTAAATACCACTGATCTTATTGTTATTGAGCATTATATTGCAATTTAACAATAGTTATGATTAGGAAATATCTCAAAGGCGATAAATACTGATCCATAGTATGAATATTCGCCATGGCTGCTAATTTCAGCTACTTTGTACAATAAAAAATTCGTTATTTCTATGATAAATTGCTACTGTCGCGAACACTTGATTTTTTTTATGCTTTTTGTGGCACTGGCATCACGGTTGGTGCTCAATACGCTACACTTACTTTAAGTCGCTGTCCAGGCGCATCAATTGAGTAGTTGGAGATTCTTTTTATAACGCAATATTTTAATTTTATACTCGTTGATAACGAAGTAAGTCACTCTGTGGAAGTAACTTTATGGATACGATATTTAAGTTTCTTCACAGTATAATGTTTACATTAACATTACAGATAAGCAAATTAACAAAGGCTGTAGTATTGAATTCCTTTACGCACGGACGATTTTGGCAGTTTGAATACAAAGAAAATGTTAGGTGTACTCGATTAATGCAACGTTCGCTACAAGTTGTAATACGACAAACGTTCGTGCTTTGCTCACTAAAAATAGAGGCTCAGTGGTCTGAGCCTATGTCGTTCACCTTTCATTCTGCTTTGAGGAAACATAATACAGACAGAACCTTCTATAGGTGCTTCCCACCAAAGTTCGGTTCATTTGGCTAAGCAGTTTCAGAGAAGAAGATTGTTAGAAATCGGCCAATCAGAAGCAAGAATTATATGTGGCGACCATATTTGTCAACGGATCGGGATGAAATGCGCAATCTTTATAGAAGACCTTCCATAGTTGCTTCCTACCAAGTTTCGGTTCATTTGGCTAAGCAGTTTGAGAGGAGAAGATTATTTTTTTTATAAAATCGACCAATTAGAAACAAGAATTGTCTGTGGAGACCCTGTTTGTTAACGGATCGGGATGAAATGAGCAATCTTTATAGAAGACCTTCCATAGTTGCTTCATACCAAGTTTCGGTTCATTTGGCTAAGAAGTTTTAGAGGAGAATATTTTTTTATATCTGCCAATCAGAAACAAGAAGCGCTTGTGGCGACCATGTTTGCTAACGGATCCGGACGAAATGAGTAATTGTTACAGAGGACCTTCCATAGATGCTTCCTACTAAGTTTCACTTCATTTGGTTGAGGTGTTTCAGAGGAGAAGATTAAAATGAGAATAGTTAATGGACGACGGAGGACGAACGAAAGACGACGGACGACGGCCGCCAAGTGATGGTAAAAGCTCACATTGCCTTTGGCAAGGTGAGCTAACAACAGTCATTGGGTAGATATGTCGCTCCACTCGGACACATTATTCTGATTCCGAGCCATCCAGGCTTTGCTCTTTTTCCTTAATGCTGCGTTCTTAGCGGAGAAGCAACACATACCAATTTTTTATTCTTTTGTTTGACAAAACCGCAGTTCGTACCCACAATCTATCGCACTCGAGGCGAGCACGCTAACCATTACGCTACCGATGCGGTTCCCTATTTTTATTTTATTATTATTATTTTTTTAATCAAAATTTCTTATTGTCCTTCAATATATTATTTGAAAACAAAAATTAATCCAGAATAATAAGAGTTACTTGATATCTATATAAAGAGTGAGGGTTCCTACATTTGTTCAAACAATCTTTGAATATTGTAATAATCCAACTGTATAGCAAATAAAGAAAATCATGACCATTCTGTCGAAGGTGACTTGGCGAATGCCAATTCTGCACAAACCGTTTTGTATTTCTTTCTTTTAATGTTATGCAAAACATCCACATGTAAAATATTTTGACTATGTGCTGTTGTTTTTTTTCACAACTTTTATTCATTGAAGACAGTTTTTTGTTTTTTCTTTTTATCAATTTGCAAGTCGAACATACCCTTGACAATTGTTATAATGAACCTTAAATAAATTACAAAAAGGAAACATAATTGTGATATTGAGCTGTTTTCGCTATTCTTTCAATTTTTTACATAGACAAAACCGGTTCTACTGAAAAAAATTTTTGGGACCCAACCGGAAAGTAGTGGCTGACAGAGCCGGAACGAATGTGCGTAAATAAGCATTGTGTTTTTTACTGTAGTAAGTCTAAAACTATTCGTGGTGACATGCCAGTGCAAAATATCATGTATATAAGCATTACAAAGGGTTTGTGTACTTTAATTACACATATAGACTACTTTTTATAGCTTTATTTGATGATTTCAATCTCATTATTAGCATTTTTCATTGTTTATGTCCATCATTTTATCTATATCTGAGTAATGTATTAAGTTAACCACAGAAACATATAGGTAAAAACAAACAAAAATAATCGACCGATAACGACATCTTCTGGATTCAAGATATAATAATACTATATGATCATAATACTTACTTTTTGTCGTCGCCTGTATGTCAAACATGCCTAATTGACTTGTTCCGGAAGATGACAGAACAGTTTCGACCGGAGTCTGGTGGTCGTGATCGTTGGATTTACAACAACCTGTGTAATCAGTGAACATCACAAATGTTTTGAGTTCAAATACCGCTCATGTTGAGGTGTACTCAACAAAACATTATGGGATAAAGTTTATCAGTGACTTGGGACAGGTTGGTTGTTTTCTTGTCCTCTGATTTCCTCCACCAATAAAATTGATCGCTGCTATATAACTGAAATATTGTTGAAAGTGGCATTAAACATCATAATCCTTTAAAAAAGAGATGATCCTGGTGATAAAATAAAATAACTGAAATCATCGAAAACTATCTGAAACCATCTACACCCCCTTTCAAAATGGACATTTTTGACCTGTTCTGAAAGTTCAGACTTACAGAAAACGATTTTCAGAGGAAAATAGTTGAAATCCGTTAAAATAACTGAAAATGATCATCCCTGTTAAACTTTCTGTACATAACTGATGTCTAACCCACATGGTCTGTTACAGAGACATGAACAAGAAGATATTTGGTATAAAAGCTTTTATTACTTTTGATTGTTTATAAGGTGTATTTGATACAACATTATGTGATAAAGTTTGTCAGCGACAGGTTGGTAGTTTTCCGATGCTGTTTTCCTCCACTAATAAAATTGATTGCCGATATATAACTGAAATATTGTTGAAAGTGGCGTTAAACACCATAACCCTAACCCTTTAAACTTTCTGTACATAACTTATGTTTAATCCACATGGTCTGTTAGAAATACATGAACAAGAAGATATTTGGAATAAATTGAGAAGTGGCATTAAACACCATAACCCTAACCCTTTAAGCTTTCTGTACATAACTGATGTCTAACCCACATGGTCTGTTAGAAATACATGAACAAGAAGATATTTGGAATAAATTGAGAAGTGGCATTAAACACCATAACCCTAACCCTTTAAGCTTTCTGTACATAACTGATGTCTAACCCACATGGTCTGTTAGAAATACATGAACAAGAAGATATTTGGCATAAAAACTTTTATTACTGTATTAGTTTAAAACAAGACAAACCAGCATAGAACATGTGTAACCTACAATATTACAACATGTGTAACCTACAATATTACAACATGTGTAACCTACAATATTACAACATGTGTAACCTACAATATTACAACATGTGTAACCTACAATATTACAACATGTGTAACCTACAATATTACAACATGTGTAACCTACAATATTACAACATGTGTAACCTACAATATTACAACATGTGTAACCTACAATATTACATGTGTAACCTACAATATTACAACATGCGTAACCTACAATATTACAACATGTGTAACCTACAATATTACAACATGTGTAACCTACAATATTACAACATGTGTAACCTACAATATTACAACATGTGTAACCTACAATATTACAACATGCGTAACCTACAATATTACAACATGTGTAACCTACAATATTACAACATGTGTAACCTACAATATTACAACATGCGTAACCTACAATATTACAACATGTGTAACCTACAATATTACAACATGTGTAACCTACAATATTACAACATGTGTAACCTACAATATTACAACATGTGTAACCTACAATATTACAACATGTGTAACCTACAATATTACAACATGTGTAACCTACAATATTACAACATGTGTAACCTACAATATTACAACATGTGTAACCTACAATATTACAACATGTGTAACCTACAATATTACAACATAATATAAGAAAAAAAAAAGTTGAAGATTAACAGAGAATGAATGCTTTGCTACATACAAATTAAAATATCATTCAGAGACACAGTCATTTAGTATCTCTTTAAAAAAAAAAATGTCGTTTGACAAGATATTCTTAATATGTATTTTTATCATTTTGCCGGAATATTTTTCCATACAAATTAAAATATAAGTTATCTTTAATATGCATTTTTTATCATCTTGTGGGAATATTTTTAGAATGACAGCATTTAGCATATACTAATTAATTAAAAAAATTATGCATGTCATGATTAACTTAAATTTGTATTAGCAAGAATCGTTTGACCTTAAACTGAGACAGGAAAATTTGCATTGTTAGGATAAATGTTATACTGTAAGTTATGACATGGAATGTCTAGTTGTTTTATTTCTCTCAAAAAGAAAAAAAAATATGTTTATAAAAATCTACTTCAAAATATATATATATGTACATGTATATAAACAATATCTGCCTGTCCTTGACCTAAAGACTCTGGTCACATGACTGACCGAGCGAATCAGGAAGTTACTGTAAAGCAGACGACTTTGACCCATGAAGGTCACAGGTAGGGTGCCAGTTGTTGGCTTAATTTAATATTCAATGGAATTAAAATCAGATGTCCACACTTGCTCCCTATTTTCTATCGGTTGTTTTGTAGTCCACGAAGATCTAATTTTAATTAGATTGATTTAATGTTATACTTGTAAATTGTTATTATCCAAATGAGCAAATTATAATAAATCCTACTTTCTTCTGATATTGACACTAATTTTTATAATAAGTCAACAAAATCTTCTTCTTCAACTTAAAATCCAATAAATAGCTACCCTTCTGCAGGCCCCTCATTTTGTGCCACATTGTTGTAAATTAATTGAGAGTTCACTGTAAAGCTATGACATATAAAGGTCAATGTGACAAAACCATTCTGGTCTACCAGTAACTAAGAACTGATTAGGGCACTGTTGTCATGACGACCACAGCCTCTCCAGTCACCTGACTGACCTAGCAAACCAGCACAAATCACTGGTTAGGGCACTGTTGTCATGGCGACTAGAGACACCATCACATGAATGACCTGGCAAATCTGACCAATCTGATTGAATGTTTTCGATATTGTCCTGACATCTATAAACATGTCAGATCCTAAAACTGACCTGGCAAGTCAGATATAACAAAGAACAAACTGACTGGGCACTAATGCATTAGAAGAAGGCATAATTAGTGACGAGAAATAATATCACACCCAGTCTGCAGATTAGGGCACTATTTGTCATGGTAACGATGGATAGCCCAGGGACAGCTTAGAACTATTTTGTATAAAAATATAACAATACTTTGCCGGAGTAATAACAAATTGCACAGACTGGACATCTTGAAAATTATTATTATACCCATACAAAAAAAATAAGAATGAGAACAACTGACTTTTATAAAGTCATATGACCATATTGACCACCTTTCACAAATGCATATTACAACACTGAGCATACACGCAGGGCATATATGTCTAATACAGCCCTATAGATTTATATGTGGTAGAGTGAAATAGTACATATTAATTATGATTTAGTATAATGATTATTTTTATTATTAATTTATTTCTACTTGTAGCTGATCATGATTAAATACATTTATATTTAATCCTTAATTTATTTCTATTTCTGTTTCAGGAACATATACATATTTTAATTAGTATTTATAGTTTAGTTATTTATTCATTTAAAACTTATGTTAAATGAATGTTCCATACTATTTTCTCTTTTCATTTCTTGTTGGTCAGTCTGGTCAGATGAATTTTAGGCGGGAAACTCTCTTTCATTTCTATTGTTATATTTCTTTTCTGGTTTAGTGGCTGGACATGTCTCATTTTCTTGTTTGATTATATGGATAGTCATTATTCTAATCTGAAGGTCAGTTTCTTTACATTTCTATATTAACCATTTTTAACAGTCATGATTTATTTAATATCTATAGAATGCAAGTGTTTTGAATGAAAATATAAAAAATGAATATAAAATACATATAAATTAGTCAGTGGAAAGTTTACAGGTAAAACCAGTTTGATTAAAACATAAAAGTATTATTTTTTAACTTATTGCAATGTTAAAGTTTAAGTTTAATAAAATAGTAACTGTTACTTTTAATGATGTATTATATTGAATGTATAAAACCTTTATCTTGTCATGAAACACATGACTTATAATATTAATTTTGTTATACAGGTTTTCTACTATTCATGAGTTTAACAGAGTCAAATGATTATATGCCACATTATTGCAAAGACCTTTACACCTCATGTGAGGTAAGATATTGTGTTGTTTTTATTATTTTACTAATTGCATGTTTGCTTATTACTTTTAATATGTTTATGCTTACTTTATTATTTGCTTTGCTTATTTATATAATAGTATTTTGAAGATGTCATGTAAATGTCAAGATTTACATATAGATGTATATAGTCAGTAACTGACAAACTTTATCATTTTGCAACGTAAGTATTTCATTGTTTAATGAAATACAAGACTATTATATCGTTTGGTTCAAATTGGTATATTTTTATTTACACAAGCACTTTTGACATATTCAAATTAGAGTTACCTTTCTTTGTGCCGTTTGCTTATGTTATTTTAACTTATGTATTTGCAGGGTCATGCTATGATATGATATGATATGATATGATATGATATAGATAAAAAGTAATAGTATATATTCATTATTACTGTTGATGATTTGGACTCGCAAATAAAATATCCACAACCTGAGAATTGTTTATTTATTTAACGATATAAAACCACAAGACCACATATATAACCAAGGGACAAGCTAAAAAAAAACAGTTCTACATTTAATAATTACATAGTTGATAATTATCTAATTTGTTTACTATTCATTAAAACCAGAGGCTCCCAGGAGCCTGTAATCGCTCACCTGGATCAAAGCTGCTTTCAATAACAACGCAACTGCACTGTGGCGGCCATCTTGGCGGGAGAGCGCAACTGCCGGACACCATTTTGGAAGAGGACCATCCAATGACTATTCCATCTAAGTTCGGTTTTAATTGAGCTACTGGTTCCAGACAAGATGGTTTTTATGTGAATTTCCCATAGGGTCCTATGTTAAACTAAGAACAGCTGTGCAGCCATCTTGGTCAGAGGACGGGACCACCAGACACAAATTTGGTTCAGCGGTTTCGGAGGAGAAGATTTAAATGTGATCTTTTATCAAAATATGCCTAATTTGCATAATCGGTATAAATCGGCTGAAAGAAAAATAAAAAAAAAAAAATACCCGAACATATACTAAACTACTCCTTGCCATGTAGCTGCAGTTCAAATTTGAGCTCATTTTGACTTATACTAAAGCAACAATGGACAATTGAAGAAATTTCTATCTTTAGTAACAGCAGCCATCTTGAATGGAGGGCGGGGCTGTCGGACACAATTTTGAAAGGGAACCACCCAGGGACCATTCCTGCCAGGTTTGGTTTAATTTGGTTCAGCGGTTTCAGAGGAGAAGATTTAAATGTGATCTTTTATAAAAATATGCCTAATTTGCATAATCGGTATATCTCGGCTGAAAGAAAAATTTCACAGAAAAACACGGAATATATGCTAAACTACTTCTTGCCATGTAGCTGCAGTTAAAATTTCAGCTCATTTTGACTTGCACTAAAGCAGCAATGGACAATTAAAATTTCATCCCCCTTTTTTCTATTTTGAGCTTGGCGGCCATCTTGGTTGGAAGTCGGGATCACCGGACACAATTTTGGAAGGGGGTCATCCAAGAATCATTTCAGCAAAGTTTTGTTGAGATTGGCTCAGTAGTTTCAGAGGAGAAGATTTTTTTTAAATTTCATCCCCCTTTTTTCTAATTTGCATAATCGGTCAAAATCAGCAAAAGTTCAAAGTTCATTAACAATCCTGTCATACATGCTAAAAAGCTCATCATTATGCTTATACAGTTCAAATTTGGGCACATTCTGGCTTAAAATAGAGCAGTTTTGGTCATTTGAAGAAATTTCTATTTTTTATAACAGCGGCCATCTTGAATGGAGGGCGGAGCTGTCGAAAACAATTTTGAAAGGGACCCACCCAGGGACCATCCCTGCCAGGTTTGGTTTAATTTGGTTCAGCGGTTTCAGAGGAGAAGATTTAAATGTGATCTTTTATAAAAATATGCCTAATTTGCATAATCGGTATATCTCGGCTGAAAGAAAAATTTCACAGAAAAACACGGAATATATGCTAAACTACTTCTTGCCATGTAGCTGCAGTTAAAATTTCAGCTCATTTTGACTTACACTAAAGCAGCAATGGACAATTAAAATTTCATCCCCCTTTTTTCTATTTTGAGCTTGGCGGCCATCTTGGTTGGAAGTCGGGATCACCGGACACAATTTTGAAAGGAGACCATCCAAGGACCATTTCACCAAAGTTTGGTTGCAATTGGTCCAGTGGTTTCTGAGGAGAAGATTAAAATGTGAAATGTTGACGGACGGACGACGGACGACAGACGATGGACGAAAAGTGATGACAATAGCTCACCTGGCCTTTAGGCCAGGTGAGCTAAAAAGGGGGAGGAAATGTTTATGATTTGCTAATGAAATAAATCTGTACCACTACACAAGCGGGAAGCCATACAAACATGATGTTTGCTTGTTGGTTTTTCTTTTTTTTTCTTTGCACATGATTATTATATAATATTCTTTTTTAAATTTAGAGAAAAAAAAAATTTAATAAAAGAAAAAAAATCACCTTGGTACAGTACCGTTGTCCCCCTTTTATATCGCCATTCCTCCGGCAATTAAAAAGTGGCCTTATAAGAGAGGTGGCCTCTCTAGAGGGATATTTTTAGTAACATTTACTACCTCAGTGCATCTGAAATGAGAGGTGGTCTTTCTTGAGAGGGACATTCCGTAACCTTCACTATCTCAGTTCATATGAAATTTAGTCTGAAAAAAGAAAAAAGGGATGTCCATTGATAGGGGTGTCCGTTAATGCGGGTGCCCATTGATAGGAGTGTCCGTTAATGCGGGTGCCCGTTAATGCGGGTGCCCTTTGATTGGAGCCACCTGACAAGAGTGGGGCTACTGTATCTTGTTATATTCCATTCCATTACAAATATTTAAATCTTTCCACCCCATTTACAATTGCTTAGAGATTCTACAGAAAGCTTCACAACACAGAATATGTGCAATAAAATACACACATAGCTAACGATTGATTGATTGATTGATTGATTGGTGTTTAACATCACTTTAAGCAGTATTTCACCTTGCTAAATTTGGCAAATTGTCTTTTGAAATCGTATCAATCACATCAGAATATAAAAATAATGAAAAGTAAAATAATATGCGTTTCTATGGAAATAAATGGTTATCATAGTTATAGGTATTCATCATATTATTGTTACAATGCATGAAATAGTATCTATTTAAACAAATATTTTAAGGAGTCATACTGTAACTGACAATAGATATACAGTCTATTTAAACAAATATTTTAAGGAGTCCTATTGGAACTGACAATAGATATACAGTTAATGTTTATCTTAAATATATCATATATAAGGGTAATAACAAAATTACCGAACTCCGACAGTAAACAAAAAAAAACCTGTTCATTCATGGAAGGGATTTCAACTGAAAATAATTGTTGACCCATAAATCAAAAATAACATATTGAAGAAAAAAAAACCATATATGATAACCATTTATTTCCATAGAAACGCATATTATTTTACTTTTCATTATTTTTATAAAAAAATCTCAAGGAATGGCATCAAAATAAATTTTAAGGAATGTCATCAAAATAAATCTCAAGGAATGGCATCAAAATAAATCTCAAGGAATGGCATCAAAATAAATCTCAAGGAATGGCATCAAAATAAATCTCAAGGAATGGCATGAAAATAAATCTCAAGGAATGGCGTCAAAATAAATCTCAAGGAATGGCATCAAAATAAATCTCAAGGAATGTCATCAAAATAAATCTCAAGGAATGGCATCAAAATAAATCTCAAGGAATGGCATCAAAATAAATCTCAAGGAATGGCATCAAAATAAATCTCAAGGAATGGCATCAAAATAAATCTCAAGGAATGGCGTCAAAATAAATCTCAAGGAATGGCATCAAAATAAATCTCAAGGAATGTCATCAAAATAAATCTCAAGGAATGGCATCAAAATAAATCTCAAGGAATGGCATCAAAATAAATCTCAAGGAATGGCATCAAAATAAATCTCAAGGAATGGCATCAAAATAAATCTCAAGGAATGGCATCAAAATAAATCTCGAGGAATGGCATCAAAATAAATCTCGAGGAATGGCATCAAAATAAATCTCAAGGAATGGCATCAAAATAAATCTCAAGGAATGGCATCAAAATAAATCTCAAGGAATGGCATCAAAATAAATCTCAAGGAATGGCATCAAAGTAAATCTCAAGGAATGGCATCAAAATAAATATCAAGGAATGGCGTCAAAATAAATCTCAAGGAATGGCATCAAAATAAATCTCAAGGAATGGCGTCAAAATAAATCTCAAGGAATGGCATCAAAATAAATCTTTGTTCCAACTAATGTAATTTTATCATTTTTATCAGCCACATCAAATGTATAAAACAATGTAACCTATCTTCAATCCTTCTTGTATTGCTGTCATTTCGTAATGTTTGAAACAGGTTTCGTAAAAAGACGGAAGAACATCAGTACAAATATATAGAACATTGTCAACGGCAGCAGCCTGTCAAAAGCAGTGTGTTAACAAGTAAGCAACACGATGGGGGGAAATAAGGAGAATTATACAAAAGATTTACACATACAATTTAACGGAAATAAAATATTTCTATTTTTAACAATTACCCGCAACTTAATTGATTAATGATAGTACAATATAAAGAGGTTTTTTTAAGACGATATATATTTCATATAAAACTGTGAAATAAAATTTTGAAATCAAATGACAACATACATTTTAGACAAAACATATTATATAATAAGAACCTAAATGTAAAACTTTCAAACCAAACATGTCTACCTGATTTTGATCAACATTTAAATTTACAAATTTAACAATATTAATTAAAATTAGATTCTTGTGAGATCTTTTTTATTTTTCTCTCTTTTTTTTTATCTGGCGAACCACTACGATTTAACAACTTCCTGTATAGGGTCAAATCAGGTCCACTTTGTTTATCATTCGGAATCTTTCTATTTCTTCAAAAAGCACTTATGCTATTCAATACAAAACAGATTGATTTTGTAAACTTGTCACTGATTGGTAGTTTGTAAACTGATCCGATATGGGATGTTGTTGGTATAATCGCCAGATAAAAAAAAGTTTTCAAAAAGATCCAACCAACAGGGGCAACAGCCATCTTTTTTCATTTAGATTACAATTCTAATTTTCCTGACATCTGTTACCATGTGAACAATATAAACAAATACTAAAAATTAAATAATTTTTTTCTATGAAAATTTGCCATTATTTCTGATATGTTTTACACACTAGAATCTTACATTTTTTCTGTTTACTTGAATGCTATTACAACATACAATAAATTTCATAATTCAATTACGTTTTAAAATTAGTAAGCAGTGTTATTCAACATGCAAAGCGATATTGTATTTTACAGATTTATTTGTCTTTTGTCTAACTAGCCTAACACCATATCTATTATATCTTTCAAAGTAACAATTCCCATTCGCTATCATAATACTAGCATCACAATTCACTCGTCAAATCTAGCAATAGTTATTTTACCATGAGGCTAATCACCCGTGTTATTTCTTTGTAGCTACAGTGAAAAGTTTAGAAACAAACCAGGTATCAAGTGGCAACTAGAAATAAGCTTTAATTTAAATTACGAGATCAAAAATATTTTTTGAAACAATTTGACCTTAATTTTGAAAATTATCTCCCTTTATTTTGAATGTTTTAAATTTTACATTTAACGTCCCTTCGATCAAGATCAACTGTTTCTTGCATGGTAAGATTAATTTCATCTTAAACTCGACATAATGTTTAGTCTACATTTATATCATTATTATACTTGTACAAGTTTGAAATAAAAGAGATATAAAAATTTACGAAACAGAGGCTATGCTCTGTACTCTAGTAGGGGTAGCAATATAGCCTCTGTTTCGTAAAATGGCAGTTATAATAAATCCACTTATACCTGGTTGCTATGGAGAACAGGGGTATGTTTTCATTTAGAGATATATTAGTAAAGGGTATATACATGGTTTGTTACTAAGCTCGCTGTGTATTACCAAAGATCTTCGTTCTCTTTTTGTCGTCTCCAATTTCTCCATCCATGCGACCCGTGGGATTGTAATATTAACCATGGAGTAACCCTATATAATATATCAATGCTTCATTATAGACATGAGTCATCATACATATATGAAATCTACATACAAGTTCTCACAGTCAATAGAAATACAAATCTGGCGATCGTTTCACTAAAGTGATCGTAAATCGTAAGTCTAAGATCACTCTTTAGATTTCTTTACGTCCACGTATACGTGCGTTTCACTAAACTAGATCTAATCTGAAGAGTTACGACTTGCGACTAGTAACATCTCCTATAATGTATAATGGAGGTAAAAAGATATATTGTATCATATATTTTATATAAGATGATTGAGTTTAAGTGATTAACGCCACTTTCAGCAATATTTCAGCTATATCATGGTGACCAGTTTTAGTGGTGGAAGAAGCCGGAGAGAACCACCGACCACGGGCAAGCAACTGGTAAACTTTATCACTTGCGGTTGCGAGTCGAGTGCACCTTTTTTGGTATATTTTATACATAAACCCAACAGCTCGGAAGTTGATTACATTAATAATCACATTTTAAATGTGTTAAAATGCGATTTTAATATTCAACTAATTATAAAACTCTAAAGTGATCTTTTAAATGAATAAACCAAAGCTATCAGAAAAAAAAATGTTAAGTGTAAAATTTTACAGAAATTTAAGAAGAAATTTATTTTATGGAATATATTTTAACAAATTTCATACTATATGTAAGGAGAAATTTCAAAAATGTGACCATAGAATTGGCAATACATTTACATTCTGCACCGATATTCCGTTTGCGACGCATTTCAATTGCGGGGGAAAAAAATCCTACATTTACGTGAAGAACTTAAACACATGACAATTGTGTCGATTTTTTTTTATTACCTTTCTGTTTAAAGCATAATTCGTATTTTCATATTGTTTTATGGTTGGGCACTGATGCTGCAACTTCTTTTTTTACCTCTTTATTTACTTCTTTCGCCATCAAGATATTACTTATTCTGTAACAACCGCCCACCACGGGGGTGGGGTAAGATTTGGGTAGTTTTATTGCATCACTATATTCACGCATATAAAATAATATGTTTCTTCAACACATAAAATAACAAAAATACCCATTTTACAATATTCTTAGCACACGGCTGGTAATCGGCACAAGCAGAACAGTCGGTTCTGTAAAGAAATTCGTGAGGATAACTTCCGGTTTTGGTGGAGGAGAGTTCACGAAAACGCTTCGCAAGGTATGTACATGTCAAAAATTGAAATTTGCTTTTTTACTGCTCGAATATTGCAAAATCAGAGAATGCTATGCTGTGGCGAATGCTTTCACAATTAGAAACATGTATAGTTTATTGTTGTATATGAACTGACATGAACTGAACATGACGAAAATTGTGACACTCTTACATTTCTAAGTTGTTCTTGACAAAGATGCAAGTTAAATTTTCAATATTTTTTCATCGTGGGAGTCTAAATGTAATCGGGGATAAATTCCGATTCGTCAGAAGTAAATTGAAGGCTAGATAAATCTACAAACTGTCAATTTTCTTGTTTTCCTGTTTGAGGAGATCGGTTCTGATAGAGCACATTGCGAATGCATGAGGAGATTTGCTAGTTTTGTTTATTGTGAGACCTGTAATAGTGAAACCTGTAATAGTGACACCTGTAATACAGTCAAACCTGTAATAGTGAAACCTGTAATACAGTCAAACCTGTAATAGTGAAACCTGTAATAGCCAAACCTGTAATACAGTCAAACCTGTACTAGTCAAACCTGTAAACCAGTCAAGCCTGTAATAGTCAAACCTGTAATACAGTTAAACCTGTAATAGTCAAACATGTAATAGTGAAACCTGTAATACAGTCAAACCTGTAATAGTCAAACCTGTAATAGTCAAACCTGTAATAGTCAAATCTGTAATACAGTCAAACCTGTAATACAGTAAAACCTGTAATTGTCAAACCTGTAATACAGTCAAACCTGTAATACAGTAAAACCTAACACAGTCAAACTTGTAATACAGTCAAACCTGTAATACAATCAAACCTGTAATACAGTCAAACCTGTAATAGTCAAACCTGTAATACAGTCAAACCTGTAATATAGTCAAACCTGTAATACAGTCAAACCTGTAATACAGTCAAACCTATAATAGTGAAACCTGTAATATAGTCAAACCTGTAATAGAGTCAAAACTGTAATAGTCAAACATGTAATACAGTTAAACCTGTAATAGTGAAACCTGTAATAGTGAAACCTGTAATACAGGCAAACCTGTAATACAGGCAAACCTGTAATACAGTCAAACCTGTAATAGATAAACCTGTAATACAGTCAAACCTGTAATACAGTCAAATCTGTAATACAGTCAAACCTGTAATAGTGAAACCTGTAATACAGTCAAACCTGTAATAGAGTCAAACATGTAATAGTCAAACCTGTAATACAGTCAAACCTGTAATAGTGAAACCTGTAATAGTGAAACCTGTAATACATTCAAACCTGTAATAGAGAAACCTGTAATACAGTCAAACCTGTAATAGTGAAACCTGTAATAGCCAAACCTGTAATACAGTCAAACCTGTATTAGTCAAACCTGTAAACCAGTCAAGCCTGTAATAGTCAAACCTGTAATACAGTTAAACCTATAATAGTCAAACATGTAATAGTGAAACCTGTAATACAGTCAAACCTGTAATAGTCAAATCTGTAATAGTCAAACCTGTAATACAATCAAACCTATAATAGTCAAACCTGTAATACAGTCAAACCTGTAATACAGACAAACCTGTAATAGTCAAACCTGTAATACAGTCAAACCTGTAATACAGTAAAACATAACACAGTCAAACTTGTAATACAGTCAAACCTGTAATACAATCAAACCTGTAATACAGTCAAACCTGTAATAGTCAAACCTGTAATACTGTCAAACCTGTAATACAGTCAAACCTGTAATACAGTCAAAACTATAATAGTGAAACCTGTAATACAGTCAAACCTGTAATAGAGTCAAACCTGTAATAGTCAAACATGTAATACAGTTAAACCTGTAATAGTGAAACCTGTAATAGTGAAACCTGAAATACAGGCAAACCTGTAATACAGGCAAACCTGTAATACAGTCAAACCAGTAATAGATAAACCTGTAATACAGTCAAACCTGTAATACAGTCAAATCTGTAATACAGTCAAACCTGTAATAGTGAAACCTGTAATACAGTCAAACCTGTAATAGAGTCAAACCTGTAATAGTCAAACCTGTAATACAGTCAAACCTGTAATAGTGAAACCTGTAATAGTGAAACCTGCAATACAGTCAAACCTGCAATAGTGAAACCTGTAATAACCAAACCTGTCATACAGTCAAACCTGTATTAGTCAAACCTGTAAACCAGTCAAGCCTGTAATAGTCAAACCTGTAATACAGTTAAACCTGTAATAGTCAAACATGTAATAGTGAAACCTGTAATACAGTAAAACCTGTAATAGTCAAACCTGTAATAGTTAAACCTGTAATACAGTCAAATCTGTAATAGTGAAACCTGTAATACAATCAAACCTATAATAGTCAAACCTGCAATACTGTCTAACCTGTAATACAGACAAACCTGTAATAGTCAAACCTGTAATACAGTCAAACCTGTAATACAGTCAAACCTGTAATACAGTGAAACCTGTAATACAGTCAAGCTTGTAATAATCAAACCTGTAATACAGTCAAACCTGTAATACTCGAACCTGTAACATAGTCAAACCTGTAATAGTCAAACCTGTAATACAGTCAAACCTATAATAGTCAAACCTGTAATACAGTCAAACTTATAATAATCAAATCTGTAATACAGTCAAACCTGTAATACAGACAAACCTGTAATAGTCTAACCTGTAATAGTCAAACCTGTAATAAAGTCAAACCTGTAATACAGTGAACCTGTAATAGTCAAACCTGTAAGACAGTCAAACCTGTAATACAGTCAAACCTATAAAGTCAAACCTGTAATACAGTCAAACCTGTAATCGTCAAACCTGTAAGACAGTCAAATCTGTAATACAGTCAAACCTATAATGGTCAAACATGTAATACAGTCAAACCTGTAATAGTGAAACCTGTGATACAGTCAAACCTGTAATAGTGAAACATGTAATACAGTCAAATCTGTAATAGTCAAACCTGTAATACAGTCAAATCTGTAATACAGTCAAACCTGTAATACAATCAAACCTGTAATAGTCAAACATGTAATACAGTCAAACCTGTAATAGTGAAACCTGTAATACAGTCAAACCTGTAATAGTGAAACATGTAATACAGTCAAACATGTAATAGTGAAACCTGTAATACAGTCAAAACTGTAATACAGTCAAATCTGTAATACAGTCAAACCTGTAATAGTCAAAGCTGTAATACAGTCAAACCTATAATAGTCAAACCTGTAATACAGTCAAATCTGTAATACAGTGAAACCTGTAATAGTCAAACTAGTAATACAGTCAAACCTATTATACAGTCAAACCTGTAATACTGTCAAACCTGTAATACAGTCAAACCTGTAATAGTCTAACCTGTAATACAGTCAAATCTGTAATAGTCCAACCTTTAATACACTCAGACCTGTAATACAGTCAAACCTGTAATACAGTCCAACCTGTAATACAGTCAAACCTGTAATACAGTCAAACCTGTAATACAGTCAAACCTGTAATACAGTCAAACCTGTAATAGTCAAACCTGTAATACAGTCAAACATGTAATAATCAAACCTGTAATAGTCAAACCTGTAATACAGTCAAACCTGTAATACAGTCAAACCTGTAATCGGCAAACCTGTAATACAGTCAAACCTGTAATACAGTAAAACCTGTAATAGAGTAAAACCTGTAATACAGTCAAACCTGTAAGACAGTCAAACCTGTAAGACAGTCAAATCTGTAAGACAGTCAAACCTGTAATACAGTCAAATCTATAATAGTCAAACCTGTAATACAGTCAAACCTGTAATAGTCAAACCTGTAATACAGTCAAACCTGTAATAGTCAAACCTGTAATACAGTCAAACCTGTAATAGTCAAACCCGTAATACAGTCAAACCTGTATTAAGAGGTTCAAAACAGTCATAATTCTAATATTTTAAAACAAAGGGAAGTAACTGTGTCAACTTTGAGATAAACAATAGCTCACTGAAACATCTGTCCACGGGTAGATATGTTGCTCCACTCAGATTCCCAGCCAACCGTCTTTGCTCTTACTCTTTAATGATGTGTGCCTAATAGAGAAGCAACCAATACCAAATTTATATTCTTTGGTTCGACTCGAATGGGGCTCGAACCCACAATCTACTGCACTCAAGGCAAGCATGCTAACCATTATGCCACCAATGTGATTGATATTGTCTAGACACATTGCGAGAACTATTGTTAAGTTGAGAACTATTAATATGTTCAGAACTATTGATATGTTGAGAGAACTATTGTTAAGTTGAGAACTATTGTTAAGTTGAGAACAATTGAGATGATCACTCACCTGGACATGCTCCTCCTCTGTTCCTGTCCATTGTACATATGATGATGAACACGACAATAAGTAACACGATGATACCCAGTACCAATCCTATAATCCATAGGTCAAATCCTGCTGAAGGTACTATAGGTGACTCTGTACAAGTAAAAAATATACACCATGGTTAAATATGAATCATTGTCAGTATATGAAATAAAAAATGTCAAATCCTGCTGACTGTATTACAGGTGACTCTGTACAAGTAAAAAATATACACCATGGTTACATATGAATCATTGTCAGTATATCAAATAAAAAATGTCAAATCCTGCTGACTGTATTACAGGTGACTCTGTACAAGTAAAAAATATACAACATGGTTAAATATGAATCATTGTCAGTATATCAAATAAAAAATGTCAAATCCTGCTGACTGTACTATAGGTGAGTCTGTACAAGTAAAAAAATACAACATGGTTAAATATGAATCATTGTCAGTATATCAAATAAAAAATGTCAAATCCTGCTGACTGTACTATAGGTGAGTCTGTACAAGTAAAAAAATACAACATGGTTAAATATGAATCATTGTCAGTATATCAAATAAAAAATGTCAAATCCTGCTGACTGTACTATAGGTGACTCTGTACAAGGAAAAAAATACAACATGTTTAATATGAATCATTGTCAGTATATCAAATAAAAAATGTCAAATCCTGCTGACTGTACTATAGGTGACTCTGTACAAGTAAAAAATATGCATCATGGTTAAATATGAATCTTTGTCAGTATATCAAATAAAAAATGTCAAATCCTGCTGACTGTACTATAGGTGACTCTGTACAAGTAAAAAATATGCATCATGGTTAAATATGAATCTTTGTCAGTATATCAAATAAAAAATGTCAAATCCTGCTGACTGTACTATAGGTGACTCTGTACAAGTAAAAAAATATGCATCATGGTTAAATATGAATCTTTGTCAGTATATCAAATAAAAAATGTCAAATCCTGCTGACTGTACTATAGGTGACTCTGTACAAGTAAAAAATATGCATCATGGTTAAATATGAATCTTTGTCAGTATATCAAATAAAAAATGTCAAATCCTGCTGACTGTACTATAGGTGACTCTGTACAAGTAAAAAATATGCATCATGGTTAAATATGAATCTTTGTCAGTATATCAAATAAAAAATGTCAAATCCTGCTGACTGTACTATAGGTGACTCTGTACAAGTAAAAAATATGCATCATGGTTAAATATGAATCATTGTCAGTATATCAAATAAAAAATGTCAAATCCTGCTGACTGTACTATAGGTGAGTCTGTACAAGTAAAAAAATATGCATCATGGTTAAATATGAATCATTGTCAGTATATCAAATATAAAATGTCAAATCCTGCTGACTGTACTACATGTGCCTCTGTACAAGTAAAAAAATAATACAACATGGTTAAATATGAATCTTTGTCAGTATATCAAATAAAAAATGTCAAATCCTGCTGACTGTACTACAGGTGCCTCTTTAGAAGTAAGTAAAAAAAATATACAACATGGTTACATATGAATCATTGTCAGTATATCAAATAAAAAATGTCAAATCCTGCTGACTGTACTATAGGTGACTCTGTACAAGTAAAAAAATACAACATGGTTAAATATGAATCATTGTCAGTATATCAAATAAAAAATGTCAAATCCTGCTGACTGTACTATAGGTGACTCTGTACAAGTAAAAAAATACAACATGGTTAAATATGAATCATTGTCAGTATATCAAATAAAAAATGTCAAATCCTGCTGAATGTACTACAGGTGCCTCTGTACAAGTAAAAAAATAATACAACATGGTTAAATATGAATCATTGTCAGTATATCAAATATAAAATGTCAAATCCTGCTGACTGTACTACATGTGCCTCTGTACAAGTAAAAAAATAATACAACATGGTTAAATATGAATCTTTGTCAGTATATCAAATAAAAAATGTCAAATCCTGCTGACTGTACTACAGGTGCCTCTTTAGAAGTAAGTAAAAAAAATATACAACATGGTTACATATGAATCATTGTCAGTATATCAAATAAAAAATGTCAAATCCTGCTGACTGTACTATAGGTGACTCTGTACAAGTAAAAAATACAACATGGTTAAATATGAATCATTGTCAGTATATCAAATAAAAAATGTCAAATCCTGCTGACTGTACTATAGGTGACTCTGTACAAGTAAAAAAATACAACATGGTTAAATATGAATCATTGTCAGTATATCAAATAAAAAATGTCAAATCCTGCTGACTGTACTATAGGTGACTCTGTACAAGTTAAAAAAATACAACATGGTTAAATATGAATCATTGTCAGTATATCAAATTGTCCGGAAATAAAGTAAAATTTCTAAGAACAAAAATTGTAAGAGAGTATGATAGAATGATGTATGGGCGTGTTTATTACTCTTGTATAAAGTAGTAAAAAAAATAACTCAGAAAAAGTTTAGCACAGATAACTGACAATACTGGTACGTTTTATATACAAGATATTGGTAATGTTTTTAAATATCTATTACATCAAAACCGCATCAATTGTGTGTTCTTTGGAGTGCTCACCTCGACTGCGGTAGGTCATGGGTTTGAACCCCGATCGGGTCAAACCAAAAACGATAAAATTGGTATTTGTTGCTTCTAGGCTAAGCAGGCAGCATTAAAGAGAAAGAGCAAAAACTGTTTGGACCTGAATCAGGATAATGTGTCTGATGGGGCCGCATGTCTATCCGCGAACTGTTGCTTCAGTGGGCTAGCATTATAAACTAGAAATGTGTGCATCACAAAATACGCCCGTCTATATAAATTATCAAACGGTATAATGATAATGATCCCAAAATAAATAGGGTTCTTCCCCTTTCACAGGGGAATTATGTTGCCAAATTTGGTAAAGATCCAATATACAGAACTAAAGTTATCGTGCGGAAACGACCCTGTTGTCAAAAATTCTATTTATAGTAATGGTGACCTTGACCTTTGACCTAATGATCCCAAAATGAATAGGGTTCTTCCTCTTCCACAGGGGAATCATGTGGCCAAGTTTGGTAAAGATCCGATATACACAGAACTAGAACTAAAGTTATTGTTCGGAAACCTGTGTTGACGTACGCCCACCCGCCCGCAATACCCAATCACATAATACGGCCCTTCTCGAGACGGGCGTAAAAAAACCAACTAAGCATGTTGGTTTAGTAGAAACTGCACCTCATCATCATCTCATTGAAAATTAACCTGTTCCCGCTATGATATAGCTTAAAAATTGCTGCGTTGGCATTAAACAACCATCTCTCACTCACTGTATTAGAACAATCATTGAAAGCAGTTCCATGGGAGGAGTGCGCATTATACATAAATGTGTAGTGTACATAATCAATAACGGTAAGTGTCCTTTTGAGAAAAGTTGATGTCAGTGGTTAGTTGGTTTATGGTGTTGATCGCCACTTTCAAACATATTTCAGTTATATCGTGGCAATCAGTTTTATTGGTGGAGGAAACTGGAGAAAATCACAATGTTAGTGGTGATGATGAGAGTATTGTAAATGGATTTACATCGACATTCAAAATTAATGCCTTTCACAACTGAGTTTGATTCCCGACTATGGCGATATGTAATCGATACAACATTGTGTGATAAATTTTGTCTGAAACTTGCGACAGGTCAGTGGTTTTCTTCGGTTTCCTCTGCCAAACAGAAAAAAATATATAATAATATGGCATGTTGTTGAAAGTGGTGCTAAGCATCAACATCATCCTTTTTTCGGAGAAAAATAACGATCAGTTGCTTTCTGACTTACTAGTAACTTGTTCAAGGTTGGTGTTGATCTCAAATGCCACCACGACATAGTCACACTCGTGAGAAATGTTGACCCTGTAAATTCCAACGACATCTCGAACTTTATCATCATCATTGTCGGCAGTACCCAATTCTGGTACAATGGTCAAATTGTTTTTGTCAGGGTTAAATCTAACCCATGGCTTAGTAGATAGCATATCATCAGAATAGACCGTTCTGTTGTCTGGTCTCGTTAATGACCACTCGTAGATTAATTTAGGGATGGTTTCATCAGTAGTAGCTGTGATTGACATGGAGAATGGTTTTGGCTCATCTAGTTCTAACATCTGCTGTGATATTACTGTTACTTTAATGGGATCTGGAAAATAAAGATACCATGATGAATAGCATAAAGACAAGAAAGAACTTGAAAGACAATTTTTTTTCTATGCATGTAATTTACTTTATGTGTCAACACTTTACGTTAATGAGATCTGGAAAACAAAATAAATTGTTACCATGACATACACAATTATATTTGCACCATCATATTTTGTTTTCCATAGCTATCTTGTACAGCTTAATTTTTGTGTTTCTGAAGAATAATTTTCATATCCCCATAATTAAAAGACATAAAAGGGCATGCAATAATTCCTCCCTTTGTGGACGTCTTAAAAAGGCATGGAATAATTCCTCCCTTTTTAGACAAGTCTTAAAAAGGCAGGAAATCATTATACAATGCAACCAATAATTTACAGTATCAGAGTTCGTTGTTACTGACAATAAGGTAATAACAAAACTACCGAACTCTGTGAGAACATAGGGTCACAGGTCAACTGACCATAATCATTTAAAACATGGACGTGAGATCTGTGACGGCACAACTAACCAAACCAACAGATTAAGTCATCAACAAAGACAAAATTCAACTGTAAATATATTTAATATCCAACTGTACACATTTATAATAACATTCGGAAAACACAAATTCATTCAAAAAATTTTAAAAATGACGACAGGAATATATAAAAAACACTAAATATGACCATGACAAATTATATGATTTACGAACTTACCGTATTAAACTTATGAACTGAATTCAATATAATAAACTTTTAAATAAAAACATTAAAACACTAAAGCTAAATGAATCGTTTATAACTGTATAGCAAAAATTTAAATACCTGCAAATATATATACAATATACGTACATTGTCGGTAAATATAAAATTTATTTGTACGAGCTTTAGAAACAGGCAGAATAGCGAGCCTTTGGCGAGCTTTTCAGGCCTGTTTCGCAGCGAGTACATATGCATTTTATATTTAACGACAATGTACGTATATTGTGTTTATCCTGCAATGTCAAAAAAGTCGGAAAACTTGTCAGATTTAAGCAAAAAGGACAGAAACAAGCGTCATTCCTCGCCTTTCATAAATGTTGTCAATGGTGTCTTCTTCGTGGTCCGCGTTAATTAGTACCAGTTTCATACTTGTCTGCGCCCTCCGCTGTACATAGTTACAGGGTACCAGGAAAGTTTATTCGTAGGCTGAAAAGTTTATTCGTATAATACGAAAAGCTTATTCGTCTAGTACGAATAAAGCAAAAATTTATTCGCATAGTATATTTGTACAGCAAATGTACTGATTGCAGGATTAATTACGATTGCTGTTAAGCGTTCGTTCTTTCAGAGGACCTTCCAGTTAATATAACAATCCCGGCACGCAAATCTACCTGGGTTTGCTCGAATAGTTTTCGTGCCAAGCATGCAATTTACAGTGTTAGTATAGTGACGTTTACAAGAAAAGCCGTCAGCCACATTCATAAATCATGATGAATATGATGGAACAATGAATGAATGAATGAAACAAATAACATCTACACTTTTCCATAAAATAACTACATTTGTATTACGGTGACATATTCCCCCTCCAAAAATAATATTCAGTCACTGAATCCATAGGGGGAAAAATCAACATCCCACAAAACAATAACATGTTTATTTACAATTATATACACATGTATACAAATTACATTCGTTTATATCAATGGTGGTTTCTAAATGACGTGTCAATGCGGCACTCGGTGCATGAGTAGAATGTACCCCATCTACCAATCTTGCATAAATGTAACGAGTTTTCTTTCCATTTCTCTTATGAACATAAGAATGTAAGAATGGAGATACAACCCCATTTTCCAGATTTTTTTTTAATGGTATAGCTATTTACTGTGCAAAGGATAGAATTTAGCTGTTCCTGCATAATAGGATATTCTGTTTCATGTTTCAAATGGACAGTTTTACAAATGTCCTGTGGGAGTTCCATTTTTTGAAACTGATGGTTATTATTGTACAACTTTAAATCCTATATTTCCCATTCGTTTCTTAACATCTGATATAGTATTTTGTATATGTAAAACATGATCTTTCTCTAAATTGAGATAAGAAGAGTTTGAAGATACCAAAAGGGCAATCATAATCCGTATATCGAAGAAGAACAGACAACACAATGGCCAAAAGAAAAAGTACAAACAACGATCTACAAAACATACATATAAAACTAAAGATCGAGTAACACGAACCCAACTAAAAACCGGGGGTGAACTCAGGTGCTCCGGAAGGTTAAGCAGTTCCTGCTCCACTAGTGGCACCCATCGTGTTAATCTAGTTACAAACCCGCTAATTCCTCGTACTTTTCCTTCTTGTCTCGAGTTAAAGTACATATATCTGGGATTCCAGCAATAAAATACACTATTTTAGGGTCAATATTACTAGGCAGATGTTTTTCCCGCCCGCCCGCCATACCCAATCACATAATACGGCCCTTCCCGAAACGGGCGTATAAAAACCAACTAAGCATGTTGGTCTAGTAGAAACTGCACCTCATCATTATCTCATTGAAAATTAACCTGTTCTCGCTATGATATAGCTTAAAAATTGCTGCGTTGGCATTAAACAACCATCTCTCACTCACTGTATTAGAACAATCATTGAAAGCAGTTCCATGGGAGGAGTGCGCATTATACATAAATGTGTAGTGTACACAATCAATTACGGTAAATGTCCTTTTGAGAAAAGTTGATGTCAGTGGTTAGTTGGTTTATGGTGTTGATCGCCACTTTCAAACATATTTCAGTTATATCGTGGCAATCAGTTTTATTGGTGGAGGAAACTGGAGAAAATCACAATGTTAGTGGTGATGATGAGAGTATTGTAATTGGATTTACATCGACATTCATAATTAGTGCCTTTCACAACTGAGTTTGATTCCCGACCATGGCGATATGTAATCGATACAACATTGTGTGATAAATTTTGTCTGAAACTTGCGACAGGTCAGTGGTTTTCTTCGGTTTCCTCTGCCAAACAGAAAAAAAAAAATAATAATATGGAATGTTGTTGAAAGTGGTGCTAAGCATCAACATCATCCTTTTTTCGGAGAAAAATAACGATCAGTTGCTTTCTGACTTACTAGTAACTTGTTCAAGGTTGGTTTTGATCTCAAATGCCACCACGACATAGTCACACTCGTGAGAAATGTTGACCCTGTAAATTCCAACGACATCTCGAACTTTATCATCATCATTGTCGGCAGTACCCAATTCTGGTACAATGGTCAAATTGTTTTTGTCAGGGTTAAATCTAACCCATGGCTTAGTAGATAGCATAGCATCAGAATAGACCGTTCTGTTGTCTGGTCTCGTTAATGACCACTCGTAGATTAATTTATGGATGGTTTCATCAGTAGTAGCTGTGATTGACATGGAGAATGGTTTTGGCTCGTCTAGTTCTAACATCTGCTGTGATATTACTGTTACTTTAATGGGATCTGGAAAATAAAGATACCATGATGAATAGCATAAAGACAAGAAAGAACTTGAAAGACAATTTTTTTTCTATGCATGTAATTTACTTTTTGTGTCAACACTTTACGTTAATGAGATCTGGAAAACAAAAAAAAATTGTTACCATGACATACACAATTATATTTGCACCATCATATTTTGTTTTCCATAGCTATCTTGTACAGCTTAATTTTTGTGTTTCTGAAGAATAATTTTCATATCCCCATAATTAAAAGACATAAAAGGGCATGCAATAATTCCTCCCTTTGTGGACGTCTTAAAAAGGCATGGAATAATTCCTCCCTTTTTAGACCAGTCTTAAAAAGGCAAGAAATCATTTTACAATGCAACCAATAATTTACAGTATCAGAGTTCGTTGTTACTGACAATAAGGTAATAACAAAACTACCGAACTCTGTGAGAACATAGGGTCACAGGTCAACTGACCATAACCATTTAAAACATGGACGTGAGGTCTGTGACGGCACCACTAACCAAACCAACAGATTAAGCCATCAACAAAGACAAAATTCAACTGTAAATATATTTAATATCCAACTGTACACATTTATAATAACATTCGGAAAACACAAATTCTTTCAAAAAATTTTAAAAATGACGACAGGAATATATAAAAAACACTAAATATGACCATGACAAATTATATGATTTACGGACTTACCTATGAAACTTATGAACTGAATTCAATATAATAAACTTTTAAATAAAAACATTAAAACACTAAAGCTAAATGAATCGTTTATAACTGTATAACAAAAATTTAAATACCTGCAAATATATATACAATATACGTACATTGTCGGTAAATATAAAATTTACTTGTACGAGCTTTAGAAACAGGCAGAATAGCGAGCCTTTGGCGAGCTTTTCAGGCCTGTTTCGCAGTGAGTACAAATGCATTTTATATTTAACGACAATGTACGTATATTGTGTTTATCCTGCAATGTCAAAAAAGTCGGAAAACTTGTCAGATTTAAACAAAAAGGACAGAAACAAGCGTCATTCCTCGCCTTTCATAAATGTTGTCAATGGTGTCTTCTTCGTGGTCCGTGTTAATTAGTACCAGTTTCATACTTGTCTGCGCCCTCCGCTGTACATAGTTACAGGGTACCAGGAAAGTTTATTCGTAGGCTGAAAAGTTTATTCGTATAATACGAAAAGCTTATTCGTCTAGTACGAATAAAGCAAAAATTTATTCGCATAGTATATTTGTACAGCAAATGTACTGATTGCAGGATTAATTACGATTGCTGTTAAGCGTTCGTTCTTTCAGAGGACCTTCCAGTTAATATAACCATCCCGGCACGCAAATCTACCTGGGTTTGCTCGAATAGTTTTCGTGCCAAGCATGCAATTTACAGTGTTAGTATAGTGACGTTTACAAGAAAAGCCGTCAGCCACATTCATAAATCATGATGAATATGATGGAACAATGAATGAATGAATGAAACAAATAACATCTACACTTTTCCATAAAATAACTACATTTGTATTACGGTGACATATTCCCCCTCCAAAAATAATATTCAGTCACTGAATCCATAGGGGGAAAAATCAACATCCCACAAAACAATAACATGTTTATGTACAATTATATACACATGTATACAAATTACATTCGTTTATATCAATGGTGGTTTCTAAATGACGTGTCAATGCGGCACTCGGTGCATGAGTAGAATGTACCCCATCTATCAATCTTGCATAAATGTAACGAGTTTTCTTTCCATTTCTCTTATGAACATAAGAATGTAAGAATGGAGATACAACTCCATTTTCCAGATTTTTTTTAATGGTATAGCTATTTACTGTGCAAAGGATAGAATTTAACTTTTCCTGCATAATAGGATATTCTGTTTCATGTTTCAAATGGACAGTTTTACAAATGTCCTGTGGGAGTTCCATTTTTTGAAACTGATGGTTATTATTGTACAACTTTAAATCCTATATTTCCCATTCGTTTCTTAACATCTGATATAGTATTTTGTATATGTAAAACATGATCTTTCTCTAAATTGAGATAAGAAGAGTTTGAAGATACCAAAGGGGCAATCATAATCCGTATATCGAAGAAGAACAGACAACACAATGGCCAAAAGAAAAAGTACAAACAACGATCTACAAAACATACATATAAAACTAAAGATCGAGTAACACGAACCCAACTAAAAACCGGGGGTGAACTCAGGTGCTCCGGAAGGTTAAGCAGTTCCTGCTCCACTAGTGGCACCCATCGTGTTAATCTAGTTACAAACCCGCTAATTCCTCGTTCTTTTCCTTCTTGTCTCGAGTTAAAGTACATATATCTGGGATTCCAGCAATAAAATACACTATTTTAGGGTCAATATTACTAGGCAGATGTTTTTCCCGCCCGCCCGCCATACCCAATCACATAATACGGCCCTTCCCGAAACGGGCGTATAAAAACCAACTAAGCATGTTGGTCTAGTAGAAACTGCACCTCATCATTATCTCATTGAAAATTAACCTGTTCTCGCTACGATATAGCTTAAAAATTGCTGCGTTGGCATTAAACAACCATCTCTCACTCACTGTATTAGAACAATCATTGAAAGCAGTTCCATGGGAGGAGTGCGCATTATACATAAATGTGTAGTGTACACAATCAATTACGGTAAATGTCCTTTTGAGAAAAGTTGATGTCAGTGGTTAGTTGGTTTATGGTGTTGATCGCCACTTTCAAACATATTTCACTTATATCGTGGCAGTCAGTTTTATTGGTGGAGGAAACTGGAGAAAATCACAATGTTAGTGGTGTTCATGAGAGTATTGTAATTGGATTTACATCGACATTCATATTTAGTGCCTTTCACAACTGAGTTTGATTCCCGACCATGGCGATATGTAATCGATACAACATTGTGTGATAAATTTTGTCTGAAACTTGCGACAGGTCAGTGGTTTTCTTCGGTTTCCTCTGCCAAACAGAAAAAAAAATAATATGGAATGTTGTTGAAAGTGGTGCTAAGCATCAACATCATCCTTTTTTCGGAGAAAAATAACGGTCAGTTGCTTTCTTACTTACTAGTAACTTGTTCAAGGTTGGTGTTGATCTCAAATGCCACCACGACATAGTCACACTCGTGAGAAATGTTGACCCTGTAAATTCCAACGACATCTCGAACTTTATCATCATCATTGTCGGCAGTACCCAATTCTGGTACAATGGTCAAATTGTTTTTGTCAGGGTTAAATTTAACCCATGGCTTAGTAGATAGCATAGCATCAGAATAGACCGTTCTGTTGTCTGGTTTCGTTAATGACCACTCGTAGATTAATTTAGGGATGGTTTCATCAGTAGTAGCTGTGATTGACATGGAGAATGGTTTTGGCTCGTCTAGTTCTAACACCTGCTGTGATATCACTGTTACTTTAATGGGTTCTGGAAAAAAAAGATTCCATGATGAATAGCATAAAGACAAGAAAGAACTTGAAAGACAATTTTTCTTTATGCATGTAATTTACTTTTTGTCAACACTTTACGTTAATGAGATCTGGAAAACAAAAAAAAATTGTTACCATGACATACACAATTATATTTGTACCATCATATTTTGTTTTCTATAGCTATCTTGTACAGCTTAATTTTTGTGTTTCTGAAGAATTATTTTCATATCCCCATAATTAAAAGTCATAAAAGGGCATGCAACAAATCCTCCCTTTGTGGATGTCTTAAAAAGGCATAGAATAATTCCTCCCTTTGTGGACGTCTTAAAAAGGCAAGAAATCATTCTACAATGCAACCAATAATTTACAGTATCAGAGTTCGTTGTTACTGACAATAAGGTAATAACAAAATTACCGAACTCTGTGAGAACATAGGGTCACAGGTCAACTGACCATATAACCATTTAAAACATGAACGTGAGGTCTGTGACGGTACCACTAACCAAACCAACAGGTTAAGTCATCAGCAAAGACAAAATTCAACTGTAAATATATTTAATATCCAACTGTACACATTTATAATAACATTCGGAAAACACAAATTCATTCAAAAAATAAAAAAAATGACGACAGGAATATATAAAAACACTAAATATGACCATGACAAATTATATGATTTACGGACTTACCGTATTAAACTTATGAACTGAATTCAATATAATAAACTTTTAAATAAAAAAATTAAAACACTAAAGCTAAATGATTCGTTTATACAATATACGTACATTGTCGGTAAATATAAAATTTATTTGTACGAGCTTTAGAAACAGGCAGAATAGCGGGCCTTTGGCGAGCTTTTCAGGCCTGTTTCGCAGCGAGTACAAATGCATTTTATATTTAACGACAATGTACGTATATTGTGTTTATCCTGCAATGTCAAGAAAGTCGGAAAACTTGTCAGATTTAAACAAAAAGGACAGAAACAAGCGTCATTCCTCGCCTTTCATAAATGTTGTCAAGGGTGTCTTCTTCGTGGTCCGCGTTAATTAGTACCAGTTTCATACTTGTCTGCGTCTAATATGAATAAAGTAAAAATTTATTCCCATAGTATATTTGTACAGCAAATGTACTGATTGCAGGATTAATTACGATTGCTGTTAAGCGTCCGTTCTTTCAGAGGACCTGACAGTTAATATAACCTTCCTGGCACGCAAATCTACCTGGGTTTGCTCGAATAGTTTTTGTGCCAAGCATGCAATTTACAGTGTTAGTATAGTGACGTTTACAAGAAAAGCCGTCAGCCACATTCATAAATCATGATGAATATGATGGAACAATGAATGAATGAATGAAACAAATAACATCTACACTTTTCCATAAAATAACTACATTTGTATTACGGTGACATATTCCCCCTACACAAATAATATTCAGTCGCTGAATCCATAGGGGGAAAAAATCAACATCCCACAAAACAATAACATGGTTATGTACAATTATAGACACATGTATACAAATTACATTCGTTTATATCAATGGTGGTTTCTAAATGACGTGTCCATGCGACACTCGGTGCATGAGTAGAATGTACCCCATCTACCAATCTTGCATAAATGTAGCGAGTTTTCTTTCCATTTCTCTTATGAACATAAGAATGTAAGAATGGAGATACAACCCCATTTTCCAGATTTTTTTTTAATGATATAGCTATTCACTGTGTTAAGGATAGAATTTAGTTGTTCCTGCATAATAGGATATTCTGTTTCATGTTTCAAATGAACAGTTTTACCACCAAATGTCCTGTGGGAGTTCCATTTTTTGAAACTGATGGTTATTATTGTACAACTTTAAATCCTATATTTCCCATTCGTTTCTTAACATCTGATATAGTATTTTGTATATGTAAAACATGATCTTTCTCTAAATTGAGATAAGAAGAGTTTGAAGATACCAAAGGGGCAATCAGAATCTGTATATCTAAGAAGAACAGACAACACAATGGCCAAAAGAAAAAGTACAAACAACGATCTACAAAACATACATATAAAACTAAAGATCGAGTAACACGAACCCAACTAAAAACCGGGGGTGAACTCAGGTGCTCCGGAAGGTTAAGCAGTTCCTGCTCCACTAGTGGCACCCATCGTGTTAATCTTGTTACAAACCCGCTAATTCCTCGTACTTTTCCTTCTTGTCTCGAGTTAAAGTACATATATCTGGGATTCCAGCAATAAAATACACTATTTTAGGGTCAATATTACTAGGCAGATGTTTTTTCCGCCCGCCCGCCATACCCAATCACATAATACGGCTCTTCGCGAGACGGGCGTATAAAAACCAACTAAGCATGTTGGTCTAACCTGCACCTCATCATCATCTCATTGAAAATTAACCTGTTCCCGCTATGATATAGCTTAAAAATTGCTGCGTTGGCATTAAACAACCATCTCTCACTCACTGTATTAGAACAATCATTGAAAGCAGTTCCATGGGAGGAGTGCGCATTATACATAAATGTGTAGTGTACACAATCAATTACGGTAAGTGGCCTTTTGAGAAAAATTGATGTCAGTGGTTAGTTGGTTTATGGTGTTTATCACCGCTTTCAAACATATTTCAGTTATATCGTGGCAGTCAGTTTTATTGGTGGAGGAAACTGGAGAAAATCACAATGTTAGTGGTGATGATGAGAGTATTGTAATTGGATTTACATCGACATTCATAATTAGTGCCTTTCACAACTGAGTTTTATTCCCGACTATGGCGATGTGTAATCGATACAACATTGTGTGATAAATTTTGTCTGAAACTTGCGACAGGTCAGTGGTTTTCTTCGGTTTCCTCTGCCAAACAGAAAAAAAAAATAATATGCAATGTTGTTGAAAGTGGTGCTAAACATCAACATCATCCTTTTTTCGGAGAAAAATAACTGTCAGTTGCTTTCTTACTTACTAGTAACTTGTTCAAGGTTGGTTTTGATCTCAAATGCCATCACGACATAGTCATACTCATGAGAAATGTTGACCCTGTAAATTCCAACGACATCTCGAACTTTATCGTCATCATCGTCGGCAGTACCCAATTCTGGTACAATGGTCAAATTGTTTTTGTCAGAGTTAAATCTAACCCATGGCTTAGTAGATAGCATAGCATCAGAAAAGACCGTTCTGTTGTCTGGTTTCGTTAATGACCACTCGTAGATTAATTTAGGGATGGTTTCATCAGTAGTAGCTGTGATTGACATGGATAATGGTTTTGGCTCGTCTAGTTCTAACACCTGCTGTGATATCACTGTTACTTTAATGGGTTCTGGAAAATAAAGATTCCATGATGAATAGCATAAAGACAAGTAAGAACTTGAAAGACAATTTTTTTTATGCATGTAATTTACTTTTTGTCAACACTTTACGTTAATGAGATCTGGAAAACAAAAAAAAATTGTTACCATGACATACACAATTATATTTGCACCATCATATTTTGTTTTCCATAGCTATCGTGTACAGCTTAATTTGTGTGCTTCTGAAGAATTATTTTCATATCCCCACAATTAAGTCATAAAAGGGCATGCAACAATTCCTCCCTTTGTGGATGTCTTAAAAAGGCATGGAATAATTCCTCCCTTTTTAGACAAGTCTTAAAAAGGCAAGAAATCATTCTACAATGCAACCAATAATTTACAGTATCAGAGTTCGTTGTTACTGACAATAAGGTAATAACAAAATTACCGAACTCTGTGAGAACATAGGGTCACAGGTCAACTGACCATATAGCCATTTAAAACATGGAAGTGAGGTCTATGACGGTACCACTAACCAAACCAACAAGTTAAGTCATCAACAAAGACAAAATTCAACTGTAAATATATTTAATATCCAACTGTACACATTTATAATAACATTCGGAAAACACAAATTCATTCAAAAAATTTAAAAAATGACGACAGGAATATATAAAAACACTAAATATGATCATGACAAATTATATGATTTACGGACTTACCTATTAAACTTATGAACTGAATTCAATATAATAAACTTTTAAACAAAAAAATTAAAACACTAAAGCTAAATGAATCGTTTATAACTGTATTACAAAAATTTAAATACCTGCAAATATATATACAATATACGTACATTGTCGGTAAATATAAAATTTATTTGTACGAGCTTTAGAAACAGGCAGAATAGCGAGCCTTTGGCGAGCTTTTCAGGCCTGTTTCGCAGCGAGTACAAATGCATTTTATATTTAACGACAATGTACGTATATTGTGTTTATCCTGCAATGTCAAGAAAGTCGGAAAACTTGTCAGATTTAAACAAAAAGGACAGAAACAAGCGTCATTCCTCGCCTTTCATAAATGTTGTCAAGGGTGTCTTCTTCGTGGTCCGCGTTGCATTAGTACCAGTTTCATACTTGTCTTCGCCCTCCGCTGTTACATAGCTACAGGGTACCAGGAAAGTTTATTCGTAGGCTGAAAAGTTTATTCGTAGGCTGAAAAGTCTATTCGTCTAGTACGAATAAAGCAAACATTTATTCGTATAGCATATTTGTACAGCAAATGTACTGATTGCAGGATAAATATACAATATACGTACATTGTCGGTAAATATAAAATTTATTTGTACGAGCTTTAGAAACTGGCAGAATAGCGGGCCTTTGGCGAGCTTTTCAGGCCTGTTTCGCAGCGAGTACAAATGCATTTTATATTTAACGACAATGTACGTATATTGTGTTTATCTTGCAATGTCAAGAAAGTCGGAAAACTTGTCAGATTTAAACAAAAAGGACAGAAACAAGCGTCATTCCTCGCCTTTCATAAATGTTGTCAAGGGTGTCTTCTTCGTGGTCCGCGTTAATTAGTACCAGTTTCATACTTGTCTGCGTCTAGTACGAATAAAGTAAAAATTTATTCGTATAGTATATTTGTACAGCAAATGTACTGATTGCAGGATTAATTACGATTGCTGTTAAGCGTCCGTTCTTTCAGAGGATCTGACAGTTAATATAACCTTCCTGTCACGCAAATCTACCTGGGTTTGCTCGAATAGTTTTTGTGCCAAGCATGCAATTTACAGTGTTAGTATAGTGACGTTTACAAGAAAAGCCGTCAGCCACATTCATAAATCATGATGAATATGATGGAACAATGAATGAATGAATGAAACAAATGACATCTACACTTTTCCATAAAATAACTACATTTTTATTACGGTGACATATTCCCCCTCCAAAAATAATATTCAGTCGCTGAATCCATAGGGGGAAAAAAATCAACATCCCACAAAACAATAACATGTTTATGTACAATTATATACACATGTATACAAATTACATTCGTTTATATCAATGGTGGTTTCTAAATGACGTGTCCATGCGACACTCGGTGCATGAGTAGAATGTACCCCATCTACCAATCTTGCATAAATGTAACGAGTTTTCTTTCCATTTCTCTTATGAACATAAGAATGTAAGAATGGAGATACAACCCCATTTTCCAGATTTTTTTTTAATGATATAGCTATTCACTGTGTTAAGGATAGAATTTAGTTGTTCCTGCATAATAGGATATTCTGTTTCATGTTTCAAATGAAGTTTTACCACCAAATGTCCTGTGGGAGTTCCATTTTTTGAAACTGATGGTTATTATTGTACAACTTTAAATCCTATATTTCCCATCCGTTTCTTAACATCTGATATAGTATTTTGTATATGTAAAACATGATCTTTCTCTAAATTGAGATAAGAAGAGTTTGAAGATACCAAAGGGGCAATCAGAATCTGTATATCTAAGAAGAACAGACAACACAATGGCCAAAAGAAAAAGTAAAAACAACGATCTACAAAACATACATATAAAACTAAAGATCGAGTAACACGAACCCAACTAAAATCCGGGGATGAACTCATGTGCTCCGGAAGGGTAAGCAGTTCCTGCTCCACTAGTGGCACCCATCGTGTTAATCTAGTTACAAACTCGGTAATTCCTCGTACTTTTCCTTCTTGTCTCGAGTTAAAGTACATATATCTTGGATTCCATCAATAAAATACACTATTTTAGGGTCAATGTTGTTAGGCAGGTGTTTTTCGACCAAATCACACAGTTGACTATAAGTTCCACCTGACAGAATGTTAATATGCTTACACTTCACCTGACTCATGCTACGACAACGACTTGATCCAAAAACTTACCTATAATTCTCAATGACGCATCAGCATAACTCATCACAAATTTATCATCACCGTTATCATCAATGATGACGTTCCCCGCCTCACACATAATACTGCAGGAATCACCAGGTTTCTGTACATTTTTGATTGTTAATACTGTTTTGTCATCACTCAGCTGGTATTTCTGGGATGGACTTGAACCAACTGAAATAACATTTGGATATTAATAAATATATCATATTGAGTCGTCTTTCCTCGTCATCAGCAATCACTTGAAACACATAAAGAAGTAGGACCAGGAAAGTTTGAAGATGGTTTGGTTTGTGGTGTTTAACGCCACTTTCAACAATATTCCAGCTGTATCATGACTGTCAGTTTTATTGGTGAAGGAAACCGGAGTACCCTAAGAAAACCACCGACCTGCCGTAAGTCACTGACAAACGTTATCACATAATGTTGTATCGAGTACACCTCGCCTGAACGGGATTTGATCTCACAATGTTAGAAGTTTGAAGATACCAAAGAGGTAACCACAATACTATGGCTAAAAGAAAAAGGACAAAAAGACAAAACAATGGTTGACATAACAGTACAAAGAAAACTAACGTTAGAAAAACAAGAATTCCACTAAAAATAAAGAGGTAAATCCAGGTGCTCACTTCCAGGGGTGGATCCAGGGGGGGGGGGGGTACCCGGTGCACGCCCCCCCCCCTAAAATTGGAAAAATAAGATTTGTTGGCGTAAAATCGTGATTTTTCACACAAAATACCCTAACAATTTTCGCGCCTCCCTCCTCTCGGCGCAATTTTTTTTAAGTGCGTCCCGCCTATCTTGAAATCCTGGATCCCCCCCTGACTTCTATAAGCTTTCTCTTCGATTCAAAGAATGATTGTTTTTTTTTTTGCTAAAAACATGTCTTGTTATTATTATGCAATTATTAAAAGAAAATTGAAATTGTACTTCAAACAAAATAAATCAAAATGAGTACATAGGTATATTAACATATTATGTTCACATTTGTTGGTATTGGGTGTTCTACAGACAATCTCTATCAGACCAACAGTTGGGTGTTGTATAATGTCAAATCAGCAATTTTTCAGCTATATCATGGCGAGAACAAGTTGATTTTCAATGAGATGATAATGATGAGGTCCGCTTTGTACTAGACCAACACGCTTAGTGGATAAACATTTTACTCCACTCAGACACATTATCCTGATTCCGAGCCAAGAAGTCTTTGCTCTTTATCTTTATTGCTGCGTGGTTAGAGGAGAAGCAACAAACACAAATTTTATAGTCTTTGGTTGGACCTGATCAGGGCTTGAACCCATGCTAACCATTACCTCACCAATGAACCCATGATCTACAGCACCTGCGGCGAGCATGCTAACCATTACACCACCAATGAACCCATGATCTACTGCACCTGAGGCGAGCATACTAACCATTACACCACCAATGAACCCATGATCTACTGCACCTGAGGCGAGCATGCTAACCATTACACCACCAATGAACCCATGATCTACTGCACCTGAGGCGAGCATACTAACCATTACACCACCAATGAACCCATGATCTACTGCACCTGAGGCAAGCATGCTAACCATTACACCACCAATGAACCCATGACCTACTGCACCTGAGGCGAGCATGCAAACCATTACACCACCAATGAACCCATGATCTACTACACCTGAGGCGAGCACACTAACCATTACACCACCAATGAACCCATGATCTACTGCACCTGAGGCGAGCATGCTAACCATTATACCACCAATGAACCCATGATCTATTGCATCTGAGGTGAGCATGCTAACCATTACACCACCAATGAACCCATGATATACTGCACCTGAGGCGAGCATGCTAACCATTACACCACCAATGACCCCATGATCATCTGCACCTGAGACAAGCATGCTAAACATTATACCACCAATGAACCCATGATCTAGTGCACCTGAGGCGAGCATGCTAACCATTACAGCACCAATGAATCCATGATCTACTGCACCTGAGGCGGGCATGCTAACCATTACACCACCAATGAATCCATGATCTACTGCACCTGAGGCGAGCATACTAACCATTACACCACCAATGAACCCATGATCTACTGCACCTGAGGCAAGCATGCTAACCATTACACCACCAATGAACCCATGACCTACTGCACCTGAGGCGAGCATGCAAACCATTACACGACCAATGAACCCATGATCTACTGCACCTGAGGCGAGCATGCTAACCATTACACCACCAATGAACCCATGATCTACTGTACCTGAGGTGAGCATGGTAACCATTACACCACCAATGAACCCATGATCTACTGCACCTGAGGCGAGCATGCTAACCATTACACCACCAATGAACCCATGATCTACTGCACCTGAGACGAGCATGCTAACCATTATACCACCAATGAACCCATCATCTACTGCACCTGAGGCGAGCATGCTAACCATTACACCCCCAATGCAGTCCAACAGTTGAGTGCTCTACAGAAAATCTCTACGAGACCAACAGATCAGTGATGGACCCAGTATACTTACTTTGATTTTGAGGTAATAACTCCCCATTACGACGCCACACAGGTGCTGTTGGTGGACGTTCATTTTTCAATGATCTCATCTTACACGCAAATATAGCATCCTCTCCACGAGGCACAACAGCAGATTCAAGTCGAGGTTCACCTTTAGGAAACACTGGTTTTGCTACAAAATAAATGTGATTGTGATGCTAAAATAAAAGTTAGATCATGTATTTATGGATACTATTCTATATCTTCTCCATTAATGAACACATTCCACTATGTAAACAATCGTTGCCTTAATTTGTTTCACCTACCTGTACTTGTCCAAAAGCCAAATCTAGAAAAAAATTCTATTTATTCACACAAATTCTTTTATAATTTTCACTTGTCCAAATGCAGTTTTACTTGTCCCAGGCTTGGGGCAAGTGATTAGCACAAGATCTGTGTTAACATATGAAAATGCTAATTAGTGCTCATTGAAACAACAGTAGACATGTTGCTTCACTCTTGACACATTATTCTCATTCAACCAGTTGTACAATATTTATTAGAGTGAGTGAGTAATCGTTGTTAAATGCCAAATGAGCAATTTTTCAGCAATATCATGGTGAGAATAAGTTACATTCAATGAAATGATGTAGATGTCCGCTTTGTTCTATAGACCAACAGCTGAGTTTTATTTGTTTAGTGCTAACTCACTGAAACAACAGTCCACGGACAGACATGTCGCTCCACTCGTACACATTATTCTGATTCCGAGCCAATCAGTCTTTGCTCTTACTCCTAAATGCGGTTCAGAATTAATTAGTTGATTGATTTTTGGTGCTTAACGCCACTTTCAGCATTATTTCAGCTATACTGCTGAAAGTGGCGTTAAACACAGAATTAATTAGAATAAAGACTTACAAGTAACATTGAGGAACACTTCTGACACTCCAATTCCGACATAGTTAATTCCTTTACATTTGTAGGTTCCCTCGTCATCCTCCGTCAGCTGTTTAATGATCAGATCACGTCTTATAGTGTTGTCTTTAAAGGAATACTTCAATCCTGGCTCTATCGCTCTGTTGTCTGGTGTCAGCCATTCAATATCAGGGAATGGACTGAAATATGTGTTGAGTTATAATATATATATTTCATTCTATGCTAGAAATTTCACTGCAAGATATATAAATGTAAGACTCAGATCGACGTCCAGCCTCTAATCGACATTCAATTCTCAAATCCATGTCTGATTTCTATATCATAGACATCTGTACCTCAGATCTATGTCCCTTTTCAAATTCTCAAATCTATGGCCGTTTCTCACTTTCTCAAATCGACGTCACCGACGTATGTTCTAAGCTCTAACCCTAACCAATAAATCAGCCATAAATCTCAGAATTTAGAAAGGACGCCGATTTGAGAATGCCCTTAAATCGGACCACGATTTGAGATAAAGACGTCAGAGGATGCAAATTTGGGTCCGGACGTTGATCTGAGTCTATATTTATATACTTTTATTGATTTGTGTTTTGAGAATAAATTTGTCTGCTTTGTATTTGACCAACATGCTTAAGTTTGATTTTTATGGTGCTAGCTCACTAAAGATGCAACAGTCAAGAGGTAGAAATGTTGTTCCCCTCGGACACATTAAGTCTGATTCTGAGACGATCAGTCTTCCTCTTACTCTTTACTGCTGTAATTTGAAGATTTTGTGATTACGGAAATATTCACATTGATACCGTTATTCATTCCGGAATTTCAAAACTGTATAGTTTCTCTCCCCTATTCCCATTTTTCTCCTGACAATTTTGTTTGATCTTTGATGTGGCTTGAAATGTTCATGGGAGTCACCCGAATTAACGGATTATCATTTACAAATCCATCCTGTCAATGTGTAAGTTGGATTATATTTGAATGCAAGGATTGTGAGTATGCAGTTGTCAATTTTCGTGTTGTCAAATCAATTTTCATTGTGAGTTATGTATTTTTGTTTTATTACAGATTGAAACAAATAAAGTTATGACAGATAGGAACTTTTTATTTCTCAACATGACCATGAATGACAAAAACGAAACAATTGCTGTGTGCTTAGTGGAGAAGCAGCAAATACCAGTTTATAGTTTTTGGTCTGATGCCATCAGGACTGGAACCAACGATCTACCGCTCTTGAAGCGTGCACGCTAACCATTACACCACCGATGGTGATGCGGTTCATACGATCTACCGCACTTCAGGCATGCACGCTAACCATTACACCACCGATGGTGATGCGGTCCATACGATCTACCGCACTTGACGCGTGCACGCTAACCATTTCACCACCGATGGTGATGCGGTCCATACGATCTACCGCACTTGAGGCGTGCACGCTAACCATTACACCACCGATGGTGATGCGGTCCATACGATCTACCGCACTTGAGGCGTACACGCTAACCATTTCACCACCGATGGTGATGCGGTTCATACGATCTACCGCACTTGAGGCGTGCACGCTAACCATTACACCACCGATGGTGATGCGACCACCGATGGTGATGCGGTCCATACGATCTACCGCACTTGAGGCGTGCACGCTAACCATTACACCACCGATGGTGATGCGGTCCATACGATCTACCGCACTTGAGGCGTGCACGCTAACCATTTCACCACCGGTGGTGATGAGGTCCATGCGATCTACCGCACTTGAGGCGTACACGCTAACCATTACACCACCGATGGTGATGCGGTCCATACGATCTACCGCACTTGAGACGTGCACGCTAACCATTACACCAGCGATGGTGATGCGACCACCGATGGTGATGCGGTCCATACGATCTACCGCACTTGAGACGTGCACGCTAACCATTACACCACCGATGGTGATGCGGTTCATACGATCTACCGCACTTGAGGCGTGCACGCTAACCATTACACCACCGATGGTGATGCGATCCAAGCGATCTACCGCACTTGAGGCGTGCACGCTAACCATTACACCACCGATGGTGATGCGGTCCATACGATCTACCGCACTTGAGATGTGCACGCTAACCATTACACCACTGATGGTGATGCGGTCCATACGATCTACCGCACTTGAGGTGTGCACGCTAACCATTACATCACCGATTGTGATGCGGTCCATACGATCTACCACACTTGAGGCGTGCACGCTAACCATTACACCACCGATGGTGTTGCGGTCCATACGATCTACTGCACTTGAGGCATGCACGCTAACCATTACACCACCGATGGTGATGCGGTTCATACAATCTACCGCACTTGAGGCGTGCACGCTAACCATTACACCACCGATGGTGATGTGGTCCATACGATCTACCGCACTTGAGGCGTGCACGCTAACCATTACACCACCGATGGTGATGCGGTTCATACGATCTACCGCACTTGAGATGTGCACGCTAACCATTACACCCCTGATGGTGATGCGGTCCATACGATCTACTGCACTTGAGGGGTGCACGCTAACCATTACACCACCGATGGTGATGCGACCACCGATGGTGATGCGGTCCATACGATATACCACACTTGAGGCGTGCACGCTAACCATTACACCACCGATGGTGATGCGGTCCATACGAACTACCGCACTTGAGGCGTGCACGCTAACCATTACACCACCGATGGTGATGCGGTCCATACGATCTACCGCACTTGAGACGTGCACGCTAACCATTACACCACCGATGGTGATGCGGTCCATACGATCTACCGCACTTGAGGGGTGCACGCTAACCATTACACCACCGATGGTGATGCGGTCCATACTATCTACCGCACTTGAGGCGTGCACGCTAACCATTACACCACCGATGGTGATGCGGTCCATACGATCTACCGCACTTGAGGCGTGCACGCTAACCATTATACCACCGATGGTGATGCGGTCGATACGATCTACCGCAGTTGAGGCGTGTACGCTAACCATTACACCATCGATGGTGATGCGGTCCATGCGATCTACCAAACTTGAGGTGTGCACGCTAACCATTACACCACGATGGTGATGTGGTCCATACGATCTACCGCACTAGAGGCATGCACGCTAACCATTACACCACCGATGGTGATGCGGTTCATACGATCTATCGCACTTGAGGCGGACACGCTAACCATTACACCACCGATGGTGATGCGGTCCATACGATCTACCGCACTTGAGGCATGCACGCTAACCATTACACCACCGATGGTGATGCGGTCCATACGATCTACCGCACTTGAGGTGTGAACGTTAACCATTACACCACCGATGGTGATGCGGTCCATACGATCTACCGCACTTGAGGCGTGCACGCTAACCATTACACCACCGATGGTGATGCGGTCCATACGATCTACCGCACTTGAGGCGGACACGCTAACCATTACACCACCGATGATGATGCGGTCCATACGATCTACCGCACTTGAGGCATGCACGCCTAACCACTACACCACCGATGGTGATGCTGTCCATACGATCTACCGCACTTCAGGCATGCATGCTAACCATTACACCACCGATGGTGATGCGATCCATACGATCTACCGCACTTGAGGCGTGCACGCTAAACATTACACCACTGATGGTGATGCGGTCCATACGATCTACTGCACTTGAGGTGTGCACGCTAACCATTACACCACCGATGGTGATGCGGTCCATACGATCTACCGCACTTGAGGTGTGCACGCTAACCATTACACCACCGATGCGGTCCATACCAAATGTGGCAATAGTAATTCAGTGAAACCTGTCTAAACCGCTGCTTCAGACAAATTTGATAGTTTTCGGCTTCACACTACTGTATTTAAGGCGAGTAATTAACTGATTTGAGTGTTAACCAAGCCATATTTATACATGTACTTACTATCCTGAGAATACACATTGTAGAGTTACTTGTCCGTTAAGTAAACCTTTGACATCTTGACTGAACAGTGCCACTGGCTTGTACTGTGTGGGGTTAGTGACTGAAATATAAGTATGTATCATATAAATGTCAAAATCTACAGAAAACCAGAAAACTAATGCCTATACATTGATATGCAAATCCATTGTTGAAAACAAGAAAGAAACAAGAATTATATAATTATCAAAATTTTCAGATATATCTAGCTATTTAGAATTTTATACAATAGCTCCATTTAACTGATGTCATGGTTTCTCTATCAAAAATTGATATTTCATCCTATGAATATGTTAATATCTAATTTCTACAAATAACATAAATTATAATACATGTACTTTAAATTTACTGATTGTTAATAATTTTGCTCTACCAATATCAAAATGTTCTACACCCTATGAATTCATTTTATGTATATACATATATTACCGTCATAAGTTGTATATAATATGCCCCTTTTTAGCTCACCTGACCCAAAGGGTCATGTGAGCTATTGCCATCACTTGGCGTCCGTCGTCCGTCGTACGTCGTAAACTTTTTCAAAAATCTTCTCCTCTGAAAGCACTAGACCAATGGAAACAAAACTTGGTCTGAATCATCACTAGGGTGTCTAGTTTCACAATTGTGTCCGGTGATGCCGTGCACCAACCAACATGGCCGCTGTTACTAAAAATAGAACATGGTAAAATTGCAGGTTTTGGGTAATAACTCAAAAACCGTTAATAATATCAAAAATCTGATATGGGGTAAACATGATCAGCACAGCAAGATCTACCTACCTTGCAATTTTGAAGTAAATCTGATTACCCATCTTGGAGTTATTGCCCTTTTTTCATCAAATTTGTAAACTTTTAATACTTTTTGTCTTATATTTCAAAAACTATAAGAGATAAAGGTTAAGTTTAAATTGCAAAAATGTGCAGCATGTCAAGATCTACCTACCCTGCAATTTTGAAGTAAATTTCATTACCTATTTTGGAGTTATTTCCCTTTTTTCATATTTTTTTCAAAATTTTAATACTTTTCGTCTTATATTTCAACAACTATAAGAGATAGATGTTAAGTTTATATCGTAACAATGTGCACCATGTTGAGATCTACCTACCATGCAATTTTTAAGTAAATCTGAATACCCATCTTGGAGTTATTGCCCTTTTTTCATCATTTTTTTTTTTTTTAATTCAATACTTTTTGTCTTATATTTCAAAAACTATAAGACATAAAGGTTAAGTTTAAATCGCAAAAAATTGTAGCATGTCATAATCTACCTACCCCACAATTTTGAAGTAAATCCCATTACCCATTTTGGAGTTATTGCCCTTTTTTCATCAAAATGCTCTAAATTTTAATACTTTCATCTTATATCTCAAAAACTATAAGAGATAGAGGGAAAGTTTAAACTGCAAACATGTTCAGCATGTCAAGATCTACAAAATATTTCCCTTAGTTGAAAATGTGCGACAACTGTGTGAAGAGTTATTCCTCTTGAAATGCATTTTTTTGTTGACACTGCTTTTGGTTACTCAAATAATCAAAGGGAAGCAACTCTATTACAAAATGTGAAGTAGCAAGAGCTAAATTTTGAGAATCATTGACATGATTTTTTACATAAATTTTGGTAACTTACATTAAAGGGGGAACCCCTGCTCAAATTGTTTTGGAGAAGGGGTCTGCAATGACGAGGGCTACATTTGTTATTTTTTTACCGAAGTTATCAAGTTTTATTGACTGATGTTGTTATTATACCCAGGTGAGCTATACAGGCTCCTGTGAGCCTCTAGTTCATTATTTAAAACCGTAATTGTCTGTGTACAGTATGCACTGATTTATACTATGCACCATTATTATGATACTTTCAATTTTTGCAAGTAATAGAAGTAGATGTAACTCCTCTTATTTCTTGAGTATAATATAAAGGTTTTTCAAATGATTTCATCAATAAAGGAGTATACTCAGAGCTATATTATCCTCTAGGCTGCCACCTAGTGTCCCATAGGCTTGGGGACCCTCAAAAGATGGACATTCTAATTTATTTAAAGAATTTGCAATACGTTTGCTTCAAGCTATGTAAATGCTGCTAAAATATATCAAGAGTAAAAATTATTCAAGACTGGTGCAGACGAGTTAGAGGATGGCTCAATTCGAGGGGGGCCCCCAAAAGGTCATAATTCGGCCCTGGGTATACTATATACAACTGATTACATAATAACATACCATATTTTTCAGATTAAAGGTCAATAAAAAAATTTTACTTCAAAACGCTATACATTATTACATATTATAAGTTAATTTAGAATCACACCAATAGAACTATTTATCATTAGCCTGTGACTGAAGTTCACAAAATACAGCATTTGATAAATTGTTAAAATTGTATGTAAAATCACTTCAAAAGTGTGCTTTTGCAGTGTTACAAGTAATCCAATTGTACAATTGAGTATCACACATTTAGAAAACCTTTTTTTTTTTTTTTTTTTAATAGTTGCTATAAACACCAAATGGGTTTAAGGTTGAAAAGGTAGGATTTATAGATTAATTTTTTTTAATAATTGCTAAAAAAAAAAAAAAAAAAAAAAAAACCACCAACAGGCTAAAGGATGAAAAGCTAGGACTTTTAGCTTAAAGGAATAATTTTATAGAGCTAAAACTAGAGCAAAACATGTGATGGACAGAAGTTGTTAATTCTTAAATCTGACAATAGGATTTTGGTGTCAATTATTGCAATAACTCATTTGGTGTCAATTATAGCAATAACTCGTTTGGTGTCAATTATTGCAATAACTCATTTGGTGCCAATTATTGCAAAAAATTATTGTCAGGGTGTGGAAACCAGGGTGTCATGGAAACTTAAATAACTTTAAAAAAAACCGGATTATTAAGTGCTCTTCAAAATTCTGTCGGCATAAAAAGCAAAATCATTAAAAACACTTTAATTCTAAGTTCAGCATAAGAAAAAATATAAAATGAACCAATCGGGACAACCCGATATATACATTAATTTCCTTCAAACTATATTTAATTTTCTCGTCTTGATTTAAATCAACAATCCAATCCAATTAACTAATTTCAGAATATTGATTCCAATATTTTATTGCAAAATTTGTAGATTTCAACATTTTCAAAAAAAAAAATTTAAATGACAAAGAATTAAAAGTGCCATGGCCTTGCTAGGGAATGAAAATAAAAAAAAATAATTAAAAATAATTACTGTCTGCAAAATAAAAGAAAACATAGGGTGTTTTCTATTACTTGGTTCATCAATGGTTTCCTGTCTAGGAAACAAATGGTACCAGATTCTGTTTGAACTGGTTTGAACCATGTAAAGAGAAAACAACCTTGTCCAGATTAATTTTATTTAAAAGAAAATGAGCAGTAAATGAACATTGTACCCAAATGGACAAAATCATCATCAACATTTATTTCTCCAATTTGTGATAAATAAATAAAAATAGCTGGTCGCAAGGCAGACCATCCAGCTTGCCTGTGGAATCTATTGTTACATGTGAATGTCATAACCATGTGGTTAGTGTTTAATTTGGTTAAGAACAATACTTCAGTTTATCCAAAAGAAAACCATTTAATGGTATTCAAAATGGACATATAAATGTAATAGCAAAAATGTCGAAGTCATTCAGGCAAAAATAGTAGGTCACAGTGACCTACATTTGTGTGCGATGTTTTTAGCCTTCCACGACAAACTCGCATGTGAAGTTTAATCAACCTGGACCAAGTAGTTTGTCTACATTTGACGTAAACGTAAACGTTAACGCAAAAATGTCAGTCATTCAGACAGAAATAGTAGGTCACAGTGACCTATATTTGTGTGCAGTGTTTTTAGCTGTACACGACAAACTCACATGTGAAGGTTTCATCAACCTGGACAAAGGTGGTTTATCTACATTGGACCTAAACGCAAACGTTAACGCAAAAATGTCGAAGTCATCCAGGCAGAAATAGTAGGTCACGGTGACCTATATTTGGGTGCGTGTTTTTAACTGTCCACGATAAACTCACATGTGAAGTTTCATCAACCTCTGCCAAGTAGTTTGTCTACATTGGACCTAAGTGCGAACGTTAACACTGGACGCCGACGACGACGCACAGGTGACGGCATAAGTTCACTTCCTGTACTTCGTACAGGCGAGCAAAAAATGCATACATTATCATGAACAATCCTATAAGAGAAATAACAAAATGAATTAAAATTGAAATAAAATTGAAATATTGTTTTTTATATAAACTTTACTTTCTTTCTATATTGTGTTGCATTGTATAAACATTGATCAATGTGAAAAAATGAACTTTACAAGTAAAACACATAAAAATTTAATGTAAATTTAGAAATAAGCTGCAGTTCGGCAGTTATTAGGCATAAACCGTATTTTACTTATGTTTTAATAGCGGCTAGCCCTGTCCTAATCTCCTTCAATAGATTTCACAATGATGTCATCTGTTATTATATCAATTATATGTTAAATTGGGACAAGTTTTTAGTTAGTCATCTTTAACTGTTTGTTATCCATAAAAAATGAAGAAAAAAAAAAAATTAATTAAAAAAATCGTGTTTCTTAGCAACCTCAAGGAAGTTGATTGTTTTTATTGGCTGAAATAAGTGTGTCGTCACCGTGTATGTAAAAGCATTAAAATCTAAGTCAGCATTGCTATTATTTTGTAACCAACCAATTCGTATATTTATGAGGAAATGTGTGAAAATTGAAAGAAGAAAAACCTTCTAAACCAAAAAAAAATTATCAACTCACCCGGACGATCTGATAAATCAGGATGAAATTTTAATTGATAAATATGTGAAGACATCGTTTCTTGTCTTTTGACATTCTAGATGGAATATCTTAATTGCTCACCACTAACGTCGTGAGTTTGAATCCCGCTAACTAAGGAGAGGAACAGTTTCACACTCATTTTAGTGTACACGAACAATACTCATTATTGAAGACCCTACTAATAAGTTGTGAAATATAGCAAAGCAATAAAAGCGCTGCTCCTTTTCTTTTCTTTGTGTCTAAGTGTAAATTTGGATAGATTCTCATGTTCATTTAGATCCATATCATTTCTTATTTAGGGTCCGTCCTGATCGGGGTGTACTTGGTACAACATTATGTGATTAAGTTTGTCAGTGACTTGAGACAGGTCGGGGGTTTCCTCCACCAATAAAACTGACCGTCACGATATAACTGTAATATTGTTGAAAGTGGCGTTAAACACCATAACTCTCACCCCCCCCCCATTACTTCCTAATTAACAAGATCAGGAAAAGTTTGATGTCGTACAGTAACAATTCAGTTTTCTGTTGGATAATCTAGTATGCTATAAATAAAATTTTACCCGACATAACAGTCAAGATAACATCTCCTCCTTTGTAAAAGGCTTTAGCTGGTTCATGTTCCATTCCACAGGCGATAGGTACAGCGGCTGTAGAATGATCGTCTACTAGCACATACAGGAAATGAAGTGTACCTGTTGAATAAAACAAATACAGGAAATGAAGTGTACATGATGTTGAATAAAAAATATAGGAAATGAAGTGTATAATGTTGCAGTGAAAACGAAATACCGTCGGACCGACGGACAAGTCCGGTAAAATGACCGCCGGTCCGATAAAAACCCTTGGATTTCAGGACCGATTGTCCGGTATTGCTCTGTCATTTGATTTCGTAAATTTCGTTAAAAAAAACCCAACTTGTTCGAGATCTTCCCTCGCGTCCATGTCTCGTTTCCGGTCACGTCTGAGAAGTTCTGTTATTTCATTGACCATTTAAAGGGATTCTCTCAGACAGTATTTTTTCCGACATCCGATTTCGGCTATTACGATTGATTTGTCAGTTTCCGGCATAGGATTTCATAAAAATGTTCCAGTTAAAATGGAACAAAAACGCTGTTCCTGGCAAACCACTAATGCGAAAATTACCAGGAACAGATGAAGAAGAAAAACGCGAAAAAAATAAAAGATATGACGAGCTTCGACCGAAAAGGAAACTAAATACGAAATGGCAAGACCCCTTGAAGAGGGGCGGCCGTGGGAATGTTAACAATAAAACTATTCCGAATATATATGTTATGAACATTTTTGTTCCCATACAATTCTTCTCCTAGTTGGTTTCATATGACATGGGTATAATAATAATAATAATAATAATTTGTTATTGATCTAAAAATCCAAACAAAGGATTATCATCAATACAGAACATGACAAACACATCTAAGACAACTTTAAGTACACAATATTTGATAACATAATACACAATAGTTGATAACATAACAGCTGAGGAAAGACAGAGTTATCTCCCATACAATACAAATGTATAAAATTTCAAGTTACCTCCCATTGACAATTAAAGATCAGTAAAAGTGACATAAAAAATTAATTAAAACCACTGATTAATCTTGTTTTTTAGACTGATTTAGACTATGCAACTTATTGACACCTAATATACACATTTTACATATGTCTAGATCATTACAACTAAATATAAATTTAAATTTGTCAAAGTCAGACCTTTTAATAAATGAAGGCACAACATCACAAATATCCTTGAAAAATTCACGACAAGACTGTAATTTTGAACATATAATAGTAAAATGGATTTCGTCTTCTACTCCAGAATTACACAATTTACATATCCTGTCTTCAGCAGGAGTATTTAAATATCTGCCCTTTTCAATATTTAAATTACTATTACTTATTCTGATTTTAACAAATGTTGATATAGATTTTTTATTTACATCTGCACATAAATAGTTTTACAAATCAAACTGGGTATATGAAATAAGAAAACAATCCTAATTAAAATCAATAACAATGAAAAAGGGTCTATACAAGTAAACAAAACTATACAGGCCAGCCATCAACAATGAAATATTAAAAAATAATGAATTTCTTTCGGGCTGTAGAATGATCGGCTATTAGCACATACAGGAAATGAAGTGTACCTGTTGAATAAAAAAATACACGAACAATGATTATACATGTATGCATTTTAAAACAGTCTTACAAAACAAATCTACCGGGGCTGTCATAGCCGAGATCATGTGGTAGTTTGATGTAATGCGTCAGATTATGAATTTCATAATAATTTGAATTGAAGTGTCAAACAAAATAGATATGTTTGTCATTTCTTTGTCAATGTTAATACAGATACGGATTTATTTACTGTATCTGTCTACCCATTCTACTCAACTACCTATGCAATCAGTGCCTATCATCACTGATGTTGTGAGTTCGAACCCCGATCATGGAGAGGTGTATTCGATGCAACATTATGTGATAAAGTTTATCAGTGACTTGCGACAGGTCGGTGGTTTTCTCCAGGTACTCCTGTTTCCTCCACCAATAAAACTGGCCGCCACCTTGTAACTGAAATATTGTTGAAAGTGGCGTTACGCACCATAAATCCAACCGATCAACTAAAACAGTCTCACAAAACAAATCTTATTTTGTTTTCTTGTAAAGTGAGATATCTGATTTCAATCAGATTGAAACTATATAGAAATCAAGGAGGAATGTGACAACATTTTAAGTGCTACCTGAAAAAGTATGGATATTAGGGTAGTGAAAAAAAAAGGTTTTTAACATGCAGGGACGTGGTACTCTCCTAATATGTTACCCACTATGGTCCACGGCCATATATATATTTTTCATTCCTGTCAATTTCAACAATGACATGTTATTTAGATATTACACCAGTTAACTTAATTTATATTCATTATATTGGTACTTCCAGCAAAATGAGTGCTCAAACATTAAAAGAAACATGCCGTGCATAACTTACAAAGATTAGCATGGGGCCCCTGGGTAAGTGTCCTGCGTGCCCAAATGGGCATGCGTTAAGACGGAACTGCTCTTAAGATCATGATGATTGGTTAATAAAGAATATCATAGCCAATTTACAGACGTACAGGGCTCGCTATTTACACAATATGTACACAAGAAATAAATACATATTCCACATCAAGTCAGAAGTGCAATATTAAAGATGAATGATATGTTTACATGTTATCTTCAACCTCATAATTTTGATAATCAATCTAGTTAATAAAGTAAACTAAGCTAAATGATTTGGCAAAAGAAAAGTTAGAAGGCTCAAATGACCAATAAATCGAATTACAGACAATACTCGGGGTGAACTGTCTAAAGAAAAAGGCCAAAAAAATCTACCACAAAAAACTACACAGGAATCTAAAAATTGATCTACATGTATATATAAAGGAATCAAATATTGTCTTTTCTGTGGTGTGGGGATCGGCTTTAAATTTTAGAGAAAATATTTTAGCTCTAATTTTGGCAGCAACAAATAAAAATCCATCAGAAAACTTGAGTATAAATAATCAAACATTAAAAAATGTTTGATAAAGCACAATTTGTTGTGAAAAAAATTCTGTCCAGACATCGACCCCCCACATAAGATAAGAAAATAATGGTCTACCAATACAAGAATACTTTTAACATTTGTTATTGAATGTTATTTTTAATGTGGTCATAAGAAAATTAGGTACTATTTGTTTTCCTTGCCGACTCAAATATCTTTCGGTTTCCGGTTCATCCGTTTTGTATTTCCGGTACGATTTGGACTTTAGATTTTTATCAAATTCAAAAAATACGTCATGGGCCATGGCGCCAATAAAATCGTCTGCACTTAAAAGACAGGGATACATTTACGATGTGCTCGTATGCTGAAAGTGGAATATAGACTAAAAAAGGAAAAGATATGTAAGAATCGATTGTATTCATGAATGTGATGACAAGGAAACATTGACTGATGTTTTGCAGCTGATAAAGAATTCGAAGAGTCCAACACGGCAATGCCTGGCAAAGAAAGCATTTTTTTTATCACTGTGAAACACAATGTCTGTCAAACTAACAGGAAGAACAATGTTCACAATATTTCTGAACCACTGCATTGTGAAAGAAATCGTGTTGTTGTTGGATACCCACGTACGGTGTGTGTCAAGTGTGATGATGCAGAGCTCACCTGAGGCTGAGAGCTGTTATTCAACACAAAATCCAAGGATTAAAATGGAATTGCTAACATTTTACAGGTACGTAAATATTGTAACAAAAGAGAATTTTAATGTGTTCATTACCTGAAACTTCTACCGTCTGACTCTCCTTAGTTTTCATGCAAGTTTTTGTGACCTGAGGCTGAGCACAAAATGACCATGACACGAGTGTTGAGCACAAGCATTTGTTTCTGGTAAAAAAAATATACCTAGATACTATATATACCACAAGGTACGTAACCGTTCATTTGTAAAAAATCTAGGTCATCGCAATTTTCGCGTTTTTCCAACTCGACGGACGCCAGCATGGCGGAATGGCCTACATCATCTGAAACTACGATAATGTATCTACAAAATGATGTATAAAACACCTACCTTTGCCGAACCTCAACAATATAACAGACCTTTTTCCACGGGTCAGTTATCAGCTTTCATCATCCAGTTGGTCATTTGGCATGTTCTACCCCGCAGTGAAAGAAAAAATAAGATAAGTTGTAATAAAAATGCTATAAAAAATTCTGAGATGTTAGAAAATTATATATATTGCATTCCAATAAAAAAAATTAATAAAAGTGTTTTAATTTCTTTTTGCATCTTCTCCATTTTGATGGAAAATTCTAAAAATAAACTTCAGAATTCCAGCTTGCTAAATGTAATGAGAAACTTCGACCAATCAGATACTTTACCTGAGTTCGACCTTGAACTTTTCATTCACTGCGGGGTAGAACATGCCAGATGACCAACTGGATGATGAAAGCTGATAACTGACCCGTGGAAAAAGGTCTGTTGTATTGTTGAGGTTCAGCAAAGGTAGGTGTTTTATACATCATTTGTAGATAAATTATCGTAGTTTCAGATGATGTAGGCCATTCCTCCATGCTGGTGCCCGTCGAGTTCAAAAAACGCGAAAATCGCAATGAACGGTTACGTACCTTGTGGTATATATAGTATCTAGGTATATTATTTTTTTACCACAAACAAGTGCCTGTGGTGTTGAGTTAACAGTTGGTTGGTTGGTTGGTTGGTTAGTGTTTAACGTCCAGCGAGCAATTTTTCAGCTATATTCAGGACGAGAACATTTAAAAATTTAAACGCCACGGGACTCGAAACAAGGAAAGGTGATGGGTATGAACGGATAATTTTGCCAGTGCAACAGGTCTCTTATGGACCATTCATCATGAGCATTATCATCATGAGCATAATGCTCATAATGAGCTGTAACACTGGATTCTTTAACGTGCGGAGATGGTGGCAATCTCTCAACACGGGACCTCGGTTTTATTTACGTCTCATCGCAGGACGGGTTGGTTGTGAATTTCTACATCCCGCACAACCGACGGACGCCCCTTCAAGCCAAAGAAGTTCTCGGTCCCATTTCTATACCCCGGGGTTCCCGCGGGATTGCTAACAGGAAATCCTGGCCCTGGACGTTTTTTTTTAAAAGAAAAGACTTGTGAAATGTAGGCTGAGTGCAAGCTGGTAAAAAGCAAAACGTCTTTTACCGATGTTTATTTAGCAGTCACTATGTTTTCCCCACACACAATTCTGATTGATTTGCTCAAAAGACATGTATAATCAGTCACTGTGTAAAAAAACAGTACCCATTTCAGATTTAAACAAAATAAACAAAAATACCTAATTTTGTTCACTTTATTATGACACTTTTACAACAGGTTTACACCAGTTGACCTCTTTCCAGAACACGACCTTATACAGTGAGTGATTTAGGGACAACATTGATTTAAATTTGTGCAATAAGTTATAACACTTTTATTTTTATAACAGAATTGTGCATCATCATCATGATTTCAAGCAATATTGGGCTAGTGCAAATATTGTGTATAAATGCATGCTTATTCTTGGTTACATCCTACATAATTATTTAATTCTGCTATTATAATACAATACATTGTCATTTTTTTCCAGACAAGATTCTATAGATCTATACGATAACGTAACCCTCATTCCGCTTGTGCTCCAGTTAGGGTTACGAATCGGTCCCATTCAACGTATGGGAGCAAATTAAAATTTTCGTTAACTGAATATTTCAACTTTCTTTTTGCATATCTGGTCATAACTTATTATTCCCTACAATTTTTAAGTAATGGCGATACGAAATAAGTGTTACAATACCTGTTTCTACCTTCACGATCAATTTAGTATTCGAAAATTATTTCTTGTCCACCATGGCACCTTACGTATACTCTCGTGATGGGCGGAGCCTATCCATATATGGATCTGAATGCCAAATATGAAAAACGTTACTATTAATTTTTACTACGATTGATCCAAATAAGGATATCTCCAAAACGAAGCAAGTGCACGTGAAATAGCAACGTGTAAACCGTGTAAGCAAAATCCAGGATGATGTGACAGTGGATTTTAATTTCAAATATATTCCATTATGGATAGCTGGGACTTGCATGTACCATTCACTGGTTGGTTGGAAAATTGAAGGATTTATAATAAATATAATATTATGTGATTATGAAATTATGTCCTATTAGCTGGTGCACTTTACAATATTGTGAACATTTTCATTTACTCAGAGAACATTCATGGGGGAAAAAAAGAGCTGTGACAACAAACATTTTATTGAGTAAAATCTGACAAAAGATAATTTTAACTTAAATTGTTTATGTTTTTTTTATAAGTTTATTATATCTAGATGTACCCTGTCATGTATATGCAATGTATACTTTTAAAGGGATAGTGTCTGCAATATGAGTTTTTTCTTTGATTACTTTTTTTCAAAATAAAAGATATAAAATATGTATATGTTGAAAATTTTACTACATTGTATTATCACTAAATAGGAGTTAGTTTTATGGTGTTTGACACCACTTTTACAAATATTTCAGTTATGTTGTGCAGGGGTTTCAAAGTGGGCCGGTACTTTTACCCGGCTGAGATCGTGTATAGTACCGGCAGAAATTACTGAAGCCCCCCAAAATTAGCGGTGGTCAAAACCACAAGTACGATTGGCTTGTGGAATATTTTTCATAAAAAATTAATGATCACGTCAATTGCTTAATTCTTGCATTCAAATCGAACAACTTCGTTCAGCCACGACCAAGTTGACGGGATATTCCCTGTTTTAAAAATAACTTTACCTTAGAATGGTAAATAGCAGTTTGGGCATGCGGTAAATAGATATGTTTTCGTCCCAATATCGTTTCATCCTTGTGTAAAACTCGGACCGGAACAAAGCTGACATCATTTCAAAATAAAAAATGACCGATTACAAATTATGTTCAAACACAAACTAGTGTAATCTTCAGTAATATAAGTATGATCATTATGTATTTTTCTTTGATTACTTTTTTTCAAAATAAAAGATATAAAATGTTTATCTGTTGAAAATTGTACTACATTGTATTATCACTAAATAAGGGTTAAGCTTTATGGTGTTTAACACCACTTTTAAAAATATTTCAGTTATATTGTGGCAGTCAAATTAATTGATGCAGGAAACAGCAGAAAACCATCAACCTGTTAGAAGTCGCTGACAAACTTTATTACATAATGTTGTATAAATTATTAATTATCAAGTATTAATTATTTATGTGAACAAGAACCATTTCTAAACCATTTATTTGAGACATCATTTAAATGGCACCATTTTGAGGACCATTTATAAACCATTAATTTATGGCATCATCGAAATGGCAGTGATCAGGAAAGAGGAAACGATTATGGGCCATTGTGGCCCCATCATCACAACATTCAATGGGCCATTTCAGTGTAGTCTTTGTAAAAACTAAAATATTTTATGGGCCTTTTAATTTGTGCATGGGGCATCTACACAGAATTACAAAACTGTATGTATCAAACGGCACATGGCCCCTGCCTTTCCCAATCACTGAAATGGTCATGCTCATTAGCATATTTCGGCAAAATAAATGGAAATTCAATGGAGTTTCAAGTAGGTCAATGGTTTTTAAAGGAAACACCAATGGGTTTTCAATGGAATTTAAATTAAAAACAAAGGGTTTTTAAATTAAAAGCAAATGGTTTTTAAATGGATTTTAAATGTTTTCCCCCATATTCTGTTGTATTGGCAGGTTCTGCAGTCATTAACATGTAAATGGAAAAACAATGATTTTAAATGGATTTTATTTTGCTAAGGGTTTCAAACTTTGCTATCAGTAGTAGTCAGTCATTTTGCAACAACAAAAAACATTCAGGGAACTGGTTTCCATGACTACCCATTGTTTATCTAAACTCTCACCTTCAGTGTCTACTGCTATACGTTTTGTCTCTAAAATCGTATCTGTTGTTCCAGTCCCTCGCTTCCACTCAATATTACAATCCTGACTTGGTCTACAAGTTGGCTGTCCAAGACAGGGGATTGACACACTCTTAAACTCGGTAACATTTGGTAATGTTCTCAGTACTTTATTAGTGAACTGTGTAATATCTGGAAAATAAAACATTTAATCACTATGAGGTCTGTTTCTGCCTCTTAGCCTGTTGGCATGGAGATTTTGAACAAAATGTCTTCATGAGAAGTCTGTAATTGGTTTCATTAATTGTATACATTTAGTACATTAATTAAAATACATTAGTTATTTCTGTTTATTCAGAGGCATAGTGACCTTTTAACCTTGCATATTATTATCTGAGAGAATACATTACATGCAAGTGTCAAATACCCATAGTACTGTCCTTGTAGTCATAAAACTTTCAGGTGTGAAATGTGTACTTGTACCCCAATCATCATCCAATGAGAACACTTTATGTACTGAATATATATTTCTGATTGGTTATTGTTACACACTGAAAACCTAGATAAGCAAGACATAAATAACACTGAAAATTTAGATGCAGTGTTTAAGTACCCAGATGTTGGCTTGTAGCAATTTTTCTTTTCTTGTCAAACATTTTCTGCCGTAAATCAGGGCTCACCACACTTGCGAAAAACAGGGAGACTTGACTACTCCCTCAGAGAACATGAGGGAGAAGTGAAGGCATGACAGGGAGACTTCCACCAGCTTCATAGAGATATGATTCCACAAAAATATGTTTTTTTTCGCATCATTATTTAAAATATTTGTATTATAAGTGTGCCTTTGCTAATATCTTGTTAATATCCTTCATATTTAACTTTATATTCATGTTTTGTATTTGTATTATTATTATTATTGATCTAATATTTGTTGATTTAACATTTTTTTTTCATTTTGCCTTGAAATCTGTAAAGATATAAAAGATCCAATAACACCGGTAAGAGGGCAAGACGGAAAAATCTCAGACACTCAAGGGAAAAAATTCTGGTCTCCAACGAGGCTCTGCCGAGTTGGAAACCAATATAAATCTTTCCCGCGGGTGTCTGAGATTTTTCCGTCTTGCCCTTTTACTGGTGTTTATTCTTTTTCTCACTAATTTAACGAAATAATTCCACATTTTTTCTTTACATTGTTTACGCCGAGAGTAGGAATTTGTTGTTCGTTTGGTTAATTACTGCCAGCACACTTTTTCACTATGACTACACAATAAAGTAGTTTGGACTCAATAATAAGAATGTTGTATATTTAACTTTAATAAAGTGCTAAATATATTCAGTTCGAAGACAAAAATGAACTTTAATTCACGAAAATGTTCATGTGTTGGTATGAAAAACGAGACAAAAATAGAATTCAACAAGTTGAAGGTCCCACGGTGTGTACTTTCGATTTTTCAGTAGGAACTTCAGGACTTTCATTTCTATGAGCAGTAGATGTTGCGGAAGGAATAGAAATAGTGAGCTGTAATAAAGTGGTTGATGTAGTTGATATAATATTGGAATGTAAAAAATCTGATTCATCCATTCTCTTGACAAGTTCATGTTTAGCTGTGGACACGAAGGTTCTATCATGAAATAGATGTACAGTATATAATGTATATGTTCCTAGTGGCTTGTACTTTTTTACAATTTTTCATTTTTTTTTCATTTTCGCCCACGGTAACTCGATCTCCAACGTTAAATTCTTTCTGCATTCGATGGTAACATAGGATATTTTTATTTGACAGCTATGCACATTTAGCAGACGATGTAAACAAACAGAATTATTTCCCCTTGAAAGTAGTCTGTCGTGCACATAATTTGTGTAAGCGTGTGTGTTTTTGATGTGTACCGCATAATCTGATACGAAAGGGATGCATGTTTCTATTGTAACCTAATTTTCGGGGGTAATTGATAAATGGCTCAGACTAGATAAATACACAAAACCTAAATATTTAAGCGATTTTATTGATACAATGACATTTTGCGAAATGTAGCATTTTTACGGGAAAAGTAGCGTGAAATGTTGATCTCATCCACGGGTTGAGACAAGGATATCTCACACGGCTAAAAATAGGAGCTGTGCTGTCTCATTACTGAGAAAAGAATATATTCCACTGCTAAAAATAGGAACTGGCTTATCTTTTTAGTGAGAAATATGAATGACATCTAAATGTTCGTTTCCTTCCCCTACTCCCATCGTCCCTGTGACCGCCATTGTTTAAAACTTGACAAGATGATTGCTTAGTTTTGAAAAAAGCTACAAATGACCGAGTTTTGTTAAAATAATTAGAATATAACACAATTCAACAATCAATTTGGTACAGGAAGCGTCTGTTTGTATATTTTTAGATTTAGGATTTAATTTTCACCTGGAATTTAATCAGTGTCAACAAATTAAACCTTCTTTATTGTTTGAAAAACACATTATTCTCTTATTTATGATAAGCGGGACGACTTCAATTTTAAAATCATAAATTTTCCAAACATGTGCAGCAATATACCAGCTTCTCCTGCATATGGTGTTTACATCTCGCAATTGATTCGCTATGCAAGGTCCAGTAGCAATTATTCTGATTTCCTGAAACGTCATCTTCATCTGAGAAACAGGCTAGTGGACCAGGGCTATGAAAAGATTCGTCTTATTCAATCTCTTAAAAAGTTTATATTCCGATACCAAGATCTTGTCGAAATATATTCCGTCTCAGCAGAAAAAATTATAAGCGATGCATTTTCATATAGTGAAAATGTATAAAGATAAAGAAGTCAAAAAATGTGAAGGATACTTTTTTTTGTCAATGTTTGACGTAAAAATATTTTTGACATTTACGTCACCGAATATGGTACTGCTTTGACAAATATTTTACCTATTTTGTTCCTGTATTTAAATACTGTTATAGTGACAGCCGGAACCTTTGAATCGTAATGAGAGCGGGAGGTTTGGCGCCTTAAAATCTGATTCAACCCACCATTTCTTTAGAAATGCCTGTACCAAGTTAGGGTCATTACGGTTTTCACAGTTTTCCGGTTGTTGACTGATTTTGTCTGTTTATTTAATTAAAGTTTTGACTTTCCCTTTGTAAGATTGTTCGGAGTTCGGTAATTTTGTTATTACCCTTATATTCTTATATATTTTCCATTGATTACAATTGCTTTGTCAATCGGCTTTACTATAAAACGGAGATTATTTGCAAGAAAAGAATGACTTGCAAAAAGAAACAAGGCGACTTTAATTTCGCGTTTGACCCGACAAGGATTCGAGCTCATGATCTACAGCAATACGGTTGTTTCGAATCATGTCAATTCCGACCACGTTCCGTCTATTTCGTGTCTTGACGTCTGAAATGCTCGCCAGACGACTTCCGGTGTTTACGCTATTACTGTGACAACGTCAGTATATCATAGTCGTAAATGCGGTAAATTATAAGTAATTGTAATATGGAGACGCCAAGGAAACGGCTGAATAAATACTGGTGTTCGATACCTCACTGTCTGTCTGATATCAGAAATATATACATAAAGGCAGATCGTTTTCCTTTCAGGATTCTGACAGCCGCAAAAAAAGAAAGAAAACAAATTTAATTTTAGAGAAGTAATTCTAATTGTCTCTGCATTGAGGTCTTTGATACAAATAAAATAATTTAATTGGTATCTGTCTTTAACAGAAAATGTTAAGATTTTTTTAAGTAGAGGATCGAACGTTAAAATGGCACATATCGATTGGAGTCTTTGTTGTGTACATTGACACCGGAAGTCCAGTGCTTTACATTCCATCGAAATCACGTGATCTGGCGGACAAAAATAACAAAACTTTGACAGAATGGAAATGATTCGAAACAACCGTATTCGGCAAGCATTACACCGCTGATGTGATTAGCTTTACTTCTATAGGGTTAGGCGTATGGTGTTTAATGCTACTTTCAACAATATTTCAGTTATATCGTGGCAATCAGTTTTATTGGTGGAGGAAACTGGATTACCCGGAAAAAAACCACTGACCTGCCGCAAGTCACTGATAAACTTTATCACATGATATTGTATTGAAATCACCTCGCATGAACATGATTCGACCTCACAACGCCAGTTGTGATAGGCACTGATTGCATAAGGTATTTGTAAATCCAACTACCACACGATCACGACAACGACGTCCCCATTACTTGTGGGCATAGGACATTTGAGCGAAAATAAAAAAAATTCAGGTGGACATTTGAGCGAAAACTATTTTTCATTTACTTGAGATTTTAGTAGGACATTTGAGCGAAAGTTATTTTTCATTTACCTGCGATTTTAGTAGGACATTGAGCGAATTTCATTTCATCATATGTTATGATATTTTCAGGTATGAGATTAAAATAAATCACATTAAACTATGAAAAGTCATGAATAAATATAAGAAAAAAATAGAAATATTTAAGAAATCAGAAACAATATATACAATGTATTCTCGGGTTTTAACGGTAAATAGTAATTTTTGCTAGTGTCAAAAACGTTTCTTTACCATGACAGAACTCTGTCCAGCTACACAGCAATGTTCAACTCATACGATTGGTATATGTCAAGATGGAAGTAACTGTTATTGAGACAAATAAAGGTCACAAGTCTATCTTATGTGAAGATTTCCGATACAGATTGGATGTGGAAACTAAATCGGGAGATCTTTCCTAGATATGTTCAGCAAAGGGATGCAAAGCTAGAATACGAACTGATGCTGGTCCAACACTGGTACCTCTTTCAAGGGCTGACAAGGAAAAGGAATGTCCATCTGGTTTATTAGATTTCGCTCTTTTGGATTATTTTCCTTTCGCTCAAATGTCCATCTGGCTTTTTAGATTTCGCTCTTTTGGGTTGTTTTTCTTTCGCTCAAATGTCCACTTTATTTTCGCTCTTTTGGGTTGTCATTTCGCTCAAATGTCCTCCGCCATTACTTGTATATGGTGTATAATTCTAATATACAGTCAAATCTGTACTAAGAGGTCACATTTGGGACAAAGAAAATGTGGCCTTTTAAGACAGGTGACCTCTTAAAAGAAGCTCTATTCATATGAAATGTTCTATGACAGGACAGAATTATGGTGATCTTTTAATACAGGTGACCGCTTGGGAAGGTTTGACTGTATATTGAACAGTAACAGAAGGGAAAATTCAAACAAAACGTTTCTCTCTGTAGTACTTACATCCTCTGTGGACTTGGAACTCAGCCGATACAGCTGTTCCCAGTTCATTAACTGCAAAACACTGGTAACTTCCATAATCTGCTAATTCGGCAGCTATTATGGACATTTTTCCTGAAGTTTCATTAACTTTTATCTGTAGACTATTCTGTAATTTAACACCATCTTTCCTCCATTCATACCTATTAATATATGAAGACAAAAATAAATTTACAATTGCCCCCCCCCCCTCTTATAAGGCCACCCTCACCAAAGGCCAGCTCTGCCACGATATAACTGAAATATTGTTGAAAATGGCGCTAAACTCTAACCATAACCCAAAGGCTAGCTCTTTTATCAGGCCAGATTTCAGATGTACTGAGATAGTAAAGTATTACTAATATGTTCCCTTCAATAGAGGACACCCCTCCTATAAGGCCACTTTATCATTGAAGGAGAGGTGGCCTTATAAGAAATAGAACTACTGTACAGGAATATTATACATGTATACAAGCCACAATTTGTTTGATGGTTGGTTGGTTTTATGGTGTTTAATGCCACTTTCAACAATATTTCAGCTATAACGTGGCAGTCAGTTTTTCTGGTGGAGGTAATTGGAGTACCTGAAAAAAACTACTGACCTGCAACAAGTCACTGACAAACTTTATCACATAATATTGCATTGAATACACCTCGTCTGAGCGAAATTCAAACTCACCCACGTAAATGGTGATAGGAACTGATTGCATAGGTAGTAATAAATCCAACTACCATACAATCACAACCACGATGGCCCGGACAGAAAGAAAGATATAAATATAATGAAAAATAACAAATACCACACCATCAGCAAAGATAAAATAAATATATATGACAAAAACAAAGAAACAGGCAAAGTTGATACGCCTAACACAAATACGAGATAACTCACTTACCTGTCTTTGTACAGAGTGAGACACTTCAATAAAAAGTGGCTGGGTTAAGCTAAGTATATGGGCCTAAGCCTCTCCTCATAATGAAATGATGCTGTCATGCAAGTTTTTTTCTTAAGTGAGCAGAAACAATTATCAAAAAAAGTTTAAACAACTGTACATAATTATAAGCATCAATTGTTTTATTTCCCCAAGCACCCAACCAAACAATCCAACATGGATGGTTTGATTTGGTTTTATGGTGTTTAATGCCACTCTCGACAATATTTCAGTTTTATTGGTGGAGGAAATTGTAGTACCCGAATAAAACCACCAATCTGCTGCAAGTCATTGAAAAACTGTATCACATAATGTTATATATATATATACATCTCGCCCAGAGCGGGATTCGAACTCGCAATATCAGTGGTGATAGGCACCGATTGCATAAGTATTGGCAAATCCAACTACCATATGACCACGCCCATGACAGATCTTGGTGTATGCATATTTTGTGTTTGGTCGCTAGACTTACTTTGGTGTGCGATATCCAGTAGAACTGCACTGAAATGTCAATTACCATATGACCACGCCCATGACAGATCTTGGTGTATACATACATGTATTTGATCGCTATGCTTACTTTGGTGTGGGGTATCCAGTAGCACTGGACTGAAATGTCAACTACCATATGACCACACCCATGACAGATCTTGGTGTATACATATTTTGCGCTTGATCACTAGACTTATTTTCGTGTTGGGTATCCAGTAGCACTGCACTGAAATGTCAATTACCATATGACCACGCCCATGACAGATCTTGGTGTATGCATATTTTGCGCTTGATCGCTAGACTTACTTTGGTGTGGGGTATCCAGTAGCACTGCACTGAAATGTCAATTACCATATGACCACGCCCATGACAGATCTTGGTGTATACATACATGTATTTGATCGCTAGACTTACTTTGGTGTGGGGTATCCAGTAGCACTGCACTGAAATGTCAACTACCATATGACCACGCCCATGACAGATCTTGGTGTATGCATATTTTGTGTTTGATCGCTAGACTTACTTTGGTGTGGGGTATCCAGTAGCACTGCACTGAAATGTTTTAGCTTCACTGTTCTTCTCAGTTACATAATATTCAGGAAGAAAAGGAGTCGTAATCTGTGGGGGAGTTTTTGCTGTAAAAAAATATATAAAGTAAATAGAAACATACCATAAAATGTAGTGTATAATGCACACACCTCTTATTTAATGTCTGGTTCTAATAGAATTACTGACAAACCTGTAAAAGGTAGTGTATAATGCACACACCTCTTATTTAATGTCTGGTTCTAATAGAATTACTGACAAACCTGTAAAAGGTAGTGTATAATGCACACACCTCTTATTTAATGTCTGGTTCTAATAGAATTACTGACAAACCTGTAAAAGGTAGTGTATAATGCACACACCTCTTATTTAATGTCTGGTTCTAATAGAATTACTGACAAACCTGTAAAAGGTAGTGTATAATGCACACACCTCTTATTTAATGTCTGGTTCTAATAGAATTACTGACAAACCTGTAAAAGGTAGTGTATAATGCACACACCTCTTATTTAATGTCTGGTTCTAATAGAATTACTGACAAACCTGTAAAAGGTAGTGTATAATGCACACACCTCTTATTTAATGTCTGGTTCTAATAGAATTACTGACAAACCTGTATTAAGAGGTCACCTTTGGGACAAAGAAAAAGCGGTCTTCTAATACAGGTGACCTCTTAAAAGAGGTTCAATTCATATGAAATTTTCTATAACAAGCCAAGGAAAATGTGATCTTTTAATACAGGTGACTGCTTAATAGAGGTGACCACATGGGCAGATTTGAGTGTATACTGGATACAAATAAAAACAATTCTAATAGCAATGTATATCTTATCAAAATTGGTAATAAATTCATCATAAATTCAACCATTTAGACATCCCTTAAAAAGTTGCTTCATCTAAGTAGGAGTGAGTGAGTGATTGTTGTTTAGCGCCATTTCAGCAATTTGTCAGCTATATCATGGCGATGAGGTTCGCTTTGTATTAGACCAACACGCTTAGTTCAATTTGCATAGTGCTCACTAAAACAACAGTCCGCGGATAGATACTCGGACATATTATCCTGATTCCGAGCCAACCAATCTTTGTTCTTACTCCTTAATGCTGAGTACTTCGTGGATAAGCAACATATACCAATTTTATAGTCTTTAGTTTGACCCAATCAGGGCTCGAACCCGCGAGCTACCGCACTCGAGGCGACCACTTTAACCGTTACACCAGTAAGTTGGAGAAATGAATATTGATATAATTTACATTCTCCTCTATTAAAACAAGATATTTGAAGATATCATTTATATTCTCCTCTATTAAAACAAGATACTTAAAGATATAATTTATATTCTCCCCTATTAAAACAAGATATTTAAAGATATAATTTATACTCTCCCCTATTAAAACAAGATAACTAAAGATATAATTTATATTCCCCCCTATTAAAACAAGATATCAAAAGATATAATTTATATTCTCCCCTATTAAAACAAGATATTTAACGATAAAATATATATTCACCCCTATTAAAACAAGATATTTAAAGATATCATTTATATTCTCCCCTATTAAAGCAAAATATTTAAAGATATAATTTATATTCTCCTCTATTAAAACAAGAAATGTAAAGATATAATTTATATTCTCCCCTATTAAAACAAGATATTTGAAGATATAATTTATATTCTCCTCTATTAAAACAAGATATTTAAAGATATAATTTATATTCTCCCCTATTAAAACAAGAAATGTAAAGATATAATTTATATTCTCCCCTATTAAAACAAGATATTTGAAGATATAATTTATATTCTCCTCTATTAAAACAAGATATTTAAAAATATAATTTATATTCTTCCCTATTAAAACAAGATATTTAATGATATGATTTATATTCTCCCCTATTAAAACAAGATATTTAAAGATATAATTGATATTCTCCCCTATTAAAACAAGATATTTAAAGATATAATTTATATTCTCCTCTATTAAAACAAGATATTTAAAGATATAATTTATATTCTCCCCTATTAAAACAAGATAACTAAAGATATAATTTATATTCCCCCTATTAAAACAAGATATCAAAAGATATAATTTATATTCTCCCCTATTAAAACAAGATATTTAAAGATAAAATATATATTCTCCCCTATTAAAACAAGATATTTGAAGATATCATTTATATTCTCCCCTATTAAAGCAAAATATTTAAAGATATAATTTATATTCTCCCCTATTAAAACAAGAAATGTAAAGATATAATTTATATTCTCCCCTATTAAAACAAGATATTTGAAGATATAATTTATATTCTCCTCTATTAAAACAAGATATTTAAAGATATAATTTATATTCTCCCCTATTAAAACAAGAAATGTAAAGATATAATTTATATTCTCCCCTATTAAAACAAGATATTTGAAGATATAATTTATATTCTCCTCTATTAAAACAAGATATTTAAAAATATAATTTATATTCTCCCCTATTAAAACAAGATATTTAAAGATATGATTTATATTCTCCCCTATTAAAACAAGATATTTAAAGATATAATTTATATTCTCCCCTATTAAAACAAGATATTTAAAGATATAATTTATATTCTCCTCTATTAAAACAAGATATTTAAAGATATAATTTATATTCTCCCCTATTAAAACAAGATATTTAAAGATATAATTTATATTCTCCCCTATTAAAGCAAAATATTTAAAGATACAATTTATATTCTCCTCTATTAAAACAAGATATTTAGAGAAATAATTTATACTCTCCCCTATTAAAACAAGATATTTAAAGATATAATTTATATTCTCCTCTATTAAAACAAGATATTTAGAGAAATAATTTATACTCTCCCCTATTAAAACAAGATATTTAAAGATATAATTTATATTCTCCCCTATTAAAACAAGATATTTAAAGATATAATTTATATTCTCCCCTATTAAAACAAGATATCTAAAGATATGATTTATATTCTCCCCTATTAAAACAAGATATTTAAAGATATAATTTATATTCTCCTCTATTAAAACAAGATATTTAAAAATATAATTTATATTCTCCCCTATTAAAACAAGATATTTAAAGATATGATTTATATTCTCCCCTATTAAAACAAGATATTTAAAGATATGATTTATATTCTCCCCTATTAAAACAAGAAATGTAAAAATATAATTTATATTCTCCCCTATTAAAACAAGATATTTGAAGATATAATTTATATTCTACCCTATTAAAGCAAGATATTTAAAGATATAATTTATATTCTCCCCTATTAAAACATGATATTTAAAGATATAATTTATATTCTCCCCTATTAAAACAAGATAATTAAAGATATAATTTATATTCTCCCCTATTAAAACAAGAAATGTAAAAATATAATTTATAGTCTCCCCTATTAAAACAAGATATTTGAAGATATCATTTATATTCTCACCTATTAAAACAAGATATTTAAATATATAATTTATATTCTCCCCTATTAAAACAAGATATTCAAAGATATAATTTATATTCTCCCCTATTAAAACAAGATATTTAAAGATATAATTTATATTCTCCCCTATTAAAACAAGATATTTAAAGATATAATTGATATTCTCCCCTATTAAAGCAAAATATTTAAAGATACAATTTATATTCTCCTCTATTAAAACAAGATATTTAGAGAAATAATTTATACTCTCCCCTATTAAAACAAGATATTTAAAGATATCATTTATATTCTCACCTATTAAAACAAGGTATTTAAAGATATGATTTATATTCTCCCCTATTAAAACAAGATATTTAAAGATATAATTTATATTCTCCTCTATTAAAACAAGATATTTAAAAATATAATTTATATTCTCCCCTATTAAAACAAGATATTTAAAGATATGATTTATATTTTCCCCTATTAAAACAAGATATTTAAAGATATAATTTATATTCTCCCCTATTAAAACAAGATATTTAAAGATATAATTTATATTCTCCTCTATTAAAACAAGATATTTAAAGATATAATTTATATTCTCCCCTATTAAAACAAGATATTTAAAGATATAATTTATATTCTCCCCTATTAAAGCAAAATATTTAAAGATACAATTTATATTCTCCTCTATTAAAACAAGATATTTAGAGAAATAATTTATACTCTTCCCTATTAAAACAAGATATTTAAAGATATAATTTATATTCTCCCCTATTAAAACAAGATATTTAAAGATATAATTTATATTCTCCCCTATTAAAACAAGATAATTAAAGATATAATTTATATTCTCCCCTATTAAAACAAGAAATGTAAAAATATAATTTATAGTCTCCCCTATTAAAACAAGATATTTGAAGATATCATTTATATTCTCCCCTATTAAAACAAGATATCTAAATATATAATTTATATTCTCCCCTATTAAAACAAGATATTGAAAGATATAATTTATATTCTCCCCTATTAAAACAAGATATTTAAAGATATAATTTATATTCTCCTCTATTAAAACAAGATATCTAAAGATATAATTTATATTCTCCCCTATTAAAACAAGATAATTAAAGATATAATTTATATTCTCCCCTATTAAAACAAGAAATGTAAAAATATAATTTATATTCTCCCCTATTAAAACATGATATTTAAAGATACAATTTATATTCTCCCCTATTAAAACAAGATAATTAAAGATATAATGTATATTCTCCCCTATTAAAACAAGAAATGTAAAAATATAATTTATAGTCTCCCCTATTAAAACAAGATATTTGAAGATATCATTTATATTCTCCCCTATTAAAACAAGATATTTAAGGATATAATTTATATTCTCCCCTATTAAAACAAGATATTTAAAGATATAATTTATATTCTCCCCTATTAAAACAAGAAATGTAAAGATATAATTTATATTCTCCCCTATTAAAACATGATATTTAAAGATATAATTTATATTCTCCCCTATTAAAACAAGATAATTAAAGATATAATTTATATTCTCCCCTATTAAAACAAGATATTTAAAGATATAATTTATATTCTTCTCTATTAAAACAAGATATTTAAAGATATAATTTATATTCTCCCCTATTAAAACAAGATATTTAAAGATATCATTTATATTCTCCTCTATTAAAACAAGATATTTAAAGATATAATTTATATTCTCCCCTATTGAAACAAGATATTTAAAGATATAATTTATATTCTCCCCTATTAAAACAAGATATTTAAACAAAATACCACATTAGAAAGCTTAGTTTAGCAGTTTTCTTTATTATATCCAAATATCATATAAATTTACTTCAATGGAGGGAGGTTTATGGTGCTTAACGCCACTTTCAACAATATTTCAGCTATATTTTGGCAGTCCGTTTTATTGGTGAAGGAAACTGGAGTACCCAGAGAAAACCACCGACCTGTTGCAAGTCACTGACAAACTTGATCATATAAGCAGTTATCCAAATATCATATAAATAATATACAACCATTTAAATGTACATAAATAATGTAATTATCAAAGAGGGAGAGGCGTTTATGTGCAAAATTGGCCCCACATTATATTAAAAAATAATGTTTGACATAGAATAAAAACAATTTACTAATTTAATTGTTATATAAACAAATTTTCAAAAAAGATAACTTTCCGTGAAATTGGGTGCGCTATGACGTCATAATTACATCATAATTAGACGGATAATGCTAAAAATGGACTATAAACGACATATTTAATTTACATTTTAGCTATTTTATATACCTCCACAGTCTTCCACCAACACCAAATTGAGCAGTTGTTTTGAGTATAGAGGGTTAATGATTATTTCAAAATATTTTGTTGGTGGAGGATTGTGGAGGTTGTTAAATATTAATTTATTTATAACCTCAGCCAGACACTTAAAATCAATATTTTCACTCTTCTGATTGTATATATGAGACCATTATATACACAATCTGTACATTTCATGATTCATTTCAAGTAATGAAATTCATCAGTAAATAACTTATGTTTCTGAAAATAATTGTATTTATTTTAAATACAGTTTGTGTACATTAAAGCCAAGAGAAAAACTCAGTGCATGTAATCCGGCGTCAATGCCATAAAAAGAACTGGGGACTATAAGTGCCATATATGGCCCCATATTTAATGAATCATTATCTCAGAACATACTTGATTAAAATTTGATTTGTTTTATATTATAGACGAGATCATACTTTTGATGTTAAAACTTAGTTTCCAACAAAATCGATACGTATTTGGCGTCATTGTGACGTCATGAGCGTTATTTGTTTTCTGTATTTCGTGGAATTTTGTCCGCGATATTTGGACGGTTTTCGAAGAAATTAAGCACCTCTGCAGTCGTGCACCAGAAACATATTTTACCAGATTATTAAAATAAATAAAACACAGATATTGTTAAAGTATTTTTTGGGTTTCACGAGGTGTTAAATTTCTTGAAAAACGACGGGAAAATGTTCAAATATTCCAAGCGCATAGATGACGTTTTGATATTTGAGAAGCAATCTTTGCCGTAAAAAAAACGATGGTATGTCGGCACGTAACAGTTATATACAAATGTAAGATAGAAATAAAATAAACACCACTTCATCCAAAATAGTTTTTTTTTCATAAGTCCTCAATTATTGATTATATATTTTCTTCCGGGATACTGAAATAGTTATTACTACAGGGATACAGAGGTAACGGGTTTAATGGTCTATCGATGCTACTTCTACTGACAAACTTTATCACATAAAGTTTTATCGAGTACACCTCGCCATGAATGGGGTTCAAACTCACAACTTGGTGATAGGCAATGATTGCACAGGTAGTTGTAAATTCAACTACCATACGACCACGACGGTTCAAGTTCAGTTAAGATGAAAGGTAATTGTTTTATTGATATTGATGGAATTTATGATTATCACTGTTTATAATTGGCTTGCTGAAAGTAGGTTTTTTGTTGGGGTTCATTGGATGGAATTTGCAGACACAACGTTATGCATATCAGAACAATACCTTTTTTCTTGCCACCAGACTGGGATGGTTGGCCACTGAATTCACATCACATTTTCATAAATTATATAAAGTTTCCCCTTTTGCGCCCAAATTAAACTTTTAACTTCTATCAGTTCCATTCTCTTAAATCAACCTCCGATGGACAAATGATGGATCAAAAGTTTGTGTATGTAGTGCATTGAAAATGCGTTCTGTCATGTGCATAAGTTATTGTTTGCACGATTGACAGACACTATTCATCATATTGTTTTCTAGCTTCTGAACTGTCGATCGAGAAAAACATAAAATATTCTGGACAGGCAGCAAATAGCCAGTCAATGGTGTTTGCAATTAATATTTCGCATGCACAATAGCGACCCCACACCACAAGATGTGAAAATATTCTTCTGTGGATTAAATGCGTATTAACTGCATTACATGTAAACTGTATGATTCTGTTTGATAAAGTCCTTTAACTAGAACAGGAACAAAATGTACACTTGAGTGAAACAGTGTTGTAATAAAAGATCGTAAACGTGATGTACGAGTACAAGTATTACAGAATGTCAAGGTATATTTTAAATGAGGTTGAAACAAGTCACCATTTGATATTAATTCGGTTGTATTTCATTTTGACGATTCTAATTACGGAAGACGATCACAACCATATTGTTTTTTATTGGATTAAAATTATAGCTGTATAATAATGTATAATATCCTATTAATATTAGAATCCTAACATGACTGCGAATTTGACATAAATAAAATAACAAATGGCTTCCTCTAGGAAAACGCCGACTTTATGTGAAAGGGACACCAGACAGCTATGAGGAACGAATTTAATACATACCTTAGCGCGGGATGTAAAGGACACACTCCTTACACGTAAAAGACAACTTACAGCAGATTCTGATAGCAACTGTTTATTAGGAGTGTTGTTGTTGGTTTGTCACAAAGCAAAATAATATTACCATCTCCTCTTTTTCTAGTGACAATCAAAACAATCATACATAGACTCATGGCAGCGACACACATGTTACCTACGCGATTAATCATATGGTTGTAAACTTGTTCTCATCATAAATATATATGAAATACTTGATTATAAAACAATTATCTATCGACAACCACTTTCTATGGGATATCTGATTCCAAGGCTTGTTATCAGTTTATAAAAAAAAAATTGTCACAGGGTCCTAGCTAAAATCGTTACACATTAAACATTTTGTTTCACACCATTTCCCAAAATATTTCCATATTATAAAAAAAGGCGATCTTTAAATATTGGACTTCTCTCATCCCGCACCTTGGCATTTTTTTTTCTATATATTTGTGATGGTTGTCCGTCAAAATGTACTGGAATATATCATCGCATTGGTTGTCGTTAAGAATAAAGTACGGTTAAAAAAGTGCTTAAAAAAATTTCAAATATGACAAAGTTCTATTGTCCAAATAAATCTATCTATTACTTCTTTAAGATTAATACTAAAATTTCGACCAGTTTTCGACGATCAATGTTAATAAGTTTCTGAATTGATGTCCCAGGGGCGGATCCAGGGGGGGGAGGGCGCAACCGGTGCGAGCCCCTACCCTAAAATTGGAAAAAATATGATTTTTTGGCGTAAAATCGTGATTTTCCACACGAAATACCCCAAAAATTTGCGCACCTCCCTCCGCTCGGCGCAATTTTCTTAAGTACGTCCCCTTAACTTGAAATCCTGGATCCGCCCCTATTGACCTCAATATCTACATTATCAATGTCATAGCAGACGATGAATCCAAAATTGGTCTGTACGAGATATATTTTTTAAATGATTAAAGCTTTGTTAAGGTGACGAAAAAATTAATTACGAAAAACTACAATTTGAACGTGAAATAATAGATGTGGTACGTAGTTCTTACATTTAAAGATGACATTTTCAGATCAGATTCCATGTGATCATTCATGCAATTTCAGCATCATAATATAACCTCTGACAAATGAAGCGATCAAAATAATGAGATATTTTATCACGTGGAACAAACCGTCGAAAACAGGAGACCGTCGAAAATGGGTGACGTTGCTACATTACTATTCGTTCACTCTAATTTCATAATACAGCTTCGGAACATGTTTTTATTCCTGAAATCAATCCACATTGCATAATAAGTCAAATTTATTCTTTGTTTTTGTTTTTTTATAGATATGCATACTACAATGATACGTACGTTCTGTATAATGAAAAAAATGACGTTCACTGCTTTTCATTACCTGAATTTGTCGATTCGCTGTGAGGAATTAGATACACATATTAACTAACTGTATTTATTTCTGAAAAGTACATATTGTGAATACATTTTGGAGAAATTTTATCGACATCTGAGGTGGGGCCGATATTGGCCCTTATAGCTCCCAGTCCTTTCCACATTGTTGTCATACTTTGGTGACAATATAAAATCCCATTAAAAAATATCCATTAAAAATACTAATATTGAACAAAATTCCAGATTAATTCACCTGAGTAAAAATAATCAAACTTTGAAACATTCTTCTCAAAATCTGTTCTTTTTCTTTTGGCTAAAAAGTAAAATGTTCCTTATAAAACCAACAACAGGGAGAGAAAATAAAAAAATGAATGTTGCATAAAATAAAAAAAAAACAATTAAATTCACTAAGTAGACAGTACATGTAGTAACAACATATGGATGGGCTTGGGTAAAGAATAAATAAACAAATACAATGGAGGGAATGAGAGATTGTTGCTTAATGGCAAATGAGCAATAGTTCAGCTATCTCATGGCTATAACACGCTACATTTTAATGAGATGATGATGATAATGATGTCTGCGTTGTACTAGACCAACAAGCTGAGTTGGATTTTTATAGTTCTAGCTCACTGAAATAACAGTCTGAGGTTAGACATGTCTCCCCACTCGGACACAGGCGCTCGTGGCACGAACTTACCACCCCCTTTTTTCTAACTTTCTGTTTACAAATTTATTTTCAATAAAATGTCTTTATTTCTTTATTATTTCATCTCTTTTTCCTTATTTTAACTTGTTCGTGTCAATATTCATACAATGTTATGTTAACATCAAATTGCATGTGTCGACTCTATATAGTTTTTGGTTTGTCATGATCAATGAGAGCATGCTAGCCTTTACAGATCATACAATACTAATTAATGCGGTCAAATGAAATAGATAAATAAATACCTGGAGTGCCTTGACATTGTATAATGCTGCTGGAAATAACAAGAATCATCAAAACTTGTAGTAAAACGTCCATGGTTTCTTCTTCTTTCTTGTTGCTATATGTTATTTTCTTCTTTAAAGCTGAAAGTAAAACAAATTTGAATCAATAATTTGTGAGATTTCACACAATCAGATTTTGAATAGCAATATGATTTTCACGTAATTAAAGTAATCAAGCAAAAGTAATTTTTGCAAACAGAATTTTAGATTATGGACCAGAACATTTCAGAGGGTTAGGGTTAAGATATGGTGTTTAACACCACTTTCAACAATATTTCAGTTATATCGTGACGGTCAGCTTTACTGGTAAAGGAAACCGGAAAACCCTGAGAAAATCACTGAAATTGGTGATTACAGCTTGCTGATTGAAAAGGGGGGAGGGCATATACAAATACCTATGTTACATAGCGATTTTAGCTCAAACTTGAGACAAATTTTTTAATAGCATAATATGCTACAAAAAAATTCAGATTTTAATAATATTAAAATTAATATCTTGTCATACCCAGTATCATGTTATTTTTCTGTAATTTTTTCCCCTTCAATTTTAATTATTAATTTTTATAAAATTTGTCACCAAAAGGATGGGATTATAACCCTTGGAACCATATCTCCCACGGATAAGCATACATACCCCAATATCATGTTTACAATGCAATTTATTTTTTATACCTAACAATAAACAATAATAAAAGTAACAAACTTACCCGTCTCTTTATTTTAAATTTCTTACAGGCCATTTACCTGATACTACACAAAATATACTTCCTGTATAGATGTATTACACACACACAAAATACTTTAGGATGACAGACAGGTGGAAGATTAATTCAGGTATTTAAACAAATTCCAAAATATTTAAAGTAAAATTTGTTTTTATTAAATAAATACTTACCATCATAAATTCTGAGTATATCCTATTGCGTCATACAAACAGCTAGAAAAAACCCCTATAGGCTAAAAATAGCCTCCATTCGGAAACCATCGGTTGCCATTACCCATCCTGATCATAACTGTTCTAGCAAGTAATTTAACTAGATCAGGGATGAAGGGGAGGACGGGTGGGACCTATAGTTTATGATGGTAAGTATTTATTTAATAAAAACAAATTTTACTTTAAAAATATAGGATTTTATAACAATAAATACGTTACCATTATAAATTCTGAGTAACTCAGAATCTAACTTAGAGCTGAATCCCAGAATCAGAAGAAACTGGGGGAAAATTGACTCTTTGAGCAGAAACTATAGACCCAAGTGAAAATAGATTGTCCGCATGAACAGACATAGATATCAGATAATGAGATAAGAAAGAACTTTCACCTCTCCAAAAACCTGCAGATAGCACTTCATTAAGTGATGCATTATTAAATAATGCACAAGAAGATGCAAGAGCTCTAACATCATGAGCTTTGACCTGGAATTTGTCAAGTATAACCTGACCCGAAGATTCATATGCAAGAGAAATAGTCTTGCATATCCAGGTAGAAATGGTTTTAACAGAGAGATCAGAGACACCCTTCTTAATAGGGATAACAAGTATTTTATTGGTACTAGAACGCAAAGAAGCTGTCCTAGTCAAATAAATAGACAAGATTCTTACCGGACACAGAGAAACAGAATCAGAGTCTTGGGGCAGCGCTGGTATATAAATATGCTCTGCCCCTTTATCTGGTATCTGGTTTTGCCTAGAAAAGCTGGGTCCGTAAGCAAAGTAACCGAAGACTTGTCTCTAGAGAATCTAAGGCAAGAATTAGAAGTAGAAAAAGGATGAACTTCACTTCGTCTCCTGCCCGAAGCAAGTCCCAATAAGAAACAGCATTTGTAAGAGAGGAATTTCAAGTCTACCTCTTCTGCTGGCTCAAAGGGTGTCAGGTTGAGAGCTGATAATACTAGACCTAGGTTCCATTCAGGAACCAAAGCCCTTTGTCGTGGCCTTTCAAGACTAAAGTTGCGAACTAGAAGGGAAATAAGCTGATTATTTCCTAAATCTTCCCCACCAGAAATATGAATAGTTCGAGAGATAGCAGATCTGTACCCCTTTACAGTGGAAGGGGCAAGACCTTTCACTTCAAAGAGGAAGACAAGAAAATCTGCTAATTGTTGGACAGAGATTTTGAATGGATCAATCTTCCTTCCAACACACAAGTCAAAGCAGATTAACCACTTTGCATCATAGACGATGCTAGTGGATTATCGCACTGACCTGGAGATGTGCTTGGTAGCTGTTTCAGAAAAGCCTTTCTGTCTGACATTATCCCTGACAGAAGCCAAGCGTGTAGATGGAGTCTTTCTGGAGAAAGATGAACTACACCCCTTTGAACTGAGATAGAAGATTTCGTATTCAGGGAAACACTAGTGCCCTGGCACAGGACAGACGCATTAGATTTGCAACCCAAGCTTGCTTTGGCCAATCTGGAGCAATAACTATGATCCTGCATTTCTCTCCTGTTATCTTGTGAAGAACAGGGGCGAGATATCTGAATGAGGGGAATGCATAGGCGAACATTCCCTCCCAAGATAGGCTCATTGCGTCCACAGCATAGGCTCTGGGGTCTGTAACTGGGGAGACGAAAGCTGTCACTTTGAAGTTCAGACTCGTTGCTAATAGATCTATATTGGGATTTCCCCAATGAAGAACAATAGATTGAAAAACTGCCTGATGAAGTTTCCACATTGTATTGACCGGTGCTAAGGACCTGGAAAGAGAGTCCACAAGAACGTTCAGACGGCCTGGAATATGTCTCACAACCAGACGAATTGAGAGCATTGGATCAGAACATCCTTGGCCAGCTGATTCAGAGAGTAACAATGTGTTCCTCCCTGATTCTTCAGGTAGGCTACCACTGTTGTGTTTTCTGTTGCCAAGACAATAGATAGGGACTCCAGACAAAATTTGAAATCAGAAAGAGCTAACAGAACTGCCCTCATTTCCAAAAGATTGATGTGATCTTTCTGAAGGGTGGAAGACCACATCCCTGAAACAGTTTGACCCTCCAGATAAGCTCCCCATCCCAGAAGGGAAGCGTCTGTGAAAAGGGTCAGACTGGGAACTGGAGACGCCAGGGGAAACACTGTCATGACATTTTCCCTCTGCAGCCACCAAGACAGATGAGGAGAGAGAACTTCCAGGATAGGAATAGAGGCTTCCCAATCCTGAGAAGACGGGGTCCAATGCTCGAGAAGATAAAACTGTAGAGGACGAATGTGTAGACGTCCTAACTGTATTACATCTGCTAGAGAGTTGAGAAGACCTAGCAGTTGTGAAAATTGACGAGCAGTGACTGAGGTCTTGACCAGAAAGGTTAGAATAAACTGACGAAGAGCCAAAAATTATTCCTCTGGAGGAAACACAAGACCCAAGTCCGTCCTGAAATGTTCTCCTAGGAAAACGAAATCCTGAGACGGAATGACCTCCAATTTCTTCCAAGAAATCAGGAAACATAGTTCTAGGAGGAGGTCAATAACTATCTGGGTATGAGACAAAGGAATGTCTGGGTTGAGTTCCTTGACAAGAGAATCTTCCAGGTAGGAATGAGCCTGGATAGTGTGTGCAGATCAGCTGAGACAACTTGAAAAATTTTGGTGAAGACCAAAGGAGCTATGGCTAACCCGAATGGGAAAGCTCGAAACTGAAAAACTTTGTTGTCCCACACGAAGCGAAGGTATTTCCTGAAAGCCACAAAAACAGGGCAGTGGAAATAGGCATTTGCTAAATCGAGCGATGTCGACCAAATTCCTGGGAGTATAGAAGCCCTGATGGACCTGTTGGTCTCATTCCCCCTTTTTCTTGGGGACCAAGAAGAGACAGGAATAAAATCCTGGACCCAGGGACGAAGTTGGAACCTGTTCTATTGCTGCCTTCTGCGACAGAACAGACACTTCCTCTGACAGAAATAGACGTTTGTGAGGATCCGAAGAGACTGAAAAGGAAATGGGAGACTCCGACAGAGGTGGCAACTGTTTGAACTGAAGTTTTAATCCCCCGAATTATCGACAGAACCCATGGGTCTGAGGTTCTCTTTTCCCATTGAGTTGAGAATTGTTTTAACCTCCCTCCCACAGGGATGGAAGGAAGAGGTAGTTCCCGTCCTTCTTGAGCAGTCGATAACGTACGAGGGGCAACGTCCTAGGGCCGAGGGCCATACATCTGAGCACCCTTAAAACCAGATTTCTGAATATGAGGTGTGTTAGAAGAATTGGCATACTGTTTGCGACGAGCAACCTTTCTCCTTTTTGCAGAAAAAGTAGGAGTAGGTTGATAACCAGAAGATGAGGAAGCAATTGTTCTCTTCCCATCATTCAACCTGACATTAACGCTAACAGACTGAGTAGCCTTACTAACTTCTTCCTGGACTTTTTGGAGAGAAAGACCAAACATTTTGTCCGTAAGAAGAGATTTCATAAGTGAATCCTTAAGAGTCTCATCAACAGAAGATTTGTCAAGAATCCCACTCCTCTTGGAAAGAGTAAGGCTGGCGAGAGCACCCAAAACAAGAACTTGGGAAGCTCCTAAACCTTCATCAAGTTGTAACAAGAGAGACTTGATTTCAGCTATACCTTCACCCTCTAGGTCCTGACGAAGGGCACCAGTGGCAGAAAGATAATATTCTGCCGAAGCAAGTACATGTGACGAATTACGAAGTAAATTCTCCGACTTTGACCAAGTAGCCTGAGAAAGTCGAAGGCCGTCAACTGGTCTTGATCCCAACAAATTGGAACCAACCTTCCAAAAGTAGAATCAAAGATTTGGTAATCCTTTACATTGTAAACTCCTGGGAATGAGGTAGGACCGAAACTCGAAAAGTTGGAACCAGAAGACTGTTTGTCTACATAATAATTACTAATACCATCATTAATGATTTGAAAGCAGCCAACACATGGTTAGACTCTGGAAAAGAGTTATATGTAGATGAACTCTCCCGAGTCAAACCACAATAGGCCTCAAAATTAGAAGAAAACCGTTAAGGCTTAGGAGGAGAGGCAACAGGTACTTTCGCTACGTCCCCCATGAGGGTGTAGACCCTAGACCTTAAGTTCTCTTTAGAAAGAGAAGTACTGTCAGTCTCAGGAACAGGAGAACCATCAGCGACTGTCTGATGAGAATTTGTAGAACCTGAAGAGGGTACCCTTTTCACTGTCTGAGAGTTAGTAGGGTGGTCAGATTCCTCTTCATCGAAGAACACCCTCTCCTGACTACCAGGTGCCACAGAAATTTCATCATCTTCCCTGTCAACCTAATCTTCCTGAGACTCAGGAGAAGGAGGTACAGGGTCCACCCTAACCTTAGTGGAAGATTCCAGAACCGAAAACCGAGAGTTTAGAGAACAAACTCGGCCTTCATGGAATCTTTAAACCCAATAAACAACTCCCTTACACTGTCTAAAGGGTCCTGACTAGTGGGACACAAACCTCCAACAACAGCCTGGTTAGGAACTCCTAAAGCAGCTGAAGGTTGTCAAGGATTACCAACAACGGGGGGCTGAAACTTCCAAGGGGGTCTATTACAATTGTAAGCAGTTGGAAACTCAGCAGCCGAGAGAGAACCACTACTGACAATGGGTTGTCTGGTATTGGGAAGATTTATGCACATCGACTGACCAGGTACAGGATTCAGGGAGCCTTAAGATTTCACAGACCTAGAAACTGTGGAGGTGACTATAGACAGTGCAGGAATAACCCCTCCTCCCGGTATCACAGGTACAGGACCCAAGTCCTGACACTGCAAAGAATGTCCAGCGCCTGCTGCTGAAACCTCAGAACGAATGCTGGACAAACTGGAGGTAGGGTTATTAAGGGAATCAACCATTGGGCTTGGGACCGAACCATCCCAAAAAGCGTCAGTTCCTGTAATTGGGAAGTACGGACTACTGGTACTTGCCGAAAATTCCATCTCGATAAAAAAAGTAAAATGTCACAAATTACTTACCGAGACTTAAAATAACAATTGCGTAAGCAATAATAATAATAATATTACAATAATGATAGATTTAAACAATATAAAAAATCGTTTTCATCTGTTTTCTTCTATAAATACGTGGAAGCAATTTTCACGTGCTTATCGTGGCGCAGCTGGAAAAGTTATGATTAGGATGGGTAATGGCAACCGATGGTTTCCGAATGGAGGCTATTTTTAGCATATATGTTTTTATTCAGGCTGTTTGAATGACGCAATAGGATATATTCAGAATTTATAATGGTAACGTATTTATTGTTATTAAATCCAGGTAATATTGTAGACCTGAGATTATAATGGGGTTCCATAGGGGGATTTATATTTAACTAGAGTCAAACCTGTTTTATGTGATCTTCCAAGGGAAAAGTGAAATATGGTCATATATGACAGGTGGTCGCTTAATGCAGGTTTGATTGATATGAAATGCACTGTGAAGGGAAATAAAATTTAAGGTCACATAATACAATTTATTGCTTAATAGAGGTGGTCACTAAAGCAGGTTTGACTACACTATTGAAAACAAAAAGTAACAGACTTGTAATATTTTTCTCTAGACATTTTAAGACAGACATTTAAAGAAAGGTGCATACTATGAGTCATTAAATGTATTGTCTAAGACTTGGGTATGAAATGGGTTCAACTAGCAGAGTTCACGAAATTCGTCAGTCCTGTCAGACATGACCCGCCAAATTTGGTCAGATTTTTGCAAAGAACTGACACAAGATTTGTATTTTGCAATAGAAAATCAATGAGGACTAACATTTTTTTCACTACTACCCATATCATATGCAATTTCGTGAACCTTGAACTAAAGGAAATTATCCAAATACATGTACCGGGTATATTAAAGTGATGAAGATTATCTCAACATTCAATATGGTTGGTTTATACCACTGTCAACAACATGTCACAACATTTCAGTTACATTATTATTGTCAGTTTTATGGATAGAGGTAGAAAAGCCTGAGTAGTATATTAGGACATTTTAGTCCCCCTAAAAACCTCTGGCGTTGTGGCGTCCCCATATATGGGTAGACCCCGCCCATTTCCCATAAAAGGGTACAACCCCACCCCCCAGAACTGACGTCACAAAAAATTTGAAATCCATATATGGCCATGACGACCCTCTCGGCGCAGCATGACTCATGATAAAAGAATTCCCCGCACCCCGACGACCAAATATGGTCCCCCTTTCGTTGGAATATGCTTCATCACATTCCACCGTCCCGAGCACACGATGACTCAAAACGGAAGGGTGACATCCATATTGATATGTATTCACCAATCAAAAACGACCAACAGGTAAAAAAGAGAAAAATGGTTCAAGATTGATAACATCATCAATTCACATATACCCCCCCCTTTTTTTTTTCCCACTATTACAGATTCAATGAGAACCAAGACCTGTGTTAACCCGCATACAATCAAAAAGCATTAAAAACTGATATTGTTATTCACACCCGATTTTTTGTAGAATCCATGTGTTTAACCCGTAAAATTCTCAATGTTTGATTTAAAAAAGAAGCTTAGATCCATGTCGTTGGAAAAGTCAATTACGATTTTGACCTTGATATCACGCGCGCTATGGTCATATGTTTTTAATTCATCAGATGAAAACAAGTACATCGGTTTATTTTTAATCTACACACGGACAACAGACATATCAAATATCCATTGCACGCACTGACCATTTATCTTGACCCGAAATGATAAATACGCATATACTATAAACACATGTCAGTGTAAACCTCAGCAGATAGAAGAATTGAAGAGCGTAAGATGTTTTTATTGATAAATGTCTTTAATTGTGTGCTAATTAATGATTATATACCATGAGTAATAATTACTTTTTAGAATAATAACGTGAAAAACAGAGCTTGACCTTAGAAAACCCTCTGACTTCTGATAAGGCTATACGTTTCAGCATCGTCTGCATTGAGGATTAAATTTCAATTGATCTGACCTCGAGGAACCCCTTGATTTGCTATGTGCTACTGATAAACCATTGGAGTTAACTGATTCCATGAATGTGTCTGTAGCAAAAGAAAAAAATTGTTACACACAATCTTTCTTTAATTGTTATCGAAGGCTATATAGCGATGATTAACTCGACTGATAAGATCTCCACGCGTGTTTCATGTAGTATGTGGTCATTTTTATCATGCTTAGTCGATGTTACCGAATTACGACATAAATGAGAAACCAGTCAATAATTTCCCTGATAAGAATTCCAGGTGGCAGCACAACAAATCACGGTCCTACACTGATTTCCTGTTGATAAGAAATTCACCAGATAACATAGAAGAAATATAAACAATGCCATCAACTTGCTGTCATCCCAGTCTCCACTTTTCTTCTCTTGGGTGGACGCCCTCCACCTTCCATGTCTTCGTCTCCACGGGCTAGCGGATCCTCTTCTTTCTACTTGCGGCGGAAATGGACGAGACAAAACACATGAACGTCACCACCACCACCACCACCACCACCACCACAAACACCGCCACCACCAACATCACCGCCACCACCAGCTGTGGCTGCGGCAGCGGCAGCAGCTATGGCGGTGACGGCGGCAGCGGTGGCAGTGGCGGCGAGAGCTGTGGTGGCGGTGGTGGTGGTGATTGTTGTGGCGGTTGCGGTGGTGTTGGTGGTGGTGGTGGCGGTGGCGGTGATGGTGGTGGTGGTGGTGGTGGCGATTGTGGTGGTGGTGACGATCACGTGTTTTGTCTCGTCCATTTCCGCAGAAAGTAAAAAGAAGAGGACCCGCTAGCCCGTGGAGACGGAGACATGGAAGGTGGAGGGCGTCCACCCAAGAGAAGAAAAGTGGAGACTGGGATAACCAATCTCCAGATAGAGAGCTGTTTAAAGGGTTATCCCGCGATCGTGTGCTGCGCCGACGAGTTACCGTCCCACGTGGGAGTCAGGTCCCGCACGTTCATCGTCAATACGGACACGTGCGACCGTGGCGGAAGTCATTGGGTGGTGTGTCACTTTCCACTCGTGGGACCCGCCGAATTTTTTGATTCGCTAGGAAACGCACCGGAAACGTATCACCACCGTTTCGCCAACGTCCTGATCGTCAACTCAACGGACCGTAATACTACTAATGTTCGTCTCGAATCCAACCCGACGACACCGACACCTGCGGACTATATTGCCTGTACTACTTCAAACGCGGACATCGAGGAATGGAGCTGTCGGACATAGTGAAAAACTTTTCAACCGTTGATCTAAAAGAAACGAGGACAACATTTTAAGATCTGACTGTTAGCATTGTATATTGTCATACATTGTCGTTATGATAGAATGTATTGAACTTGATAAACAATCGAACTGTTAAAATTGTATTTTGTCGTGCATTGTAAATGTCCCCGCTATAGAATGCATTGTACTTAATAAACGGACGAAATCGGGTTAAAACGACAAAAGTATATTGTCGAGCATTGTCCTGTCTTTATTATAGAATAGGTTATACGTAATAAATGATACGAACGAAATCGTGTCGTTGTGTTATGCTAAGAGTTACTTCCCTTTGAATACGCTTAACCCTACCGGAAATTACTTCCCTTTGAACATACACATTGAGTTATCTCCCCCCTCCTCGAACGTACACACCGAATAAGGTTATTTCCCTTGATTTATAACTCTGATCTAACATATATACCGAATAACGTTATTTCCCTCGGTTTGCAAACTCTCAATCCGCAACATAATTTCTTCCCTTTTAAAACACAAACGTCAGATTACCACTATCGAGAAACATCAAAGAGACATACCGATTTATGTCGTAATTCGGTAACATCGACTAAACATGATAAAAATGACCACATACTACATGAAACACGCGTGGAGATCTTATCAGTCGAGTTAATCATCGCTATATAGCCTTCGATAACAATTAAAGAAAGATTGTGTGTAACATTGTTTTTCTTTTGCTACAGACACATTCATGGAATCAATTAACTCCAATGGTTTATCAGTAACACATAACAAATCAAGGGGTTCCTCGAGGTCAGATCAATTGAAATTTAATCTTCAATGCAGACGATACTGAAACGTATAGCCTTATCAGAAGTCAGAGGGTTTTGTAAGGTCAAGCTCTGTTTTTCACGTTATTATTCTAAAAAGTAATTATTACTCATAGTATATAATCATTAATTAACACACAATTAAAGACATTTATCAATAAAAACATCTTACGCTCTTCAATTCTTCTATCTGCTGAGGTTTACACTGACATGTGTTTATAGTATATGCGTATTTATCATTTCGGGTCAAGATAAATGGTCAGTGCGTGCAATGGATATTTGATATGTCTGTTGTCCGTGTGTAGATTAAAAATAAACCGATGTACTTGTTTTCATCTGATGAATTAAAAACATATGACCATAGCGCGCGTGATATCAAGGTCAAAATCGTAATTGACTTTTCCAACGACATGGATCTAAGCTTCTTTTTTAAATCAAACATTGAGAATTTTACGGGTTAAACACATGGATTCTAAAAAAAATCGGGTGTGAATAACAATATCAGTTTTTAATGCTTTTTGATTGTATGCGGGTTAACACAGGTCTTGGTTCTCATTGAATCTGTAATAGTGGGGGGAAAAAAGGGGGGGGGGGGGTATATGTGAATTGATGATGTTATCAATCTTGAACCATTTTTCTCTTTTTTACCTGTTGGTCGTTTTTGATTGGTGAATACATATCAATATGGATGTCACCCTTCCGTTTTGAGTCATCGTGTGCTCGGGACGGTGGAATGTGATGAAGCATATTCCAACGAAAGGGGGGACCATATTTGGTCGTCGGGGTGCGGGGAATTCTTTTATCATGAGTCATGCTGCGCCGAGAGGGTCGTCATGGCCTTATATGGGAAATGGGCGGGGTCTACCCATATATGGGGACGCCACAACGCCACAGGTTTATAGGGGGACTAAAATGTCCTAACATATACTACTAGCCTGCAAGTCAACAGACAATAAACTTACAGTAGTCACAAATTCCAACTGGAGTACCCTGAGAAAACTACTGACCAACCGTAAGTCACTGTCAAACTTTATCATATAATGTTGTATCGAGTACACCTTGCCATGGGCGGGATTCGAACTCACAACTTTAGTGGTGATAGGCACATATTGCATATGTAGTTGTAAATCCAACTACCATACGATCATGACGAACCCTCCAAATTTTAATATTAAATGAATCATCAAGTACAAATTGTGCACCACTTCATCATTAGCAGGGCTTTCAATGTTTTTCAATTGTATCAGAAATTAACTAATTTTATCAAAATTTTTACATTTTCCATGAATATCTTATTTAAATACGTAAGGAGGTATCAAATACCACAAATGGGTGAAAATATGTTGGTACTGCCCCTTATTGAAAGGCCTGCATTAGCAGTTCATGAAATTGTCAACAACTTTTTGATATAGCCCAATCCAATAGAAAACTGCTATTCCTTTTATCATTTCTTAGGGAGAACTATTGGACAGACGTTTGTCATTTTTCAAAATTCAATCTAACTTTGTATTAGCCGACAGACATTACCATTTTTTAACATTCAATCAAAATTTCTACTAGAGGAGAGATGCTACCATTATTTAATATTCAATCTAAATTTCTACTAGAGGAGAGATGCTACCATTATTTATTATTCAATCTAAATTTCTAATATCGGAGAGATGCTACCATTTTTTAATATTCATTCTAAAGAAAGTTTCTACTGTCAGTAAATTAAATGTTTGGGTTAATCTGTAAACTACTCTCGGTGGTTTGTAGATTTTAGAATAATATTGACACTGACAGTCCTCACGATGAGCATCAGTCTTCTGGCCCAAGACCAGTAAAACTTTGTTCGGATCAGTAATTTTTTCATTTTTTTTTAAAGATCTATATACAAATATATTCAAGAATTTGATTTGAACCAGTACATTCAAATTTTCATTTCGAGGACTGCTGTCAGTAAAATAAAATGTTTGGGTCAATCAATCAAAATCAGTTTGTAATCTACTCTCAGTAGTTTGTAGATTTTAAAACAATATTGATCTACCACATTGATTTAAGCATGTTAGATAAATAGCAAATAGTTCATGGCACTGAGGGTCATATGGCAGTATATGGACCGGTCCGTCACCGAAAAAATATTAGAGGTCCATATAATATGTTTTTGGTGACGAACCGGTCCATATATACTGCCATATGACCCGAAGTGACATGAACTATTTGTTATATTATACTTTTTATCTAAAATAATAATGCAGGTACCTGGCCAGTCCATATACTAAAATAGTGACTGGTCCATATACGAAAATAGTGACCGGCTAATAAAGACAAATAGGGAAAATAAAGACGTCAAATGTAATATAAGATTATATGACATTGATTTTGCCATGACAGCGATAAAAAAAATCCACAAAAAGCACCAATTTAATTTAATTCATCAATTAAACTCACACAAACGTAATATTTTTACCTGTTAGAGACTTCCATGTTTTAATAATATTATGTATTGACACACACTCTTATGTAAATCTACATACCATATGGACGATTAGTTTTGTACTTCCTGAATGAGTAAATCAATTTATGACTATTATCATCTATAGATCAGGCTTTATTATCTACAGATAATTATTTGACTAAACGCAGTATTGATCTTACCTTACCTAGTTTTAAGTCACGTACCTTTAAACATTAAATTATCGTTGAAGGGGTTAGGGTAGGGTTATGGTGTTTAACGCCATTTTCAACTTAGATTATCGTTGAGGAACTAGGGTAGGGTTATGGTGTTTAACATCACTTTCAACTTAAATTATCCTTGATAATGTTGTTATTCTAATAATTAAAACAATTATGGCATAATTATTTTCTTACAGACCTTGCTAATTCATTCAACTGTATTCCTGTATGTTGTATATTTAATTTTTGTAAGATAAATTTAATAGAGGACAACCAGCATTCTGTGTTGTCTGAAACCATGACAACCAGCATTCTGTGTTGTCTGAAACCATGCTTTGATTAGCGATATATGCATCAGACAATTGACCACTTTCCATTTTGTCTATTCTAAACCAATATTTTAACATTGACAAGACAACAGAGAAATATAGAGGGTATCTGCCCAAGTTCAGACAATACAGCATAATTCGTCTTTTCTCCAAATTTAAAACGAATTTAATTTACACAGGAATCGTACTTATTGAGGTTAAAGTGCAGACATCGTGCAAGTTGCAGACTTGTAATATTATATTATATATGATAGACTCAAATCGACGTCCAGTCTCTAGTCGACGTCCACTCCTCAAATCGGCGTCCACTGACGTCATTATCTCAAATCACGGTCCAATTTCAGGATATTCTCAAATCGGCGTCCTTTCCAAACTCTCATATCTATCGGCCCGTCCGCCCGAACGACAGCTTTGCTTTGCGTGTTTTTTTTATCTGTTATTTATAGTAGGTTTTTTTTGTTCTTTTTTTTGTTTTGCGGGTTTTTTTTAAGCATTTTCCCATTCTTTGATATAATCAATAGGGGTAGAATCTACTTTGGCGGACCACGGAAGTTAAATATTATAGGATTAAACGCATTTTTTCCGGAGTTTATTTATGTATAACCTGGACCAATTCACTCACAAACAAATAAAAGTCCTTCGGACTTTTATGTAAGTTTGTGGGTGACTTGGTCCAGGTTATACATCAATAAACTCCGAAAAAAATGCGCTTAATCCTTATAATTCTGTAACTAAGTTTTTTTTTTTCATTTGTTTTGAAAATTTACCTTTGGGGATCCCCAGTACGCACACATACATATTACATTCCATTGATGTGTGTCGGCCATGACATGAATAACAAAATGAACTAACCTTTGTTTCCTACTTTAAACTAGACGGTGATGTAATTAAGTTACTGATATTTTCCAATTTGATGGCATTTTGCATTTAGCTACTCAAACAAGTAAAATGCCCACAAAATCGTAAAATAAATCAGTAACCTGCTTGTGTCAATCAGCGTCCCATGTAAACAACGTCACAGGATGACGATATATTACAAAAGTCAAAATCGATAGATGGTTTTCTTAAGTATTTTTTCCGGAATTTTTTTTTATGTCAACAATACACAAGCTTTTTTTTTCATTGGCATTTATTTTTTTTATTTCATATCTAACAATAATTGTCGATTATTAACAATAAACATTGTTTCTTTTATCTTTTTATTATTATCGGGAATCCAAGCCGCCATTTTGTTTACATTACGAAAAAAGTAGTCCGCTGAACATCGTCTATCGAAAAATAAACTGACAAAACCCCGCCTCCATAAGCGCTTATACCCAATCAGAGTATAGGATTTCTAATTATGTAAATCATATAAGAATTATTGTAATATAGAAAAGGAAGATGGAGTAATATTCCGAGGTAAAATCGCTAAATTGCGAACTTTGTCAAAAGAATCAAATTGGAGACGAATATCATTACATATTTGAATGTACTAATTTAAGCGAAAAACGTACTTCACTACTTCCAAAACATCTAATTGAACGTTCCAATATACATGTGATACAATTCAAAAATTTAATGACTAGTGAACGGAAACCAATCCTGCAAAAACTATGTAAATTTATTAGATATATAAATATGATAGTTTGTCCTCCCGGCTAATTCCATCTGTTGATTTACTGTATTTGTATATATTGTATATAGTTTAATCTGTTCATTTATTTGTAACTTCTCTGTACGTGCTATGCACTGTCAGTTTGAGAAATAAAGATATATATATATAAGAATCAAAGCGCATGACCCATAACCTTTCATTTTGTTACCATGCGGATATGACAACAAAAGGGTTAGGTTTAGGGTTAGGGTTAAGCTTAGGGTAAGGGTAAAGGTTATGGTTAGGCTTAGGGTTAGGTTTAGGGTTAAGGTTAGGGTTAGGATTAAGGTTAGGGTTAAGGTGAGGGTTAGGGTTAAGGTTAAGGTTAGAGTTAGGTTTAGGGTTAAGGTAAGGGTTAGGTTTAATGTTAGGGTTAGGGTTAGGTCCGCTAAAGTAGAAGTATTCCTAAACACAATAGGATTTTATCTACAGTAACTATAAAATACATAGGCATTTTTGTCATCAAGAACCCCTCATCTGGAATCTGGTCTTGTCCCTTCTCCATCATTGCTGCAAAAACATTCCCTAAAGGGTGTGATGTCATTTGAAGTATACGTCAGTGACGTCATTGGACGTCGATTTGAGAAAGTGAAAAACGGCCATATATTTGAGAATTGGACGTCGATTAGAGACTGGATAAAGTTTGTCACCACCACGATATAGCTGAAATATTGTTGAAAGTGGCGTTAAACACCATACAATCAAACCGTTATATATTTCAAGGTTTGTGTATCTGTAACATTGGTCTAGTCTGTCGTTCAACCATTCGGGGCAAAGCACAGCATGTTTATATTTCAAGAATTTGAATGAGAGTGTCTTTAAAATATTTTTCAATAGCGAAAGGGGTAAATAGAAACCGTAAATTGAAGGACAGATAATACAACGGCTAAAATAAAAAATACTAAAGGACAAACAATGATCTACAAAAATAATAAAAATGCTTTAAAAAAAGAAGTTTTAATTGAAAAAAAAATTCGAATTAAGATATGGTTGTTGTTCTAACTCTGACACAATCATGACTTAAACTCTGACACAATCAAGACTTAACTCTGACACAATAAAGACTGTTGTTGCTAAGATAAAATAAGATATGGGTGGGTTACATCATTTTCTACAGTATGCAAGTCTCATGGCGATCACCTAGTTTTATTGGTGATGGGAACAGGAATTCGTGGAGAATACCACCGACCTACTGCAAGTCACTGACAGACTTAATCACATAATGTCGTATCGAGTACACCTTGTCATTAACTGGATGTGCACTCGTAGCTTCAATTGTGATAGCCACTAATTGCATAGGATAAATACATATCAAATTACTAAAATTACAATGCGATCACAGTCACCGAAGACTCTGGGCGACTATGTTGCACATTTCGCAAATCTGATATGTTCAAGAAATTAATTGGAACAAGAAAAAACGGAAAATCAGAAAAAGAACTATACATACCATATCTTCAAACTTTTAATTTTATTGACATATTTTTTTTTCACCATTCCTCGCCATATTGTTTGCTTTGTTATTCATTTATACATAAAACTCAAGAAATTTGCTTTATTCGAAACAATATATTATTTCGCCACCTTTTTTCAGCTACCCCAGTCTTAACTATCACCTGTCCTTTTTACACCTTACATGTACTTATATTATTCATATGGTATATTGTATTGTTTCTCCATGTATCCGGGTTTCCTGTGTCTCTGTTCATTCTTGATTACCCCTTAGGTTTTCTCTAAAAGTTATTCAGTTCAACACACACCGACGTTCTACAATATGTCATTTCTATGCCTATGTTGTAGTTGGTTGGTTTATGGTGTTTAACGCCACTTTCAAAAATATTTCAGTTTTAACGTGTCAGTCAGTTTTATTGTCACTGACAAACTTTATCACATAATGTTGCATCGAGTACATTCGATTCAACCACCATGCGATCGCGACCACGACGGCAACATCTGGGATAAAAAAAAAAACAATTAAGCATTTAATATTGACTACATAATTTATTATCTTTATAATCTATTCTATTTCGATTATTATGTACAAATTGTAAAATCGAATTTATTTGTATGCATGGTCGCTCAGTTATTTCATATTTATATAAAACAGAGCAATATTTAGTAGATTGTGTGATTATAAAGTGTGTATACTGAAGGCATTTGTAACCAGAACCATTCGTTTAAGTAAGTTTTGTCTTTCTATATATATGTCTTTTAAGCATACATTATTGATCATTCTAATATGACGTCCTTCAAACGCTTTGAGTCCAAACCCGTGGTAAAAATAATATTAATCTATGACCGATTAAATTGATGACGTCATCGAAAATTTATAACGATATTTTACCAATTTTTACATATCAGAATCGTAATAATTCATGAAAGCCATATGTATATATTGTTTTTACCACGGGTAGGCCTTTATGTCAGCTTTTTACCCCTCGCTTACGCTCGGGGTAAAACTTCGTGACATAAAGGCCTACCCGGGGTAAAAACAATATATACATATGGCTTCCATGAATTATTTCTTAATTTTTACACGGCAAAAAATCGCCACTTTTTATCAAAGTGACTGTACCAAGACAGGAAAATGAGCGGTCATGTCATGTATATGTGTGTTAAGGGTATCGATTTTGTTGTTACGATTTTACGCATTATTGAACATGTTTACATTACAAGGTAAAACGTTGTGAGTTCGAATCCTGCTCATGGCGAGGTGTATTTGATACAACATTATGTGATAAAGTTTGTCAGTGATTTGCGACAGGTTGGTGGTTTTCTCCTGGTACTCCGGTTTCCTCCACCAATAAAACTGACCACCACAATATAACTGAAATATTACTGAACGTGGCGTCAAACACCACAACACTAACCCTCACCGTTACCCAGGTTCGTCTTAGCAGCATTGTAGGCCCCGGGCAATGCAGTGTACTTGGGTCCCTACCTACACACCATACTCACCACAGGATTAAACTGTAAATGGTCAATAAAATTAAGCATATATTTATTGTATCGGTATTTCCAACAAAATCAGTGTTTAAAAAAAACATGCTGAACACAACATACATAGATTAGCAAGGGACCAATCATGGCGCCCCCGGGAAACTGTCCATTGTGTACATGCGCTAAAACGACACTGCCCTTACCCTAACCCAAGCCAGTAAAGTTGACGATCATGTCATGTATATGTGAGTTAGAGATATCGATTTTGTTTTTCGACAATTTTGTTTCGTTTTAACAGCTACTCCAGTTTTATTTACTATTCCCCCCTACTGAGACCATACACGCAGTGTCGTCTTAACGCATGGGCACGCTGGACAGTTTCCTGTGGGACCCACAAGCATGGGTGCCCCATGCTAATCTAAGTATGTTGTGTACGACATATATATGTTTAATTGTATCGACAATTACAGTTTTATTTCTGTGAGTGGTTGTGTATGTATGGGTCCCAGTGCACTGCTTTTCCCGCGGCAAATAATACTGCTAAGACTGCCCTGTCTACATGTACATAATATATTATTCCTATTTGTTACATTTGAAACTGTTTCCACAGGTATCCCGGTTTCCTTTGCAAGTAACACTAACCGAATGGATAAAACCGAAATATTATTGGTAGTGGCGTTAGACACCTGTAAGCTATCAAAACATTTTGTCTAATCATGGTGATCTACGCTATATATAATTAACTACCTATTATCTTATTTTACGGGGTCGTCGTGGGCGTGATAATACGGTGGTTGGATTTACAACTACTTGTGCAATCAGTGTCTATCACCACTAATGTTGTGAGTTCGAATCCAGCTCATGGCGAGGTGTACTCCATACAACATTATGTGATAAAGTTTATCAGTGACTTGTGGCTTGCGACGGGCCATGGGGAGATACTATTGATGGCATACCACCACCCAGCATAGATCGCATCCGTAGAGACGTCAGAAGACTTCCTCGACCTGTTAATGGTTTAAGAGGTAATGGCCGTTGTTGTTAACGGAAAAATAATGTTATGCATATCGGATGTGACCGAGTGGTCTAGGGCGCTGGATATAAGTCTAATTGATTGATGCTGTAGTGTATCCAATGAGTGCGTTCGAATCCCGTCAATGGAGAACAAAGCATCTGTCAGCTCAAAAATCTAATTATAACACTGCTGGGTTTAATTCTCAGACGCATAGGTCACTCAATTCATAAATATATGTTATAAAAATTCAACTCTTGTAAATACTACATAGCGAAGATGGCATATATTTCGAAAAATTTTTTAAAAAAATTAGAAAACGACTGCTCCGTCTAGGTGGCATAATCGGTAGCGTGCTTGCCTCGAATGTGATAGATCATAGGTTGAAGCCTCGGTCTGGGAAAACCAAAAACTATGAAATTGGTATTTGTTGTTTCTCTGATAAGAACACATTTGTAATGAGTAAAGGTAAAGGCTGGTGTGATCGGAATCTGGATAATATTTCCTAGTGGTTCTATATGTGTATCTATTGCTCTTTGAGCTCGCTATATAAATATCAATTTCAACGTTTACGTTTGGCATAAAGCAAAATCTAGACACGACGGGTGCCACTAGTGAAGCAGGAACTGCTTATCCTTCCGGGGTTCACCTCTCGGATTTTAGTGGGGTTCGTGTTACTCGATCTTTAGCTGTATGTGTATGTTTTGTAGATAGTTGTTTGTCCTTTTGTACTTTTCTTTTGACCATTGTGCTGTCTGCTCTTCTTCGATTTACGGATTCTGATTGCCCCTTGGGGATCTTCAAACTCTTCTTAACTGTCAATAGCAGTGATTCACTCAAAGACACTTTTTGTATTATTCATGCTAAATTCGGTATTCATTTTCTATTTCAGCTTAATTCCGTGGGAAAGCATAGATTTAAGGCGCACGTTATTTACATTTGAAGATGGAGAGACGACGTTAGATTAAACAATATTCAATAATAATTTATTATCTTAATATTGGACCGAACCACATCGGTGAGTTCGAGCCACGGTCGGGTCAAATTAAAGACTATAAAATTGGTATGCGTTGCTTCTCCGCTAAACACACAGCATTAAGGAGAAAGAGCAAAGACTGGTTGGTTCGGAATCAGGATAATGTGTCCGAGTGGGGCGACATATCTATCCGCGGACTGTTGTTTCGTTGTTTGAGTGAGCTAGCACTATACAAATCCAACTCAGCGTGTTGGTCTAGTACAAAGCAGATCTCATCATCAACTCATTGAAAATTAACTTATTCTCGCCATGGCATAGCTGAATTGGCGTTAAACACCAATCACTCACTCACTCATAGTGGACCGGCTTGGGTGTATCATTATATCGTGTTCACCTCGTGTGAGAATTATCCGTGGAATAGATCCTTAGTCAGCTCAGTCCAAAGAATACAAATGTGGTATGTGTTGCTCAAATAAGCGCACACCTGAGTTCATCCCCGGTTTTTAGTGGGGTTCGTGTTACTCGATTTTTAGTTTTATGTGTATGTTTTGTAGATCGTTGTTTGTCCTTTTGTACTTTTTCTTTTGGCCATTGTGTTGTCTGTCCTTCTTCGATTTACGGATTCTGATTACCACTTTGGTATCTCCAAACTCTTGTTTTGAAACGGTTTGGTTTTATTCATATCGTCTCTTGCTTCAGCGAACGAGCCATATAAATGTATTGGTCTAGTACAAAAATAAACATTAGAGAAAACCGAAGGGGTGATGAAGAATGAAGAACCCAGAGACACAGGTAATATTGGGCACAAGACATAGAACTAAGATAAACAAACAAAAACACAACAGTAAAAGTTAAAAAGATTATCAATACAGGGCCACTAATATATAATGAAACGGTATCAATCAAATGTAATGCGAACAACGGATTTCTGGAATAACTATCATCAGAGAAGCTCAAAATCAAAAGATTGGAAAGCCAAATAATTTAAAAGTGTCTGTGGGAAATAAAAACCAATGACCTAAACATGATAGCCAACATTAGTTAAGGTCACCTATGCATGGGGATAGGAGAACCTTACCTTTGATAATGATTACTTTATATAGGAATTGTACATTTCAATTATAAATATCTAATAAAACCATATCAGTGCCGAAATACTGACTACTGGGTGAATGATACCCTCGTGGAATAATTGACCACCAGCAGAGGAATTGATTATTGATAGTAATGAAAACGCAGATATTCTATTTAGTGCGAATGTCTACCTGTGTCTAAAGCTCATGCAATATTTTTTTTATTTTCCGACAATATACATAAATTGTTCATTGATTGATTGCTGGTTGCTTAACATCATGCAATTTCAAGAGGAGAACGTACAAGTTCAACAATATCTACAAACTATACAGAAACGATGGTGGGACGAAAGCTATGCAAGAACGATGGAGGGACGGAAGCCATTCAAAAACGATGGAGGGACGGAAGTTATACAAAAAGGATGGAGGGACGGATCAACCGGTGCAGCGAATATTGACTGCATTGGAAAAGCATGGGGGGGGGGGGGGGGGGGGGGGGGGGCTTGGTAGGGACGAACAGATTATCGGTTTATATCGGCTACAATGCTCCTACTATTTTTCACAATCTACAAAAGAGGTCTGTAACGTACAGGTAGAGTGGCACTCTCCATGTACGTTACAAACTACAGTCCACGGTCATGCTGTCCTGACAACTCCCAATCGAAAAGGAGGCTTCTATCCGATACCTGTGGACACAAATAACTCAACCGATCTACTGTGAATTCAGTACAACTATTGGGAGAAAAAGGGGAATGTGCGTTTCTGATGTTTAAAGTCATACCGTAAATAAAAGTACGAATTTAATGTCAAGAACATTATTTGTACTTGTGTATGGCTTTACGCATTTATCTTTAGTTGTTATCCAACATAAATATTTAGTATTTGTGTATTGTTAAATGAAATACCGTGGTTTACCAATTATTTCATTTTAATGTCATACCGTAAGTAATGGCATAAGTACACATCTTAGTGTCAAGAACATGATTTGTTGTGGGGTTCGTGTTACTCGAACTTTAGTTTTATATGTATATTTTGTAGATCGTTGTTTGTCGTTTTGTACTTTTTCTTTTGCCATTTTGTTGTTTGTTCTTCTTCGATTTACGGATTCTGATTACCCCTTTGGCCTCTCCAAACTTTTCTTACATTGTACTCTTGTAATGCTTTACCCTTTGATATTCTTGATGCGCTATTTTGTATTTCATATGAAAAGCTATACAATGTGTTGCTAACCGAAATGCGATATTTTTGTCGATCGTAAATAAAACGTAACCTATTTGATATCTACGTTTTTATTAGATTGTGGTACAAAGTTAACTTTTGTTTCACTATTGCGTCTTACGATGACATTATATACTTTCTCTTATTTAAATGATGATCTATGCAAGTTTAAGCCAGGAAAGTGATGGTAATCTGTGTGTTAGGTGTATCGATTGTGTCTCTCTGTACGATTTTCCATTGGATTTTGTAACTGTTCCGACAGTGTGCCTACTAAGAAAATATTTACCTCATCTTCTGCCATATTGTGGGCAAGATCGGTGGCAGCAATACGGGGTACGTTGGTAAGCATTGCAGCAGAAACCAAGAAAAAACCCCGCTGCCTGACCCGCCACCTCCAACACTAGCGGTTTTCAGTGCCATACTACTGATCAGGAGGATAGAAATGAATAAAAACATCTTCATGGTGTGTCTGTGTGAGAAAAAAAATGGAATCCGTCAATATGTAAAAAAAAATAATGTTTATACTAGTATACAAATCAATACATATAGAACCAAGTGTGTCAAATCATTTCACTAAGTAATGAGGTTTGGGTCCATAAATTTGTTTAACCCCGCCACTTTTTATTGAAGTGGAAATGAAAAAAAATACAGCTTCATGTTTTGCCTGTGAGAGAGAGAAAAATGGAACCAGTTAATATGAAAAAAAAATTATCATACAATGTTCTTATGAAATGATTGAATATTTTTAGATGTCAAGAAAGTTGCATTTCCATTGTTGTCATGACAAAACGATTCTTACAAAAAAATGTCAATATGAATCGTCTATGGTCGGATGTTTTCTTACTCAGATATAGGTAATCATAGCCAAGTATTTAGACCGTTTGATTTATCTTGCTCCCAAAGACCTTTAAATTGTTCGGATTTCCAAGACGATGTGAAGGTTATTCCAGATACGCGTCGTATGACCAATCGAATGATCAGATACACAGTCGTATGAACAATCGAATGATCTTTATGCGCTATAATAGGTCAGATATCAGTACACTTTTGTTCACTCTGATGCATAAAATAATGTATATAGAAAGATGTGTAATACTGTTTAGCGTCAAATAAATACTAAGTCAGCCAGGTGGTTTTTTCATATATTCAGGCCAAAGAAAAGCGCGCCACGATATAGCTGAAATACTACTAATGTTGGCATTAAATATCAATCAATCAATCAATCAATCAATCAATCAATCAATTACAAACACGTTTACATAATTAACCAGGCTCCATCCACTTGGATGGTAGGAGTTTTGTGGCCTCGATCGTATCGTAGTTGGATTGATATCTGCCTGATGCCGATCACCACTTATGTTGTGATTTGTATGCTTGCATGTGACGAGGTGTACTGTACACAATAAAATGTGATCAAGTTTTGTGAGTAACTAACGGCAGATGAGTGGTTTTCTCCATGATGGTACTCTTATCTCGTACACCATTTCTACTTACCACCATGATATAACTCAAATATTGTTGAAAGTGGCGTTCGTTAAACAGCCATGAATTTTAAGAACAGTTTGAAGATACCAAAGGAGTAATTAGAAACGGTATATAGAATAAGGAGAAACAAGACAATGACTAACAGAAATATCAGAAAAGGACAAAACAATACAATAGCCTAAAGAAAAATTACAAAAGCGCAAACTTAAAGACTGAGCAATACGAACTGCACTAAAAACCGGGGGTGAATGTATGTGCTCCGGAAGGGTGAACAGTTCCTTCTCCTTCTCCAGAAAAAAGGGATTCACTTAGAACCATAAATATCTTTTTCTTAATTTAAGAAATTTAATTTAGGACCACTATCGGGGTCCCACCATAATCTCCTAAATGGGAAAGATCGTCAGTTGAAAATTCCAAGACAAGACGTGTTTGTCATTGCTCATAGATATGTTTTTTCACATGTAAAAGTAAAATCTAGTCAGTATAATTTTTAATTAGATAATATCAGAATTAGTAGAATGTCACATGACATAATTTAAACCAATATAATTTTAGTCTTTAGAATAATTAATAATAATTATGATACATGAAATTAGAAAGCAAAATTTGCAATATGATTCAAATTAGGGCCGTCATGGTTGTGATCGTATGGTAGCTGGATTTACAACTACCTATGCAATCAGCACTAACGTTGTGAGGTAGAATCTCACTTATGACGAGATTTACTCGATACAACATTATGTGATAAAGTTTGTCACTGACTTGTGGCAGGTTGGTGGTTTTCTCCGGGTATTGTGGTTTTCTCCACCAATAAAACTGACCGCCACAATATACCTCAAATATTGTTGAAAGTGGCCTTAAACAACCATATAATTTAAGAAAAGTTGAAGATACCAAAGTGGTAACCAGTGGTAACAAGAAACGGTAAATAGAAGAAGGACAAACAATACAATGGCTAAAAGAAAAACTACAAAAGCGGCCAACAATGATTTACAAACCACTAATCAGAAAACTTTAGATTGAGTAGTACGAACACCACTAAAAACCAAGGGTGAGCTCATGTGCTCCGGAAGGGTGAACAGTTCCTTCGCCACAAAAAAAGAGATATGATTTTAATCAGATCGCAAAATTAAAGACTTACCTTAGGTTGTGTTAGATCAAAATACCCTCGAGAAGCAGTATTCTAATTCACAACTAAATATTAGATTCAAATTCTTTTATTCCACACAATTCCAGGAAAACCTGAACAATTCAAGGAAAATCCAGAACGGTGACCTTGTACTTGTATCTTGTAACTGACAGTGACATTTTATGTACAACTTTGTGATGTCGTTGTTGCGTAAGCTAAATATTTATAGCAGAGTTAATCATGTAATAATTGCTAAATTTACTTATTGTTTATAGACAGGTTTAATTTTTCTTAAATACGAAGGTTACAATATGCAGATGCAACCATGGGAGTAGAGATGGGATCTAGTTTCTGTTTGTACGGTGCACCCCTCCAAAAGGAGCGTCTATTTGGGTTTGCATACATGTATAACAACCTCGCCTTAAGTACAAGACTCGCACTAAGAACGGCGGAGTGCTAACAAGTGTACATCTCGCTCTAAAGATGGGATATAGAAGTGCCTCTCCATAAGGACGGGATGTTTATTAATGCACGACTCGCCCTAAAGACGGTGGGTTTATAGCTGCACGACTCGCTTTAAGAACCGGGTTAATGGATACCTCTTGTTTTGAGAGGCACGTGCAAGTTCAGGTTCGAGTTTTATTGAGATTTATTGCATACTCAAATATAGGCATCTTTGTATGACCAATATGACCGAAGCAACCTGACAATGTTTTCGCACCCCGGGAAATTAACCGGTTATTGGATTACTACTAGATTATTTCCATATCGAGGCCCATATTGGCCAGGGCCAATATGGGCCTCGACTTCGTCTCAGATCAATATGGGTGTCTCTTTTCTAGATGTCGGAAGTATGTAATAAATAGTTTAATACATGGGCATTTCCATATTGGCCTGGTTATCATCCCTCGACCCATATTGGCCCTCGACTCAGTCTCGGGCCAATATGGGGGTCTTTAATGTAAATGTGTTTTTTAATTGATTGATTGATTGATTGATTGATTGATTGATTGATTGATTGATTGATTGATTGATTGATTGATTGATTGATTGATTGGTTGATTGATTGATTGATTGATTGATTGATTGTTATGTAACGCCAACATTAGTAGTATTTTAGCTATATCGTGGCGCGCTTGATTTTGGCCTGAATATATGGAAAAACCACCTGGCTGACTTAGTATTTATTTGACGCTAAACGGTATTACACATCTTTCTATATACATTATTTTATGCATCAGAGTGAACAAAAGTGTACTGATATCTGACCTATTATAGCGCATAAAGATCATTCGATTGTTCATACGACGTGTATCTGAACATTCGATTGGTCATACGACGCGTATCTGGAATAACCTTCACATCGTCTTGGAAAGCCGAACAATTTAAAGGTTTTTGGGAGCAAGATAAATCAAACGGTCTAAATACTTGGCTATGATTACCTATGTCTGAGTAAGAAAACATCCGACCATAGGCGATTCATATTGACATTTTTTTTGTTAGAATCGTTTTTTCATGACAACAATGGAAATGCAACTTTCTTGACATTTAAAAATATTCAATCATTTCATAAGAACATTGTATGATAATTATTTTTCATATTAACTGGTTCCATTTTTCTCTCTCTCACAGCCAAACCATGAAGCTGGTTTTTTTTAATTTCCACTTCAATAAAAAGTGGCGGGGTTAAACAAGTTTATGGACCCAAACCTCATTACTTAGTGAAATGATTTGACACACTTGGTTCTATATGTATTGATTTGTATACTAGTATGAACATTCTTTTTTTTACATATTGACGGATTCCATTTTTTATCTCTCACAGACACACCATGAAGATGTTTTTATTCATTTCTATCCTCCTGATCAGTAGTATGGCACTGAGTACCGCTAGTTTTTGGAGGTGACGGTGGCGGGTCAGACAGCGGGGTGTTTTTTGTTTCTGCTGCAATTCTTACCAACGTACGCCGTATTGCTGCCCCCAATCTTGCCCACAATATGGCAGAGGAGGAGGTAAATATTTTCTTAGTAGGCACATATATATAAAACTAAAGATAGAGTAACACGAACCCCACAACAAATCATGTTCTTGACACTAAGATGTGTACTTATGCCATTACTTATGGTACGACAGTAAAATGAAATAATTGGTAAACCACGGTATTTCATTTAACAATACACAAATACTAAATATTTATGTTGGGTAACAACTAAAGATAAAGGCGTAAAGCAATACACAAGTACAAATAATGTTCTTGACATTAAATTCGTACTTTTATTTACGGTATGACTTTAAACATCAGAAACGCACATTCCCCTTTTTCTCCCAATAGTTGTACTGAATTCACAGTAGATCGGTTGAGTTATTTGTTTTGACACAAATAAAACTGCAAATGGTGAGCTATGTCTATGCAAGCATTTACAGTAAAATGTAAACGAGATGTACCCCTCTCCAACAAAAGAAACCAAAGGAACAGACAAACAATCAAACAAAACAAAAACAGTAAAATGTAAACAAGATGTACCCCTCTCCAACAAAAGAAACCAAACAAACAGACAAACAATCAAACAAAACAAAAACAAACAAAAGCAACAACAAACAAACAAACAGCCAAAAAAAAAGAAACAAAAAAAAAAGGAAAAAAATAACCAAATAACCCCCCCCCCCCACCCACAAAAACAATTCCGATGAGTAAACGAGACCTTGATTTTCTTCATTATTTTACAGATCAGGTTGGCAATGACGACAGATTTGATAGATTTTTATAATAAAAACATGTCATTTTGTAGACTTACATCTAAGCTTCGTTGTACATATGATATCTTTTTGGTTCTGACGGCGGTTCCCATGGATCTGTTAAGATAGTTGCCCAGTGTGTCCCCAGGTATCGGATAGAAGCCTCCTTTTCGATTGGGAGTTGTCAGGACAGCATGACCGTGGACTGTAGTTTGTAACTTACATGGAGAGTGCCACTCTACCTGTACGTTACAGACCTCTTTTGTAGATTGTGAAAAATAGTAGGAACATTGTAGCCGCTACATACCACTAATCTGTTCGCCCCATACTTTTCCAATGGCAGTCAATATTCGCTGCACTGGTTGTCCCGTTCCTCCATCGTTTTTGTATAACTTCCGTCCCTCCATCGTTTTTGAATAGCTTCCGTCCCTCCATCGTTCTTGCATAGCTTTCGTCCCTCCATCGTTTCTGTATAGTTTGTAGATATTGTTGAACTTGTACGTTCTTCTCTTGAAATTGCATGATGTTAAGCAACCAGCAATCAATCAATGAACAATATACGTATATTGTCTGAAAATATAAAATGTATTGTATGAGCTTTAGACATGCGCACTAAATAGAATATCTACGTTTTTTATTACTATCAATAATCAATTCCTCTGCTGGTGGTCAATTAGTCCCCGAGGGTATCATCCACCCAGTAGTCAGTATTTCGGCACTGATATGGTTTTATTAGATATTTACAATTCCTATATAAAGTAATTATTATTAAAGATAATGTCCTCCTACCTCATGCATAGGTGACCTTAACCAATGCTGGCTATCATGTTTAGGGACCGACCATTTAACTTGCAGGGGGGTTATGGTTTTTGTTTCGCTTAGAAAAAAAATTTCGGACACCACGAGAGTTAGAATTTTTTTTTTTTGTCGCGCAAAGCGCGAATTTTTTTCCCACAATTTAACATTAGGTTATATGTCAAAAACTCTGAATCAGATTATTTTTTTTTCCTCCACCAAAATCAGAATATCTTTTTCAGCAACATTGGGAATCAGAATATTTTTTTAGAAAAAAACATAACCCCCCCCCTTTTCAAGTTAAACGGTCGTTCCCTTAGGTGATTGGTTTTTATTTCCCACAGACACTTTTAGATTATTTGGCTTTCCAATCTTTTGATTTTGAGCTTCTCTGATGATGGTTATTCCAGAAATGCGTTGTTCGCATTAAATTTGATACATACCGTTTCATTATATATTAGTGGCCCTGTATTGATAATCTTTTTAACTTTTACTGTTGTGTTTTTGTTTGTTTGTCTTAGTTCTATGTCTTGTGCCCAATGTGTCTCTGGGTTCTTCATTCTTCATCACCCCTTCAGTTTTCTCTAATTTTTATTTTTGTACTAGCCCAATACATTTATATGGCTCGTTCGCTGAAGCAAGAGACGATATGAATAAAACCAAACCGTTTCAAAACAAGAGTTTGGAGATACCAAAGTGGTAATCAGAATCCGTAAATCGAAGAAGGACAGACAAAACAATGGCCAAAAGAAAAAGTACAAAAGGACAAACAACGATCTACAAAACATACATATAAAAGTAAAGATCGAGTAACACGAACCCTACTAACAACCGGGGATGAACTCAGGTATGCGCATGAGCAACACATACCACATTTGCATTCTTTGGACTGAGCTGACTAAGGATCTATTCCACGGATAATTCTCACACGAGGTGAACACGATATAATGATACACCCAAGCCGGTCCAATATGAGTGAGTGAGTGAGTGATTGGTGTTTAACGCCAATTCAGCTATACCATGGCGAGAATAGATTAATTTTCAATGAGTTGATGATGAGAACCACTTTGTACTAGACCAACACGCTGAGTTGGATTTGTATAGTGCTAGCTCACTGAAACAACGAAACAACTATCCGCGGATAGACATGTAGCCCCACCCGGACACATTATCCTGATTCCGAACCAACCCGTCTTTGTTCTTTCTCCTTAATGCTGTGTGTTTAGCGGAGAAGCAACAAATACCAATTTTATAGTCTTTAATTTGACTCGACCGTGGCTCGAACCCACCGATATGGTTCGGTCCAATATTAAGATAATACATTATTATTGAAGATTGTTTAATCTAACGTCGTCTCTTCATATTCAAATGTAACTAACGTGCCTTAAATCTACCGTTTCCCATAGAATTCATCTGAAATATAAAACGAATACTGAATTTAACATGAATAATACAAAAAGCGTCTTTGAGTGAATCACTGTTATTGACAGTTAAGAAGAGTTTGAAGATCCCCAAGGTGTAATCAGAATCCGTAAATCAAAGAAGAGCAGACAGCACAATGGCCAAAAGAAAAGTACAAAAGGACAAACAGCGATCTACAAAACATACACATAAAACTAAAAATCGAGTAACACGAACCCCACTAAAATCCGAGGGGTGAACTCCGGAAGGGTAAGCAGTTCCTGCTCCACTAGTGGCACCCGTTGTGTCTGGATTTTGCTTTATGCCAGACGTAAACGCTGAAATTGATATTCATATAGCGAACTCAAAGAGCAATAGATACACATGTAGAACCACTAGAAAATATTATCCAGATTCCGATCACACCAGCCTTTTCTTTTACTCAATACAGAAATGTCCTTCTCAGAGAAGCAACAAATACCTATTTCATAGTTTTTGGTTTGTCCAGATCGAGGCTTGCACCTATGATCTATCACACCCGAGGCAAGCACGCTACCAATTATGCCACCTAGTCGTTTTCTAATTTCTTAAAAATTTTGTTCAAAATATATCACTCCTTCGTTGTGTAGTCTTTTCAAGAGTTGAATTTGTATAGCATATATTTATGAATTGAGTGACCGATACGTCTGAGAATTAAACCCAGCAGTGTTAGAATTAGATATTTGAGCTGACAGATGCTTTGCTCTCCATCGACGGGATTCGAACTCGCACATTGGATACACTACAGCACCAATCAATTAGACTTATATCCAGCGCCCTAGACCACTCGATCACATCCGATATGCATAACCTTATTTTTCCGTTAACAACAACGCCATTACCTCTTAAGCCATTAACAAGTCTTCTGACGTCTCTACGGATGCGATCTATGCTGGGTGGTGATATGCCATCAATAGTATCTCCCCATGGCCCGTCGCCTCCTGTATCGGTAAGCAAAGCATCCCTTACCATACAACTGATCAGTAGAATGGAAATGAGGAAGACGAGTTTCATGTTGAATCTGTGAAAAAGTAGATAGGGGTTATGGTTATGGTGTTTAACGCCACTTTCAAGCAATATTACAGTTATATCGTGGCGATCTTTTTTATTGGTGGAGGAAACCGGAGTACCCGAAGAAAACCACTGACCTGTTGCAAATCACTGATAAACGTTATCACATTATGTTGTATCGAGTACACCTCGCCATGAGCTGGATTCGAACTCACAACGTTAGTGGCGATAGGCACTGATTGCACAAGTAGTTGTAAATCCAACTACCGTACTATCACACCCACGACGGCCCCGTAAGATAAGATAATAGGTAGTTAGTTATATATAGCGTAGATCACCATGATTAGACAATGTTTTGATAGCTTACAGGTGTCTAACGCCACTACCAATAATATTTCGGTTTTATCCATTCGGTTAGTGTTACTGGCAAAGGAAACGGGATACCTGTGGAAACAGTTCAAATGTAACAAATAGGAATAATATATTATGTACATGTAGACAGGGCAGTCTTAGCAGTATTATATGCCCGCGGGAAAAGCAGTGCACTGAGACCCATACATACACAACCACTCACAGAAATAAAACTGTAATTGTCGATAAAATTAAACATATATATGTCGTACACAACATACTTAGATTAGCATGGGGCACCTATGCTTGTGGGTCCCACAGGAAACTGCTCAGCGTGCCCGTGCGTTAAGACGGCACTGCGTGTATGGTCTCAGTAGGGGGAATAGTAAATAAAACAGGAGTAGCTGTAAAAACGAAACAAAATTGTCGAAAAACAAAATCGATATCTCTAACTCACATATACATGACACGATCGTCAACTTTACTGGCTTGGGTTAGGGTAAGGGCAATGCCATTTTAACGTGTGGACACACTGGACAGTTGCCCGGGGGCGCCATGATTGGTCCCTTGCTAATCTATGTATGTTGTATTCAGCATGCTTTTGTTAACACTGATTTTGTTGGAAATACCGATACAATATATATATGCTTAATTTTATAGACCATTTACAGCTTAATCCTGTGGTGAGTATGTTGTGTAGGTAGGGACCCAAGTACACTGCATTGCCCGGGGCCTACAATGCTGCTAAGACGGCCCTGGGTAACGGTGAGGGTTAGTGTTGTGGTGTTTGACGCCACGTTCAGTAATATTTCAGTTATATCGTGGTGGTCAGTTTTATTGGTGGAAAGAAACCGAAGTACCACGAGAAAAATCCCGACCTGCCGCAAATCACTGACAAACTTTATCACATAATGTTGTATCAAGTACACCTCGCCATGAGCGGGATTCGAACTCACAACGTTTTACCTTGTAATGTAAAAATGTCCAATAATGCGCAAAATCGTAACAACAAAATCGACATATCCTTAACACACATATACATGACATGACCGCACATTTTCCCGTCTTAGTACAGTCACTTTGATAAAAAGTGGCGATTTTTTGCCGTGTAAAAATGATCATTCTAATATGACGTCCTTCGAACGCTTTCAGTCCAAACCCGTGGTAAAAATAATATATACCTACACCAATTGTAATTTATGACGTCATCGACAATTTATAAAGATATTTTACCAATTTTTACATATTAGAATCGAAATAATTCATGGAAGCCTTATGTATATATTGTTTTTACCACGGGTAGGCCTTTATGTCAGCTTTTTACCTCTCGCTAGCGCTCGGGGTAAAACTTCGTGACATAAAGGCCTATCCGGGGTAGAAACAATATACACATATGGCTTCCATGAATTATTTCTTAAACAATGTTTGCTTAAAAGACATATATATAGAAAGACAAAACTTACTTAAACGAATGGTTCTGGTTACAAATGCCTTCAGTATACACACTTTATAATCACACAATCTACTAAATATTGCTCTGTTTTATATAAATATGAAATAACTGAGCGACCATGCATACAAATAAATTCGATTTTGCAATTTGTACATAATAATCGAAATAGATTATGAAGATAATAAAATATGTACAGTCAATATTAAATGCTTAATTGTTTTTTTTTTTTTTTTACAAAATATCCCAGATGTGGCCGTCGTGGTCGTGATCGCATGGTGGTTGAATCGAATGTACTTGATGCAACATTATGTGATAAAGTTTGTCAGTGACTTGCGCCAGGTTGGTGGTTTTCTCCGGATACTCCGATATCCTCCATCAATAAAACTGACTGACACGATATAACTGAAATATTTTTGAAATTGGCGTTAAACACCATAAACCAACCAACTACAACATAGGCATAGACATGACATATTGTAGAACGTCGGTGTGTGTTGAACTGAATAACTTTTAGATAAAACCGAAGGGGTAATCAAGAATGAACAGAGACACAGGAAACCCGGATACATGGAGAAACAATACAATATACCATATAAATAATATAAGTACATGTAAGGTGTAAAAAGGACAGGTGATAATTAAGACTGGGGTAGCTGAAAAAAGGGTGGGGGATAATATATTGTTTCGAACAAAACACATTTCTTGAGTTTTATGTATAAATGAATAACAAAGCAAACAATTTGGCGAGGAATGGTGAAAAAAAATATGTCAATAATATTAAAAGTTTGAAGATATGGTATGCATAGTTCTTTTTCTGATTTTCCGTTTTTTCTTGTTCCAATTAATTTCTTGAACATATCATCAGATTTACGAAATGTGAAACATAGTCGCCCAGAGTCTTCAGTGACTGTGATCGCATTGTAATTTTAGTAATTTGATATGTATTTATCCTATGCAATTAGTGGCTATTACAATTGAAGCTACGAGTGTACATCCAGTTATTGACAAGTTGTACTCGATACGACATTATGTGATTAAGTCTGTCAGTGACTTGCAGAAGGTCGGTGGTATTCTCCACGAATTCATGTTCCCTTCACCAATAAAACTCGGTGATCGCCATGAGACTCGTATACGGTAGAAAATGATGAAACCCACCCATATCTTATTTTATCTTAGCAACAACAGTCTTGATTGTGTCAGAGTTAAGTCTTGATTGTGTCAGAATTAAGTCTTGATTGTGTCAGAGTTAAGTCTTGACTGTGTCAGAGTTAAGTCTTGATTGTGTCAGAATTAAGTCTTGATTATGTCAGAGTTAAATCTTGATTGTGTCAGAGTTAAGTATTGATTGTGTCAAAATTAAGTCTTGATTGTATCAGAGTTAAATCTTAATTGTGTCAGAGTTAAGTCTTGATTGTGTCAAAGTTAGGTCTTGATTGTGTCAGAGTTAAGTCTTCATTGTGTCAGAGTTAGGTCTTGATTGTGTCAGAGTTAAGTCTTGATTGTGTCAGAGTTAAGTCTAGATTGTGTCAGAGTTAAGTCTTGATTGTGTCAGAGTTAAGTCTTGATTTTGTCAGTGTTAAGTCTTGATTGTGTCAGAGTTAAGTCTTGATTGAGTCAGTGTTAAATCTTGATTGTGTCAGAGTTAAGTCTTGATTGTGTCAGAGTTAAATCTTGATTGTGTCAGAGTTAAATCTTGATTGTGTCAGAGCTAAGTCTTGATTGTGTCAGAGTTAAGTCTTGATTGTGTCAGAGTTAAGTCTTGATTGTGTTAGAGTTAAATCTTGATTGTGTCATAGTTAAATCTTGATTGTGTCAGAATTAAGTCTTAATTATGTCAGAGTTAAGTCTTGATTGTGTCAGAGTTAAGTTTTGATTGTGTCAGAGTTAAGTCTTGATTGTGTCAGAGTTAAGTCTTGATTGTGTCAGAGTTAGGTCTTGATTGTGTCAGAGTTAAATCTTGATTGTGTCAGAGTTAAGTCTTGATTGTGTCAGAGTTAAGTCTTGATTGTGTCAGAGTTAAGTCTTGATTGTGTCAGAGTTAAGTCTTGATTGTGTCAGAGTTAAGTCTTGATTGAGTCAGTGTTAAATCTTCATTGTGTCAGAGGTAAGTCTTGATTGTGTCAGAGTTAAATCTTGATTGTGTCAGAGTTAAATATTGATTTTGTCAGAGTTAAGTCTTGATTGTGTTAGAGTTAAATCTTGATTGTGTCAGAGTTAAGTTTTGATTGTATCAGGGTTAAGTTTTGATTATGTCAGAGTTAAGTCTTGATTGTGTCAGAGATAAGTTTTGATTGTGTCAGAGTTAAGTCTTGATTGTGTCAGAATTAAATCTTGATTGTGTCAGAGTTAAGTCTTGATTGTGTCAGAGTTAAGTTTTGATTGTATCAGAGTTAAGTGTTGATTATGTCAGAGTTAAGTCTTGATTGTGTCAGAGTTAAGTTTTGATTGTGTCAGAGTTAAGTCTTGATTGTGTCAGAGTTAAGTTTTGATTGTGTTATAGTTAAATCTTGATTGTGTCATAGTTAAATCTTGATTGTGTCAGAGTTAAGTTTTGATTGTGTCTGAGTTAAGTCTTGATTATGTCAGAGTTAAATCTTGATTGTGTCAGAGTTAAGTTTTGATTGTGTCAGAGTTAAGTCTTGATTGTGTCAGAGTTAAGTCTTGATAGTGTCAGAGCTAAGTCTTGGTTTTTGTCCTTTGGTACGTTTTATTTTATTGTATTATCTGTCCTTCAATTTTTGATTTCTATTTACGCCTTTTTTTTTTCACTATTTAAAAAATACACTCTCATGCAAATTCTTGAAATATAAACATGCTGTGATTTGCCCCGAGTGGTTGAACGACAGAATAGACCTATGTTACAGATACGTAAACCTTAAAATATATAACGGTTTGATTTGTTTATTGCTTAACGCCACTTTCAACAATATTTCAATTATATCGTGGTGGTCAGTTTTATTGGTAGAGGAAACCGGAGGACCCGGAAAAAACCACCGACCTATCGCAAGTCACTGACAATCTTTATCACATAATGCTGTACAATTTGCCCTGATCGAAATTCGAACTCACAACATCGGTGGTGATTTGCACTGATTGCATAGGTAGTTGTATATCCAGCTACCATACGATCACGGCCACGACGGCCCCTTAATATATATTAACGGCAACGTAAATTATCCACCATGTAATAAAATGAAAAACAAACAAATACCACACTGTCGGAACAATTCTAAAATACCACACTGTCGGAAGAATTCTAAAATACCACACTGTCGGAAGAATTCTAAAAACCACACTGTCGGAACAATTCTAAAATACCACAGTCAGAATAATCTAAAATATCACACTGTCAGAATAATTCTAAAATACCACACTGTCGGAACAATTCTAAAATACCATACTGTCAGAACAATTCTAAAATACCATACTGTCAGATCAAATCTAAAATACCCCAATGTCGGAACAATTCTAAAATACCACACTGTCGGAAGAATTCTAAAATACCACACTGTCAGAACAAATCTAAAATACCACACTGTCAGAACAATATTAAAATACCACACTGTCGGAAGAATTCTAAAACACCACACTGTCGGAAGAATTCTAAAATACCACACTGTCAGAACAATTCTAAAATATCACACTGTCAGAACAAATCTAAAATACCACACTGTCGGAACAATTCTAAAATACCATACTGTCAGAACAATTCTAAAATACCATACTGTCAGATCAAATCTAAAATACCTCAATGTCGGAACAATTCTAAAATACCACACTGTCGGAACAATTCTAAAATACCATACTGTCAGAACAATTCTAAAATACCATACTGTCAGATCAAATCTAAAATACCCCAATGTCGGAACAATTCTAAAATACCACACTGTCGGAAGAATTCTAAAATACCACACTGTCAGAACAATTCTAAAATATCACACTGTCAGAACAAATCTAAAATACCACACTGACGGAAGAATTCTAAAGTACCACACTGTCAGAACAATTCTAAAATGCCACACTGCCGGAAGAATTCAAAAATACCAGACTGTTGGAACAATTCTAAAATACCACACTGTCAGAACAATATTAAAATACCACACTGTCGGAAGAATTCTAAAACACCACACTGTCGGAACAATTCTAAAATATCACACTGTCAGAACAATTCTAAAATACCACACTGTCGTATCAATTCTAAAATACCACACTGTCGGAACAATTCTAGAATACCACACTGTCGGAACAATTCTAAAAAACCACACTGTCGGAACAATTCCAAAATACCACAGTCAGAATAATCTAAAATACCACACTGACAGAACAATTCTAAAATATCACACTGTCAGAATAATTCTAAAATACCACACTGTCGGAACAATTCTAAAATACCATACTGTCAGAACAATTCTAAAATACCATACTGTCAGAACAAATCTAAAATACCACACTGTCGGAACAATTCTAAAATACCACACTGTCGGAAGAATTCTAAAATACCACACTGTCAGAACAAATCTAAAATACCACACTGTCAGAACAATTCTAAAATATCACACTGTCGGAAGAATTCTAAAATACCACACTGTCGGAAGAATTCTAAAATACCACAGTCAGAGCAATTCTAAAATACCACACTGTCAGAACAATTATAAAATGCCACACTGTCAGAATATTTCTAAAATACCACACTGTCAGAACAATTCTAAAATACCACACTGTCGGCAGAATTCTAAAATACCACACTATCGGAACAATTCTAAAATACCACACTGTCGGAGCAATTCTAAAATACCACACTGTCGGAACAATTCTAAAATACCACACTTTCGGAACAATTCTAAAATAGCACACTGTCGGAACAATTCTAAAAATACAATCGAAAAATATGAGAAACAAAATGGATACCAGTAACACAACCACATTACCGCTCAGCTTCTTGGAATGTAAATAAAAAGTGGCGGGGTTAAGCTAGTTTTATGTGCCCAAATATTTCAATAATTGTATGCCTAATACAAATAAAGACAAAACTTACATGAACGAAGATTCTGGTTATACATGCCTTGAACATACACGCTCTGTAAAACGCTATCATGCAAAATAAATATATGCTGCGCATGGACAGCCATGCATATAATTAAATTCGATTTTGAAATTTGCACATAATATTCCAAAAAGATTATAAAGAAGATATATTATATGTAATCTATATGTGTAGTTGTTTTTATGCAACGCATGCCTAGAAATGTGTATAACTATGCAACTATTGAAATAATTTGACATCATTGATTACACGTTACAGAGCACCCAGAACATTAACAAAGGGAAATAATACACCCCAATGTACCATTTACTGTTTGATGCCAGACAAATTAACTACTTGTTTAGAAATAGGTGGTGCCATACACAACATAAACGTCAGAGAAAATCGAATGGGCAATTAGGAATAGACAATCTAGAGAGACATTGGGCACACATGACACAGAACGAGGCAAATAAAGCAAAAAGTACAAAACAGTTAACTTGATATAGAGCAACAACGAAAAATCCGGGGCTTCCGTAGGGTAAGCAGTTCTTGCATGATGTTCAGTAATACACTATTATTGAGAAATGGATTAGTGGAATGTACACACACGATCGAAGAGAACTGATGATGTAGCTTTATCCAAAACAATCATGTTTTATTCTGTTCGGGTAAAAAAAAACTGGGAAAACTCCAGTAAAAAAGACCTGCCTTAAAATTGAGAAAGCTCTCTCTCTCTCTCTCTCTCTCTCTCTCTCTCTCTCTCTCTCTCTCTCTCTCTCTCTCTCTCTCTCTCTCTCTCTCTCTCTCATCGGACTTGGCTGTACAGATGAGCAGCATGAAGTTTGTTTTATAAGAACCAGCAACTGCTTACCCTTCACGAGTACCTGAGTTCAACGCCGGTTTTTTGGGTCCTTTTTCCTCATGCTATTTAGCTTGTTGTGCTGTCCTTTTAATAGAATAGTTTTATGTGTCTTTACGTTCTGAGTTCCGTGTTGTGATGTGCATTACGATATCCGCATAAAACGATGTTCGGTTCTTTTTACCTCCAATTGTTTGTATGAGGGCCCGTGTCTTACTTGTATGAGGGCTCCTGTCTTGTTTGTATGAGGACTCGTGTCTTGTTTGTATGAGGGCTCGTGTCTTGTTTGTATGAGGACTCGTGTCTTGTTTGTATGAGGGCTCGTGTCTTGTTTGTATGAGGACTCGTGTCTTGTTTGTATGAGGGCTCGTGTCTTGTTTGTATGAGGGCTCGTGTCTTGTTTGTATGAGTGCTCGTGTCTTGTTTGTATGAGGGCTCGTGTCTTGTTTGCATGAGGGCTCGTGTCTTGTTTGTATGAGGACTCGTGTCTTGTTTGTATGAGGGCTCGTGTCTTGTTTGTATGAGGGCTCGTGTCTTGTTTGTATGAGGGCTCGTGCCTTGTTTGTATGAGGGCTCGTGTCTTGTTTGTATGAGGGCTCGTGTCTTGTTTGTATGAGGGCTCGTGTCTTGTTTGTATGAGGGCTCGTGTCTTGCTTGTATGAGGACTCGTGTCTTGTTTGTATGAGGGCTCGTGTCTTGTTTGTATGAGGGCTCGTGTCTTGTTTGTATGAGGGCTCGTGTCTTGTTTGTATGAGGGCTCGTGTCTTGTTTGTATGAGGACTCGTGTCTTGTTTGTATGAGGGCTCCTGTCTTGTTTGTATGAGGGTTCGTGTCTTGGTTGTATGAGGGCTCGTGTCTTGTTTGTATGAGGGCTCGTGTCTTGTTTGTATGAGGACTCGTGTCTTGTTTGTATGAGGGCTCGTATCTTGTTTGTATGAGGGCTCGTGTCTTGTTTGTATGAGGGCTCGTGTCTTGTTTGTATGAGGACTCGTGTCTTGTTTGTATGAGGGCTCGTGTCTTGTTTGTATGAGGACTCGTGTCTTGTTTGTATGAGGGCTCGTGTCTTGTTTGTATGAGGGCTCGTGTCTTGTTTGTATGAGGGCTCGTGTCTTGTTTGTATGAGGACTCGTGTCTTGTTTGTATGAGGGCTCATGTCTTGTTTGTATGAGGGCTCGTCTCTTGTTTGTATGAGGGCTCGTGTCTTGTTTGTATGAGGACCCGTGTCTTGTTTGTATGAGGGCTCGTGTCTTGTTTGTATGAGGGCTCGTGTCTTGTTTGTATGAGGGCTCGTGTCTTGTTTGTATGAAGGCTCGTGTCTTGTTTGTATGAAGGCTCGTGTCTTGTTTGTATGAGGGCTCGTGTCTTGTTTGTATGAGGGCTCGTGTCTTGTTTGTATGAGGGCTCGTGTCTTGTTTGTGTTATTTGTGTTTGTTTACGTGTGGTGATGTCCAGCACGTGTTGTGTTGTGTTTTTGTATTTGTTTTCTTCGTCTTGTATCCCCTGTGTTGCCACTTACTCGGGATTGTTCATGTGTGATTGCTCCTTCGCTATTCTCTGACGTTTAATTCCTCTCAAAATGACACAAGTCACCTGTAATGTTGGCTTCATGCAATGTAAGTTCTTTGGTAAAATTCAGACGTAAGAAGAATATGATGTATTTTGTATTGATTTCTACATTAATATATGTGAACCGTGTCCTCTAATTATATTTATTGTGTCTTATCGCTGGAAGATACTTTTGATTAATTGTTTGATGTTCAGTGGCAAATATTTCATGCATATACAAGACGAGAGCAAGTTCCGGAACTACCTACCCTTCCGCAGCACCTGAGTTCACCCCCGGTTTTTAGTGGAGTACGTGTTACTCGATCATTAGTTTTATGTGTATGTTTTGTAGATCGTTGTTTGTCCTTTTGAACTTTTATTTTACCATTGTGTTGTCTGTTCTTAGATTTCCGGATTCTGATTACCCCTTTGATATCTTCAAACTCTTCAACAATATCATAAATTATACAGTAATCAGAAAGGAGTGTGACAACAGTGGCAACAACTTTTGACTGGCACTGGAAAAGTATACGGTGCTGGTAGAAATAAAGCTAGCCTTGTGTAGCAGCTACAATGTGAGATACGCTTGATGTTGATTAATTTAACATCCATGTATGTCATGTTAAGAAATAACCTTCATAGCTAATACAATAATTCGTTATAATCTAGGAGCGGTCGTGCTCTTGGTCGTATCAGTGTCTATCACCACCAAAGTTGGGAGTTCGAGCTTAGTTCATGGCGTGGTGTTCTCGATACAACATTATGTCATAAAGTTTGTCAGTGATTTACGACAGATCGGTGGTTTTCTCCACCGATAAAACTGACCACCACGATATAACTGAAATATTGTTGAAAGTGACGTTAAACACCATAAACCAAACCAACCATTGTAAAGTCTCATATTGTAAACGATTATTTGTGTTATTCAGATCTTAATTCAGATTAAATATAAACTAGCTGAATCCAGCCTCTTTTTTGATTGAAATGCATGTAATAAGTCAGGAAAGTGAACGTTAATGTATATGTGTGTGTTAGTTATAATCGTTGTGCCTGTGTTTCTACGAATTGTCGATATACTTTCGGAACTGTTCCGACAGTATGGTATTGTTTTATTTGAATTTTATTTCTCAACATTTCACGCTGAAGACGTGCTATGCGTAATTTGTAATTCCATTTATATAGTTGTCCATCACTGAAGATCTTATAATGACTGACAGATGAAGAACAACTATAAAAGTTGTGGTTTTTAAATTTTACGCGAGTTTCAGGTGTTATGTCTTGTCACGGTCAGCTACTACCGTATTCAGTCTTTTTTTTTATAAAATTAAAACTCAACTATCAGTGTTATGAATGTATTAAATATTCTACTTTCATTTCTATTAGTTTAAGACACGTCACATAATTTTCTATTTTTATCATATTGTACTGTGAATCAGTGTCAGTTTTTTCTATTATGTACTCCAGTGCTGCTATTGGTTTAAATATGTCTCGTGTTTGTTTCGCACTCCACCTTGAATTGTATTTGTTTTTAAATATTTGACAAGATTATCACGATATATGGCGCTAGAGGAACAGGAACTGCTTACCCTATCGGAACACATGAGTTCGCACCCGGTTTTAATGGTGTTCGTGTTACTCACTTTGTTGTCACATTTTGAGTTCCGTGTTTTGATGTTTCCTACAATTTCCGATGATCGTCTTTTATCCTATTAGCTTTGAAGGGGGTTCATGTTTTTTTTTATGTCATTTGTATTTATTCACTTATACTGGTGTCAAATACAATAATTGTATCAGATAATGCTCGTGTCATTTAACCAGGCTTACTGGGAGGGGGTTTCAACCGGGGCGGCGCGCCGGGGCCCATGACAAATAAACAAGTAGAAAGCTGTTTTCTAAATCACAATTCATCAATTCATTTTTGTGGTACTGATTCCTTGCTTATGACACACCGAGGTGGACTTAGTTTGAGTATCATTATTTGGAGAATTGGAGGAGGAGTACCAAGCTTCCTTTTGCCCTGGGGCCCAAAAAATCTCTTGGTGGCCCTGCATATAAAAGTGACACGACGAGTGCCACTGGCGGTGCAGGACCAGCTATCCCTACCACAGCCTTCACCTCCACATATCCTCAGTTCCTAGCATGGTTCGTGTTGCTCAATCGTTGGTGGTCTATATATTATTTTGTGGATCATTGTTTGCTTTTTTTTTCTTTTGGCCGTTTTATTGTTTGTCCTTCTTCGATTGTCAGCTTTTGGTTGGTATGTTGCTAGCTTCAAACTTTTCACAGAAGACATTCAAAAACTATTATTGTGTATTTGAATAAATCCAAGAGTAAATATAAAAAAAAACAAATACCAAATTAAATATTATTGATAATATTTAATGAATGAAATTGAGGTAAATCAATGAAGTATCTTACACAGAAAAGGTGTTAAGACTATTAACATATAAAAGATATACAAGCATTGTAAATCAGCCATTCAACCATTCACTCTTTGAGCAAACATTATGCTGAGCACAGAGTTACTGATAAGGGATTAAGATTCTACTGATTTTTATCATCTGAACACGAACTATGATGAATATAAATGATCTTGTTCTCTTAACATTTGAAATTTAAACAATCAAAAAGACAGGTAATTGTAACATTGAAGAGTTGCAAAGTCTCACAAATCATCTTTTGAACACCAAAAGGTCGGATGAAACCCTTTTGGATCCCCTTAAAAAGATCTTAGAAAGGGCTCACTTTACAATAAGCTTTGTAACATTTAAAACATGGAAAGTTAAAAAAATAATAGTGATTTTTAAAATTCTTGTTTTCAAGGCAACGGCAGCCATTTTGAAACTTTCAATCACTTCTATATAACAATAGGTCCGATCTTTCCTCCCCAGTAAAAGTGATGAAAAACATCAATGATCTAATTTAACTAAACCTTATTTATAGAACCTGGTTGAATCTGTGGAAAGCGATTCGGAGAAGGATTTTTTTCTCGATATTATTAAAATGAAAAACACTGAACTGTTACAAAGTACCAAACTCCGGACAGTTTTCGTATCCACTACCGAACGTGGTTCATCCGCTGGATACAATGGAGAGTAGTGTGCGGACCGGAGCTGGAACGGCAATTGAGTTTGACAAAGTACCACACTCTCGAAATAATTCTAACATCCAAGTGGAAAATAGTACAAACAGAGGCAACATCGATACCCGTAATACAAATATACATAACCAATCATGTTCCTGGACAGCCGGGGTTAAACTAGTTTTATGGGACAGAAACTCCATTCTTAGTGAAATGATTTAAAATCACGGGTGTCACTAGTAGAGAAGGCACTGCCTTCCCTTCCGGAGCACCTGAGTTCATCCCCACTTTTCAGTGGGTTTTTAGTGGGGCTCGTGTTACTCGATCTTTAGCTTTATGTGTATTTTTTGTAGATCGCTGTTTGTCTTTTTGTACTTTTTTCTTTTGACACTTGTGTTGTCTGTCCTTCTTCCATTTACGGATTCTGATTACCCCTTTGGTATCTTTAAACTCTTCTTAAACAGATAGAATAGCAAAAAAAAATATTGGTTGTCTAATTCAAATTAAATCAAAAACTTACTGTTAAAAGAAAATGTCAAAACAAAAATAATTCTATGACTTAGATTTAAAAAGGTTGCTTGAGGTCAATATCAAAGCTGAAGAAAACATGATTCTTTAACATAGATCACAACAAATAACGTTCTGTTTCAAGTAAACATGAGGAAAAATAAATCAATACAAAGGCTCTGGAAACAATAATTTCCAAAACGTAAAACAATATAAATAATGTTCTGTTACACGATAAGCTGAGGAAAAAAAATCCCCAACACAAAACCATTATAGTGGTATTTTACAAGTAAGATTGAAGAAAAAATAATTCGTTAACTTCAATCAAAACAAATTACTTCCTAAAATAGGGGAATGTCAAAGCTCAAAGCTTAAATCAAAACAGCTAACATTCTCTGATAAAAAGATATGAACTCAAATCAAAATAAAATAACGTTGTGTTTCATGTAAATTTTAAATTTGGGGAAAAACATATAATTCCCCATCTTAAATCAAACAAAAGACGCTCTATAACAAGTGGAACTGAAGTAAAATAATTCGTTAACTTTAATCCAAACAAATAACTTCCTAATACAAGGGACTGTCAAAGCTCAAAGCTTAAATCAACACAGCTAATATTCTCTGATAAATAAATATGAAAGCTTAAGAAAAATATTTCCTAGCTTAGCTCAAAACAGATAAAGTTCTATGATAGATAAATATGAAAACTGCAGAAAATATAATTTTCCAACATAACTCAAAACAGCTAACATTCTCTGATAAATATAAATATGAAAACTGAAGAAAACATAATTCCTTAACTTAGATTAAAAGACTTAACAGTCTCTTATAAATAAATATGAACTTAAATCAACATAAAATATCTTTGTGTTTCATGTAAATTTAACAGTTGAGGAAAAACAAGTAATTCCCTTAAATTAAACAAAAGACGCTCTATAAGAAGTGGAGCTGAAGTAAAAATAATTCGCTAACTTCAATCTAAGTATCTTCTTATTGCAAAAGAATATCAAAGCTGAAAGTTTATATCAAAAGAGCTGATCAATAAATGTGAAAGCTGAAGAAAATATAACTCCCTAACTTATCTCGAAACTGTTACCATTCTGCTACAAATAACGTTCCAGCACAATAAACTCCGCACCTGAATTAGCCCCCGGGTTTTAGTGGGGTTCGTGTTACTCGATCTTTATGTGTATGTTTTGTAGATCGTTGTTTGTCCTTTTGTACTTTTTCTTTTGGCATTGTGTTGTCTGTTCTTCTTCGATATACGGATTCTGATTACCCCTTTGGTATCTTCAAACTCTTCTTAATGTTAAAATAATAACATGCTGTTACATGTAAAGCTGAGGAGAAAAAAAGTTCCTTAATCCAAACTACTTTCCCTTCCGGAGAACATGATTTCAACTCCGAGGTCTTAGTGAGGGTTATATTGGTACAACGTTGGTTTTCTGCGTAGTGTTTTGTGGACCAATGTTTGTCTATTTGTCCTTCCTAATACAAGGGACTGTCAAAGCTCAAACCTTAAATCAACACAGCTAATATTCTCTGATCAATAAATATGAAAGCTAAAGAAAAAATATTTCCTAACTTAACTCAAAACAGCTCGCATTATCTAATAAATAAATATGAACGATGAAGAAGAAAAAATAATTCCCTATCTTAACTCAAAACAGATAAAGTTCTATGATAAATAAATATGAAAGCTGCAGAAAATATCATTCCCCAACATAACTCAAAACAGTTAACATTCTCTGATAAATATAAATATGAAAACTGAAGAAAACATAATTCCTTAACTTAACTCAAAACAGTTAACAGACTCTTACAAATAAATTTGAACTTAAATCACCATAAAATATCCTTGTGCTTCATGTAAATTTAAAAGTTGGGAAAAAACAAGTAATTCCCTTAGGTCAAACAAAAGACGCTCTATAAGAAGTGGAGCTGAAGTAAGAATAATTTGTTAACTTCAATCCAAACAACTTCTTATTGCAAAAGAATATCAAAGCTGAAAGTTTATATAAAAACAGCTGATAAATAAATATGAAAGCTGAAGAAAATATAGCTCCCTAACTTATCTCGAAACTGTTACCATTCTGCTACAAATAAAGTTCCAGCACAATAAACTCCGCAACCGAATTAACCCTCGGGTTTTAGTGGGGTTCGTGTTACTCGATCTTTATGTGTATGTTTTGTAGATCGTTGTTTGTCCTTTTGTACTTTTTCTTTTGGCCATTGTGTTGTCTGTTCTTCTTCGATATACGGATTCTGATTACCCCTTTGGTATCTTCAAACTTTTCTTAATGTTAAAATAATAACATGCTGTTACATGTAAAGCTGAGGAGAAAAAAAGTTCCTTAATCCAAACTACTTTCCCTTCCGGAGAATATGATTTCAACTCCGAGGTCTTAGTGGGGGTTATATTGGTCAAACGTTAGTTTTCTGCGTAGTGTTTTGTGGACCAATGTTTGTCTATTTGTCCTTCCTAATACAAGGGACTGTCAAAGCTCAAACCTTAAATCAACACAGCTAATATTCTCTGATAAATAAATATGAAAGCTTAAGAAACAATATTTCCTAACTTAACTCAAAACAGCTCGCATTATCTAATAAATAAATATGAACGATGAAGAAGAAAAAATAATTCCCTAACTTAACTCAAAACAGATAAAGTTCTATGATAAATAAATATCAAAACTGCAGAAAATATAATTTCCCAACATAACTCAAAACAGCTAACATTCTCTGATAAATATAAATATGAAAACTGAAGAAAACATAATTCCTTAACTTAGCTCAAAACAGTTAACAGTCTCTTATAAATAAATATGAACTTAAATCAACATAAAATATCTTTGTGTTTCATGTAAATTTAACAGTTGGGGAAAAACAAGTGATTCCCTTAAGTCAAACAAAAGACGCTCTATAAGAAGTGGAGCTGAAGTAAGAATAATTTGCTAACTTCAATCCAAACAACTTCTTATTGCCAAAGAATATCAAAGCTGAAAGTGTATATCAAACAGCTGATAAATAAATATGAAAGCTGAAGAAAATATAGCTCCCTAACTTATCTCGAAACTGCTACCATTCTGCTACAAATAAAGTTCCAGCACAATACACTCCGCACCTGAATTAACCCCCGGGTTTTAGTGGGTTCGTGTTACTCGATCTTTATGTGTATGCTTTGTAGATCGTTGGTTGTCATTTTGTACTTTTTTCTTTTGGCCATTGTGTTGTCTGTTCTTCTTCGATATACGGATTCTGATTGCCCCTTTGGTATCTTCAAACTCTTCTTAAGGTTAAAAATAATAACGTGCTGTTACATGTAAAGCTGAGGAGAAAAAAGTTCCTTAATCCAAACTACTTTCCCTTCCGGACAACATGAATTCAACCCCGGGGTGGGGGTTATATTGGTCAAACGTTAGCTTTCTGCGTAGTGTTTTGTGGACCAATGCTTGTCTATTTGTCTTTTTTCTTTTTGCCACATACAGCTTCTCATTCTCCCCTTTGGTATCTTCGAACCTTTGTTAAATCAATATAAAATAACGATCTGTTTCAACTAACTTTCTACGCTGAGGCAAAAATATTTCCCCAGCCGAACAAAATACGTTCTATAACAGAGTTGAAGTAATAATAATTTCAGTAAATACAAAAGAAGTTCCCAGTTTTCTGTATACTGTTTTGTCTTTGTCTTATCTTTCCTTTGGCCATTGTGTTGTCTGTCCTTCTTAGAATTACATCTTCCGATTACCCCTTTGATATCTTCAAACTTTTCTATGCACAAATTGACTACTCATGAAACATTGTTGAAAAATGGAACCTTAAACTAGATCAACATTTTATGTATGTGGACATCTACTCATTCATGATCTTGGAATTGCCCCTATGGCATCTTCCATTTTTTCGAAATCAACATAAAATAACGCTATGCTACAATTAAGCAATATGCGAATCGGAGTAAAAACTATATGCTCTATTATCATGTTTCCTCGTTATTGAGTAAAAATGATAGGAATGGAAATTTATCTTGTACGTCATGTGCATCACTATGTGACGTATCATCCAAGCTACTTGACCTTTGCACTCGTTGATCCTCCACTACAACATTGTTAGTACAACTAGAACTACGTCCATGAACTGACGAACTACTTACACTACTAGAACGTTGTGACCTTTTCGCACTAATAGGACGATGATGAACACATCCTGAATATTGCCCTTGCCCATGGCCACTATTGTCATTTTCTAAATTTCTTAAATTTTGCTCCTGTCGAGCTTTGCTTAAATTACTACAGGTTGGAAATACATTATCACAAACCTGAGTACTAATTTCACCACTTGAAGGGGGTACTCGATTGTCGAATACCATAGTGTTGCCGCCTATACTGTGAGCACGTTGTACTCGGTGATCACAATCACCAGTATTACCTGTACTTCTAGAACGTTGACGAACCTCGTTGATAGGCGTATTAAGCATTTTCGAATCACAATAATTTGGAACAAAATTTGTGAACACACCAGTTTCCGTGCTTGTCCTTTGTGGATATCTGAATACGGCTTGAACTTCATCAATTTGAGAATCGTGATCTAATGGTCGTATTTGTGTATTGTTTATTTCCTGAATGTCTGAACATGCCTGATTTGTAAAGTCAAATTTGGATGTAGTATATAAAGAAGTCGGACGTGGGACGGCATCAGTAGTGCAGGTCACTGGAGTCAATAAACTATGCAGTAAAGGTGAAGATATGTTGCCTTGGTTTCCAAGACGACTGGAACTTGAACATGTAGAAGTGGCTGATGCATTATGCTCGTTCCACTGTATCCTACTCGTTCCTTCGAAAATAGTCTTAGGTATATCTTCAGACATCCCTTCTTCATTATATTGTGATTGAGCAGAGGGATGTGTTCTAAATCCACCTAGAGAATTTTCATTTTGCAATATCCAGTTTACAATATCAGTATCTGAGGACATGTTTTCAGAGGTAGAAGTTCCTGATGAATCTAATAATTTAGTATGAGGTATTCTGGCATCGTGATCTGAATCTAAAACTAGTTGATGAGACTGACGACTAGTTTGAGGTATTCTGGAATTGTGGTTTGAATCTAATACTAATTGTTGAGGCTGATTAGTAAGAGATATTCTGGTATCGTGTTGTGAATCCAAAACACATTGTTGAGTTTGACGATTAGTATGAGATAGTCTGGTATCGTGCTGTGAATTTAAACCTAGTTGTTCAGGCTGACAACTTGTGTGAGATATTCTGGTATCGCGCTGTGAATCTAAAACTAGATATCCAGTCTTACAACTAGTATGAGGCATTCTGGTATCGTGTTCTGAATCTAACACTAGTTGTTCAGTCGGACGGCTTCTGGTAGAATATGCTGGTTGGACTGTATAAGATTGTCCTGTTGCCATTTCATTTTCAGACGAATATTGACCAGTCAATAGTGAATATAACTTTGATTTTTCTTTGACGTTTACGGAAGGATCTGACACTTCTGTTCGCTTAGGAATGTGTGCTGTCGCTTCTATGTTGTCGTCACCTCTTATTACGTTTTCAACGTTTGTATTTGTAGGTATATGACTAGAAATTAAAGATTCTAATAACCCGGTTGTAGTTGGTTGAGCACTGGTGTTATCAGTTTTCGGTGGACTTATACTTAGTTGCTGTACAAGATCCTCTGGAACTATTCCCTGGTCTATATCTTCACACCATTGTTTCTGCTAACATAAAAATACTAATAAGAATTGTGATTAATATTTTCAAATCACATGGTTATGAAACGTGAATATCTAACTTTGTGCGCTTAGAGAACAATCTAACATGTACGCTCACAAAGTCGAAAGAAAAGTTTGAATATACCAAAGATTGCCAAACGGATAATCAGAAGGCGTAACTCGAAGAAGGACAGATAATAACATGGAAAAAAGGGACAAAAGGACAAACAATGATCGAAGAAACACTAAAGATTGAGCAACACGAAACCCACTACAAACCGGGGGTGAACTCAAATGTTCCCGTTGGCTACGATGTTCCTGCTCAACTAGTGACACCCGTCGTGTTCTGTTAAACGATCGTCCGATATGGAAATTGTGTTAGGACACCATTATGCGTAAATAAATTTAAATAACATAAATAACACATGAGAACCAGAAAAAACAAATGATTTAAGATACTTTATTAGCAGAGCAACAACAGGTATAGCCAAAATATGAGTAGGTCATATTTTTCTGAGGGCGAAAAACCTTATCTTAATATAATAAAAAAAAATATATAGGAAATAAGAAGAGTTTGAAGATACCAAAGGGTTAATCAGAATCCGTAAATCGAAGAAGAACAGACAACACAATGACCAAAAGAAAAGGTACAAAAAGACAAACAACGATCTAGAAAACATACAAATAAAACTAAAGATCGAGTAACACGAACCCTACTAAAAACGGGGGTGAACTCAGGCGCTCCGAAAGGGTAAGCAGTTCATGCTCCACCAGTGGCACCCATCGTGTTAATCTAGTCACAAAGCCGGTGATATGTAATGAATAAGGAAAGGACCGGGAAGGGTTTACGACAAGTGGAACATATCCGTGGTCATTTGTGACACAGATATTCCATAGCAGTCAACCAATTCATATACATCTCAATACCACTTTATTTTATTTGCAAACCTTTTTTAATGTTCATTCATTCATGTTATATTTCGCGAATTCACAATCATATTCTCATTTTTAAAGGACATAGTATCAATATTTCTGGCAACTGTAGAGACCAGTGTAAAATCACGTATTCCACATTTTTCCACATTTTCCACATTGTCAGATAATTATAGTTTGAAAAAAAGTTTGAAGATACGAAAGGGATAATCAAAAGCCGTAAATCAAAGAAGGACAGAAAATACAATGGTCAAAAGAAAGAGGACCAAAGGACAAACAACGGTCTGCAAAACATTACACAGAAATATCGAGCAACACGAACATCGGTAGGGTAAGCAGTTCCCGCTCCACATGTTGCACCCGTCGTGATTCTATTGTTACACACCCGATGATGTCAGTAATGAGGAAATGACATTTGTGAATAACCATAATAAACGAATAAAGTACAAAATGTAATCGCTCTAAAAATATTGTAATTATTGTTAATTTCAATTTCACCCTTATTATTTGCTTAGAATTGTTTTTATTGAAATGTTAGATATAGACAAAATCTTTCTACTTACCAAAATAGAGGACAAGTACGAAAAGAACTTAATTGTTTGAAACTCTTGATCAAGAACCATAAGAACGTCTTTTAGCTCTAATCAATGGTCATCCTGGTCAATCGTAACTACTCGGCCATTCTCGCTACCCTGCAAATAACCTCGTACGTATATAGTAGAAGTTCTTCTTAAATTGTTTGCCGGAAGCTAAGTTAAGCTAAGCCGCACAAAAATACAGTCCACGAAAATCCATTAAAGAAGACATACTAAGTAAAATCTAATCATGCAAAACTAATTAAAACTTTAATTGAAATATTGAAATATAGAAAATTGCTTAAAATATAACTTTATCAAACTTTCATGTAAATGACATGTGAAAAGTAGTGCGATTTATACGCCTAATGCATACGAGGTTATTTGCAGGGTAGCGAGAATGGCCGAGTAGTTACGATTGCATCCTGGTACCACATAATGATTCTTCTGATATTGCATGTTGATATAACTTTTTTTTTCACTTGTCTATTCGACTACATTAAATATGTGTGGGACCTATGAGTACTTTGCAGCTGTTTCCCCTTTTTCTAAATCAATTATAATTGCACGTCTGGGCAGTGGGAAGCCAAACGAATCGAGATATGAATTTGCAGGACACGTTGTCGTGATGGCAGAAAAAAGATTCGGGTGAAGTAATAATAAAAGATTGTTATATTTTCAAAACGGGTGATTATTATTTATGGTTATGGGGCTGTCATTGTCGTGATCGCATGGTAGTTGGATTAACAACTATCTGTGCTATCGGTGTCTTTCATCACTAACGTTGTGAGTTCGAGTCCCGTTCATGACGAGGTGTACACGATGCAACATTATGTGATAAAGTTTGTCAGTGACTTGCGACAGGTCGATGGGTTTCTCTGGGTACTCCGGTTTCCTCCACCAATAAAACTGACTGCCACGATATAACTAAAATATTGTTGAAAGTTACGTTAAACACCACTAATAGGAAGACGATGAACACATCCTGAATATTGCCCTTGCCCATGGCCACTATTGTCATTTTCTAAATTTCTTAAATTTTGCTCCTGTCGAGCTTTGCTTAAATTACTACAACATGATTAAATATGAATCATTGTCAGTATATCAAATAAAAAATGTCAAATCCTGCTGACTGTACTATAGGTGACTCTGTACAAGTAAAAAAATACAACATGGTTAAATATGAATCATTGTCAGTATATCAAATAAAAAATGTCAAATCCTGCTGACTGTACTACAGGTGCCTCTGTACAAGTAAAAACATACACCATGGTTAAATATGAATCAGTCAGTATATCAAATTGTCCGGAAATAAAGTAAAATTTCTAAGAACAAAAATTGTAAGAGAGTATGATAGAATGATGTATGGGCGTGTTTATTACTCTTGTATAAAGTAGTAAAAAAAATAACTCAGAAAAAGTTTAGCACAGATAACTGACAATACTGGTGCGTTTTATATACAAGATATTGGTAATGTTTTTAAATATCTATTACATCAAAACCGCATCAATTGTGTGTTCTTTGGAGTGCTCACCTCGACTGCGGTAGGTCATGGGTTTGAACCCCGATCGGGTCAAACCAAAAACGATAAAATTGGTATTTGTTGCTTCTCGGCTAAGCACGCAGCATTAAAGAGAAAGAGCAAAAACTGTTTGGACCTGAATCAGGATAATGTGTCTGATGGGGCCGCATGTCTATCCGCGAACTGTTGCTTCAGTGGGCTAGCATTATAAACTAGAAATGTGTGCATCACAAAATACGCCCGTCTATATAAATTATCAAACGGTATAATGATAATGATCCCAAAATAAATAGGGTTCTTCCCCTTACACAGGGGAATCATGTGGCCAAGTTTGGTAAAGATCCAATATACAGAACTAAAGTTATCGTGCGGACACGATCCTGTTGTCAACAATTTTATTCATAGTAACGGTGACCTTGACTTTTGACTTAATGGCCCCAAAATAAATAGGGTTCTTCCCCTTTCACAGGGGAATCATGTGGCCAAGTTTGTTAAAGATCCAATATATAGAACTAAGTCATTGTGCGGAACGACCCTGTTGTCAAAAATTATATTCATAGTAACAGTGACCATGACCTTTGACTTAATGACCCCAAATTAAATAGGGTTCTTCCCCTTCCACAGGGGAATCATGTGGTCAAGTTTGGTAAAGATCCAATATACAGAACTAAGGTTATCATGCGGAAACGACCTTGTTGTCAAAAATTATATTTATAGTAAGTGACCTTGACCTTTGACATATTGACCCCAATATAAAAATGATTCTTCCTCTTCCACAGTGCAATTATGTGGTAAAGTTTGGTAAAGATCCAATATACAGAACTAAAGTTATAGTGCGGAAACGACCCTGTTGTCAAAAATTATATTTATAGTAATGGTGACCTTGACCTTTGACCTAATGATCCCAAAATAAATAGGGTTCTTCCTCTTCTACAGGGGAATCATGTGGCCAAGTTTGGTAAAGATCCGATATGCACAGAACTAGAACTAAAGTTATTGTGCGGAAACCTGTGTGAACGCCCACTCGCCATACCCAATCATGATAGTATTGTACAATGTAATTGGATATACATCGACATTCATTATTAGTGCCTTTCACAACTGAGTTTGATTCCCGACCATGGTGATGTGTAATCAATACAACATTGTGTGATAAATTTTTAAAAGTCATAAAAGGGTATGCAACAATTCCTCCCTTTTTAGACAAGTCTTAAAAAGGCAAGAAATCATGCAACCAATAATTTACAGTATCAGAGTCAGTTCGTTGATAATGACAATATCACTCTGTGAGAACATAGGGTAACAGGACAACTGACCATATAACCATTTAAAACATGGAAGTGAGGTCTGCGACGGCACCACTAACCAAACCAACAGGTTAAGTCATCAAAAAAGAAAAAATTCAACTGTAAATATATTTAATATCCAACTGTACACATTTATAATAACATTCGGAAAACACAAATTCATTCAAAAATTAAAAAAATGACGACAGGAATATATAAAAACACTAAATATGACCATGACAAATTATATGATTTACGGACTTACCGTATTAAACTTATGAACTGAATTCAATATAATAAACTTTTAAATAAAAAAATTAAAACACTAAAGCTAAATGAATCGTTTATAACTGTATAACAAAAATTTAAATACCTGCAAATATATTACGATTGCTGTTAAGCGTCTGTTCTTTCAGAGGACCTGGCAGTTAATATAACCATCCCGGAACGCAAATCTACCTGGGTTTGCTCGAATAGTTTTCGTGCCAAGCATGCAATTTACAGTGCTAGTATAGCGACGTTTACAAGAAAAGCCGTCAGCCACATTCATAAATCATGATGAATATGATGGAACAATGAATGAATGAATGAATGAAACAAATAACATCTACACTTTTCCATAAAATAACTACATTTTGTACATTTGTATTATGGTGACATATTCCCCCTCCAAAAATAATATTCAGTCACTGAATCCATAGGGGGAAACATCAACATCCCACAAAACAATAACATGTTTATGTACAATAATATATACAAATTACGTTCGTTTATATCAATGGTGGTTTCTAAATGACGTGTCCATGCGGCACTCGGTGCATGAGTAGAATGTACCCCATCTACCAATCTTGCATAAATGTAACGAGTTTTCTTTCCATTTCTCTTATGAACATAAGAATGTAAGAATGGAGATACAACCCCATTTTCCAGATTTTTTTTAATGGTATAGCTATTCACTGTGTAAAGGATAGAATTTAGCTGTTCCTGCATAATAGGATATTCTGTTTTATGTTTCAAATGGACAGTTTTACAAATGTCTTGTGGGAGTTCCATTTTTTGAAACTGATGGTTATTATTGTACAACTTTAAATCCTATATTTCCCATTCGTTTCTTAACATCTGATATAGTATTTTGTATATATAAAACATGTTCTTTCTCTAAATTGAGATAAAAAGAGCTTGAAGATACCAAAGGGGCAATCAGAATCTGTATATCTAAGAAGAACAGACAACACAATGGCCAAAAGAAAAAGTACAAACAACGATCTACAAAACATACATATAAAACTAAAGATCGAGTAACACGAACCCAACTAAAAACCGGGGTGAACTCATGTGCTCCGGAAGGGTAATCAGTTCCTGCTCCACTAGTGGCACCCATCGTGTTAATCTTTTTACAAACTCGGTAATTCCTCGTACTTTTCCTTCTTGTCTCGAGTTAAAGTACATATATCTGGGATTCCAGCAATAAAATACACTATTTTAGGGTCAATGTTATTAGGCAGGTGTTTTCCGACCAAATCACGCAGTTGACTATAAGTTCCACCTGACAGAATGTTAACTTGCTTACACTTCACCTGACTCATGCTACGACCACGACTTTATCCAAAAACTTACCTATAATTCTCAATGACGCATCAGCATAACTCATCACAAATTTGTCATCACCGTTATCATCAATGATGACGTTCCCCGCCTCACACATAATACTGCAGGAATCTCCAGGTTTCTGTACATTTTTGATTGTTAATACTGTTTTGTCATCACTCAGCTGGTATTTCTGGGATGGACTTGAACCGACTGAAATAACATTTGAATATTAATAAATATATCATATTGAATCGTCTTTCCTCGTCATCAGCAATCACTTGAAAAACATAAAGAAGTGGGACCAGGAAAGTTTGAAGATGGTTTGGTTTGTGTTGTTTAACGCCACTTTCAACAATATTTCAGCTATATCATGACGATGAGTTTTATTGGTGGAGGAAACCGGAGAACCCTAAGAAAACCACCGACCTGCCGCAAGTCACTGACAAACTTTATCACATGATGTTGTATCGAGTACACCTCGCCTGAACGGGATTTGAACTCACAACGTTAGAAGTTTAAAGATACCAAAGAGGTAACCACAATACTATGGCTAAAAGAAAAAGGACAAAAAGACAAAACAATGGTTAACATAACACTACAAAGAAAATTAACGTTAAAAAAACAAGAATTCCACTAAAAATAAAGGGTTAAAATCAGGTGCTCACTTCCAGGGGTGGATCCAGGGGGCACCAGCGCGCGCACCCCCCCCCCCCCCTCCTAAAATTGGAAAAAATAAGATTTTTTGGCGTAAAATCGTGATTTTTCACACAAAATACCACAAACATTTTAGCGCCTCCCTCCGCTCGGCACAATTTTTTTAAATCCACCCCCTTTAGCTTGAAATCCTGGATCCGCCCCTGACTTATATAAGCTTTCTCTTCGATTCAAAGAATGATTGGATTTTTTTTGTTAAAAACATGTCTTGTTATTATTATGCAATTATTATAAAGAAAATTGAAATTGTACTTCAAACAAAATAAATCAAAATGAGTACATAGGTATATTAACATGCTATGTTCACATTTGTTGGTATTGGGTGTTCTACAGACAATCTCTATCAGCAATTTTTCAGTTATATCATGGCGAGAACAAGTTGATTTTCAATGAGATGATGATGATGAGGTCCGCTTTGTACTAGACCAACACCCTTAGTTAGATTTTAATAGTGCTAGTTCACTGAAACAACAGTCTGTGGATAAACATTTTGCTCCACTCAGACACATTATCCTGATTGCGTGGTTAGCGGAGAATCAACAAACACCAATTTTATAATCTTTGGATGGATCTGATCAGGGCTTGAACCCATGATCTACTGCACCTGAGGCGAGCATGCTAACCATTACACCACCAATGAACCCATGATCTACTGCACCTGAGGCGAGCATACTAACCATTACACCACCAATGAACCCATGATCTACTGCACCTGAGGCGAGCATGCTAACCATTACACCACCAATGAACCCATGATCTACTGCACCTGAGGCGAGCATGCTAACCATTACACCACCAATGAACCCATGTTCTACTGCACCTGCGGCGAGCATGCTAACCATTATACCACCAATGAACCCATGATCTACTGCACCTGAGGCAAGCATACTAACCATTACACCACCAATGAACCCATGATCTACTGCACCTGAGGCGAGCATGCTAACCATTACACCACCAATGAACCCATGATCTATTGCACCTGAGGCGAGCATCCTAACCATTACACCACCCATGAACCCATGATCTACTGCACCTGAGGCAAGCATGCTAACCATTACACCACCAATGAACCCATGATCTACTGCACCTGAGGCGAGCATGCTAACCATTACACCACCAATGAACCCATGATCTACTGCACCTGAGGCGAGCATGCTAACCATTACACCACCAAAGAACCCATGATCTATTGCACCTGAGGCGAGCATGCTAACCATTACACCACCAATGAACCCATGATCTACTGCACCTGAGGCAAGCATGCTAACCATTACACCACCAATGAACCGATGATCTACTGCACCTGAGGCGAGCATGCTAACCATTACACCACCAATGAACCCATGATCTACTGCACCTGAGGCGAGCATGCTAACCATTATACCACCAATGAACCCATGATCTACTGCACCTGAGGCGAGCATGCTAACCATTACACCACCAATGAACCCATGATCTACTGCACCTGAGGCGAGCATGCTAACCATTACACCACAAATGAACCCATGATCTACTGCACCTGAGGCGAGCATGCTAACCATTATACCACCAATGAACCCATGATCTACTGCACCTGAGGCGAGCATGTGAACCATTACACCACCAATGCGGTCCAACAGTTGAGTGCTCTACAGAAAATCTCTACGAGACCAACAGATCAGTGATGGACCCAGTATACTTACTTTGATTTTGAGGTAATAACTCCCCATTACGACGCCACAGGGGTGCTGTTGGTGGACGTTCATTTTTTAATGATCTCATTTTACACACAAATATAGCATCATCTCCACGAGGCACAACACGAGGTTTTGCTACAAAATAAATGTGATTGTGATGCTAAAATAAAAGTTAGATCATGTATTTATGGATACTATTCTATTTCTTCTCCATTAATGAACGCATTCCACTATGTAAACAATCTTTGCCTTTTAAAATTTGTTTCACCTACTTCCCCAAAAGCCAAATTTAGAAAAAAATTATATTTATTCAAACAAATTCTTTTATAATTTTCACTTGTCTAAATCCAGTTTTACTTGTCCCAGGCTTGGGGCAAGTGATTAGCACGAAGACTGTGTTAACATATGAAAATGCTAATTTACATTTTTTGAATGGTCTTGTTATATGGAGAGCGAGTTATTGTTGTTTAACACAAACATATCAATTTTTCAGCCATATCATGGACAGAACAAAATATATTAGATGATGATGTCTGCTTTGTACAAGACGAATGCGTTTAGTTGAATTCTCAGTGCTCATTGAAACAACAGTAGACATGTTGCTTCACTCTTGACACATTATTCTGATTCAACCAGTTGTACAATATTTATTAGAGTGAGTGAGTAATCGTTGTTAAATGCCAAATGAGCAATTTTTCAGCGATATCATGGTGAGAATAAGTTACATTCAATGAAATGATGTAGATGTCCGCTTTGTTCTATAGACCAACAGCTGAGTTTTATTTGCTTAGTGCTAACTCACGGAAACAACAGTCCACGGACAGACATGTCGCTCCACTCGTACACATTATTCTGATTCCGAGCCAATCAGTCTTTGTAATACTCCTAAATACGGTTCAGAATTAATTAGTTGATTGATTTTTGGTGCTTAACGCCACTTTCAGCATTATTTCAGCTATACTGCTGAAAGTGGCGTTAAACACAGAATTAATTAGAATAAAGACTTACAAGTAACATTGAGGAACACTTCTGACACTCCAATTCCGGCATAGTTAATTCCTTTACATTTGTAGGTTCCCTCGTCATCCTCCGTCAGCTGTTTAATGATCAGATCACGTCTTATAGTGTTGTCTTTAAAGGAATACTTCAATCCTGGCTCTATCGCTCTGTTGTCTGGTGTCAGCCATTCAATATCAGGGAATGGACTGAAATATGTGTTGAGTTATAATATATATACATTTCATTTTATACTAGAAATTTCACTGCAAGATATATATATGTAAGACTCAGATCGACGTCCAGCCTCTAATTGACATCCAATCCTCAAATCCATGTCTGATTTCTATGTCATAGACATCTGTTCCTCAGATCTATGTCCTTTTTCAAATTCTCAAATCTATGGCCGTTTCTCACTTTCTCAAATCGACGTCACCGACGTATGTTCTAAGCTCTAACCCTAACCAATAAATCAGCCATAAATCTCAGAATTTAGAAAGGACGCCGATTTGAGAATGCCCTTAAATCGGACCACAATTTGAGATAAAGACGTCAGTGGATGCAAATTTGGGTCCGGACGTTGATCTGAGTCTATATTTATATACTTTTATTGATTTGTGTTTTGAGAATAAATTTGTCTGCTTTGTATTTGACCAACATGCTTAAGTTTGATTTTTATGGTGCTAGCTCACTAAAAATGCAACAGTCAAGGGGTAGACATGTTGTTCAACTCGGACACATTAAGTCTGATTCTGAGACGATCAGTCTTCCTCTTACTCTTTACTGCTGTAATTTGAAGATTTTGTGATTACGGAAATATTCACATTGATACCGTTATTCATTCCGGAATTTCAAAACTGTATAGTTTCTCTCCCCTATACCCATTTTTCTCCTGACAATTTTGTTTGATCTTTGATGTGGCTTGAAATGTTCATGGAAGTCACCCGAATTAACTGATTATCATTTACAAATTGAAACAAATAAAGTTATGACAGACAGGAACTTGTTATTTCTCAACATGACCATGAATGACAAAAACGAAACAATTGATGTGTGCTTAGTGGAGAAGCAGCACATACCAGTTTATAGTTTTTGGTCTGATGCCATCAGGACTGGAACCAACGATCTACCGCTCTTGAAGCGTGCACGCTAACCATTACACCACCGATGGTGAAGCGGTCCATACGATCTACCGCACTTGAGGCGTGCACGCTAACCATTACACCACCGATGATGAAGCGTCCATGCGATCTACCGTACTTGAGGCGTGCACGCTAACCATTACACCACCGATGGTGATGCGGTCCATACGATCTACCGCACTTGAGGCGTGCACGCTAACCATTATACCACCGATGGTGATGCGGTCCATACGATCTACCGCACTTGAGGCGTGCACGCTAACCATTACACCACCGATGGTGATGCGGTCCATACGATCTACCACACTTGAGGCGTGTACGCTAACCATTACACCACCGATGGTGAGGCGGTCCATGCGATCTACCACACTTGAGGTGTGCACGCTAACCATTACACCACCGATGGTGATGTGGTCCATACCATCTACCGCACTAGAGGCGTGCACGCTAACCATTACACCACCGATGGTGATGCGGTCCATACGATCTACCGCACTTGAGGTGGACACGCTAACCATTACACCACCGATGGTGATGCGGTCCATACGATCTACCGCACTTGAGGCGTGTACGCTAACCATTACACCACCGATGGTGATGCGGTCCATACGATCTACCGCACTTGAGGTGTGCACGCTGACCATTACACCACCGATGGTGATGCGGTCCATACGATCTACCGCACTTGAGGTGTGCACGCTAACCATTACCCCACCGATGGTGATGCGGCCCATACGATCTACCGCACTTGAGGCGTGCACGCTAACCATTACACCACCGATGGTGATGCGGTCCATACGATCTACCGCACTTGAGACGTGCACACTAACCATTACACCACCGATGGTGATGCGGTCCATACGATCTACCGCACTTGAGGTGTGCACGCTAACCATTACACCATCGATGGTGATGCGATCCATACGATCTACCGCACTTGAGGCGTGCACGTTGACCATTACACCACCGATGGTGATGCGGTCCATACGATCTACCGCACCTGAGACGTGCACACTAACCATTACACCACCGATGGTGATGCGGTCCATACGATCAACCGCACTTGAGGCGTGTACGCTAACCATTACACCACCGATGGTGATGCGGTACATACGATCTACCGCACTTGAGGCATGCACGCTAACCATTACACCACCGATGGTGATGCGGTCCATACGATCTACCGCACTTGAGACGTGCACACTAACCATTACACCACCGATGGTGATGCGGTCCATACGATCTACCGCACTTGAGGTGTGCACGCTAACCATTACCCCACCGATGGTGATGCGGCCCATACGATATACCGCACTTGAGGCGTGCACGCTAACCATTACACCATCGATGGTGATGCGATCCATACGATCTACCGCACTTGAGGCATGCACGCTGACCATTACACCACCGATGGTGATGCGGTCCATACGATCTACCGCACCTGAGACGTGCACCCTAACCATTACACCACCGATGGTGATGCAGTCCATACGATCTACCGCACTTGAGTCGTGTACGCTAACCATTACACCACCGATGGTGATGCGGTCCATACGATCTACCGCACTTGAGGTGTGCACGCTAACCATTACACCACCGATGGTGATGCGGTCCATACGATCTACCGCACTTGAGGCGTGCACGCTAACCATTACACCACCGATGGTGATGCGGTCCATACGATCTACCGCTCTTGAGGCGTGCACGCTAACCATTACACCATCGATGGTGATGCGATCCATACGATCTACCGCACTTGAGGCGTGCACGCTGACCATTACATCACCGATGGTGATGCGGTCCATACGATCTACCGCACTTGAGGCGTACACGCCTAACCACTACACCACCGATGGTGATGCGGTCCATACGATCTACCGCACTTGAGACGTGCACACTAACCATTACACCACCGATGGCGATGCGGTCCATACGATCTACCGCACTTGAGGTGTGCACGCTAACCATTACACCACCGATGGCGATGCGGTCCATACGATCTACTGCACTTGAGGTGTGCACGCTAACCATTACACCACCGATGGTGATGCGGTCCATACGATCTACCGCACTTGAGGTGTGCACGCTAACCATTACACCACCGATGGTGATGCGGTCCATACGATCTACTGCACTTCAGGTGTGCACGCTAACCATTACACCACCGATGGTGACACGGTCCATACGATCCACCGCACTTGAGGCGTGCACGCTAACCATTACACCACCGATGGTGATGAGGTCCATACGATCTACCGCACTTGAGACGTGCACACTAACCATTACACCACCGATGGCGATGCGGTCCATACGATCTACCGCACTTGAGGTGTGCACGCTAACCATTACACCACCGATGGTGATGCGGTCCATACGATCTATTGCACTTGAGGTGTGCACGCTAACCATTACACCACCGATGGTGATGCGGTCCATAAGATCTACCGCACTTGAGGTGTGCACGCCTAACCATTACACCACCGATTGTGATGTGTTCCATACAATCTACGCACTTGAGGCACGCACGCTAACCATTACACCACCGATGGTGATGCGGTCCATACGATCTACCGCACTTGAGGGGTGCACGCTAACCATTACACCACCGATGGTGATGCGGTCCATACGATCTACCGCACTTGAGGCGTGCACGCTAACCATTACACCACCGCTGGTGATGCGGTCCATACGATCTAGCGCACTTGAGGCGTGCACGCTAACCATTACATCACCGATGGTGATGCGGTCGATACGATCTACCACACTTGAGGTGTGCACGCTAACCATTACACCACCGATGGTGATGCGGTCCATGCGATCTACTGCACTTGAGGTGTGCGCGCTAACCATTACACCACCGATGGTGATGCGGTCCATACGATCTACCACACTTGAGGCGTGCACACTAAACATTACACCACCGATGGTGATGCGTCCATACGATCTACCACACTTGAGGCGTGCACGCTAACCATTACACCACCGATGGTGATGCGGTCCATACGATCTGCCACACTTGAGGCATGCACGCTAACCATTACAACACCGATGGTGATGCGGTCCATGCGATCTACCGCACTTGAGGCGTGCACGCTAACCATTACACCAGCGATGGTGATGCGGTCCATACGATCTACCACACTTGAGGTGTGCACGCTAACCATTACACCACCGATGGTGACGCGGTCCATACGATCTACCGCACTTGAGGCGTGCACGCTAACCATTACACCACCGATGGTGATGCGGTCCATACGATCTACCGCACTTGAGGCGGACACGCTAACCATTACACCACCGATGGTGATGCGGTCCATACGATCTACCGCACTTGAGGTGGACACGCTAACCATTACACTACCGATGATGATGCGGTCCATACGATCTACTGCACTTGAGGCGTGCACGCTAACCATTACACCACCGATGGTGATGCGGTCCATATGATCTAACGCACTTGAGGCGGACACGCTAACCATTACACCACCGATGGTGATGCTGTCCATACGATCTACCGCACTTGAGGCGTGTACGCCTAACCACTACACCACCGATGGTGATGCAGTCCATACGATCTACCGCACTTCAGGCATGCATGCTAACCATTACACCACCGATGGTGATGCGGTCCATACGATCTACTGGACTTGAGGTGTGCATGCTAACCATTACACGACCGATGGTGATGCGGTTCATACGATCTACTGCACTTGAGGCGTGCACGCTAACCATTACACCACCGATGCGGTCCATACCAAATGTGGCAAGAGTAATTCAGTGAAACCTGTCTAAACCGCTGCTTCAGACAAATTTGATAGTTTTCGGCTTCACACTACTGTATTTAAGGCGAGTAATTAACTGATTTGAGGGTTAACCAAGCCATATTTATACATGTACTTACTATCCTGAGAATACACATTGTAGAGTTACTTGTCCGTTAAGTAAACCTTTGACATCTTGACTGAACAGTGCCACTGGCTTGTACTGTGTGGCGTTAGTGACTGAAATATAAGTATGTATCATATAAATGTCAAAATCTACAGAAAACCAGAAAACTAATGCCTATACATTGATATGCAAATCCATTGTTGAAAACAAGAAAGAAACAAGAATTATATAATTATCAAAATTTTCAGATATATCTAGCTATTTAGAATTTTATACAATAGCTCCATTTAAGTGATGTCATGGTTTCTCTATCAAAAATTGATATTTCATCCTATGAATATGTTAATATCTAATTTCTACAAATAAAATAAATTATAATACATGTACTTTAAATCTACTGTTTGTTAATAATTTTGCTCTACCCATATCAAAATGTTCTACACCCTATAAATTCATTTTATGTACATACATATATTACCGTCATAAGTTGTATATAATATGCCCCTTTTTAGCTCACCTGACCCAAAGGGTCATGTGAGCTATTGCCATCACTTGGCGTCCGTCGTCCGTCGTACGTCGTAAACTTTTTCAAAAATCTTCTCCTCTGAAAGTACTAGACCAATGAAAACCAAACTTGGTCTGAATCATCACTAGGGTGTCTAGTTTCAAAATTGTGTCCGGTGATGCCGTGCACCAACCAACATGGCCGCTGTTACTAAAAATAGAACATGGTAAAATTGCAGGTTTTGGGTAATAACTCAAAAACCGTTAATAATATCAAAAATCTGACATGGGGTAAACATGATCAGCACAGCAAAATCTACCTACCTTGCAATTTTGAAGGAAATCTGATTACCCATCTTGGAGTTATTGCCCTTTTTTCATCAAATTTGTAAAATTTTCATACGTTTCGTCTTATATTTCAAAAACTATTAGAGATAAAGGTTAAGTGTAATAGCAAAAATGTTCAGCATGTTAAGATCTACATACCGTGTACTTTTGAAGTAAATATGATTACCCATCTTGGAGTTATTCCCCTTTTTTCATAATTTTTTCAACATTTTAATACTTTTCATCCTTTATTATAAAAACTATAAGAAACAGATGGTAAGTTGAAATTGCAAAAATGTGTAGAATGTCATGATCTACCTACCCTGCAATTTTGAAGTAAATCGCATTACCCATTTTGGAGTTATTGCCCTTTTTTCATCAAATTTGTAAAATTTTAATACTTTTCGTCTTATATTTCAAAAACTATAAGAGATAAAGGTTAAGTGTAAATGGCAAAAATGTTCAGCATGTTAAGATCTACATACCGTGCAATTTTGAAGTAAATAGGATTACCCATCTTGGAGTTATTGCCCTTTTTTCATCATTTTTTTTTTTAAATTTAATACTTTTTGTCTTATATTTCAAAAACTATAAGAGATAAAGGTTAAGTTTAATCGCAAAAAATTGTAGCATGTCATAATCTACCTACCCCACAATTTGGAAGTAAATCCCATTACCCATTTTGGAGTTATTGCCCTTTTTTCATCAAAATGTTCTGAATTTTAATACTTTCATCTTATATCTCGAAAACTATAAGAGATAGAGGGAAAGTTTAAACTGCAAAAATGTTCAGCATGTCAAGATCTACAAACAATTTCCCTTAGTTGAAAATGTGCGACAACTGTGTGAAGAGTTATTCCTCTTGAAATGCATTTTTTTGTTGACTCACTGCTTTTGGTTACTCAAATAATCAAAGGGAAGCAACTCTATTACAAAATGTGAAGTAGCAAAAGCTAAATTTTGAGAATCATTGACATGATTTTTTACAGCAATTTTGGTAACTTACATTAAAGGGGGAACCCCTGCTCAAATTGTTTTGGAGAAGGGGTCTGCAATGACGAGGGCTACATTTGTTATTTTTTACCGAAGTTATCAAGTTTTATTCACTGATGTTGTTATTATACCCAGATGAGCTATACAGGCTCCTGTAAGCCTCTAGTTCATTATTTAAAACCGTAATTGTCTGTGTACAGTATGCACTGATTTATACTATGCACCATTATTATGATACTTTCAATTTTTGCAAGTAATAGAAGTAAATGTAACTCCTCTTATTTCTTGAGTATAATACAAAGGTTTTTCAAATGATTTCATCAATAAAGGAGTATACTCAGGGCTAGATTATCCTCTAGGCTGCCACCTAGTGTCCCATAGGCTTGGGGACCCTCAAAAGATAGCTATTCTAATTTATTTAAAGAATTTGCAATACGTTTGCTTCAAGCTATGTAAATGCTGCTAAAATATATCAAGAGTAAAAATTATTCAAGACTGGTGCAGACGAGTTAGAGGATGGCTCCATTTGAGGGGGGACCCCAAAAGGTCATAATTCGGCCCTGGGTATACTATATACAACTGATTACATAATAACATACCATATTTTTCAGATTAAAGGTCAACAATTTTTTTTTACTTCAAAACGCTATACATTATTACATATTATAAGTTAATTTAGAATCACACCAATAGAACTATTTATCATTAGCCTGTGACTGAAGTTCACAAAATACAGCATTTGGTAAATTGTTAAAATTGTATGTAAAATCACTTCAAAAGTGTGCTTTTGCAGTGTTACAAGTAATCCAATTGTACAATTGAGTATCACACATTTAGAAAATCTTTTTTTTTTAATTTTTTTTATATATTTGCTACAAAGCACCAACTAGGTTTAAGGGTGAAAAGGTAGGATTTTTAGATTAATTTGTTTTAATAATTGCTAAAAAGACAAAAAAAAAAAACACCAACAGGCTAAAGGATGAAAAGCTAGGACTTTTAGCTTAAAGGAATAATTTTATAGAGCTAAAACTAGAGCAAAACATGTGATGGACAGAAGTTGTTAATTTTTTAATCTGACAACAGGATTTTGGTGTCAATTATTGCAATAACTCATTTGGTGTCAATTATAGCAATAACTCGTTTGGTGTCAATTATTGCAATAACTCATTTGGTGTCAATTATTGCAAAAAATCATTGTCAGGGTGTGGAAACCAGGGTGTCATGGAAACTTAATTAACTTAAAAAAAAACTGATTATTAAGTGCTCTTCAAAATTCTGTCGGCATAAAAAGCAAAATCATTAAAAACACTTTAATTCTAAGTTCAGCATAATAAAAAATATAAAATGAACCAATCGGGACAACCCGATATATACATTAATTTCCTTCAAACTATATTTAATTTTCTCGTCTTGATTCAAATCAACAATCCAATCCACTAAACTAATTTCAGAATATTGATTCCAATATTTTATTGCAAAAATTGTAGATTCCAGCATTTTATTTTTTTTAAATGACAAAGAATTAAAAGTGCCATGGCCTTGCTAGGGAATGAAAATAAAAAAAAAAATTAAAAATAATTACTGTCTGCAAAATAAAAGAAAACATAGGGTGCTTTCTATTACTTGGTTCATCAATGGTTTCCTGTCTAGGAAACAAATTGTACCAGATTCTGTTTGAACTGGTTTGAACCATGTAAAGAGAAAACAACCTTGTCCAGATTAATTTTATTTAAAAGAAAATGAGCAGTAAATGAACATTGTACCCAAATGGACAAAATCATCATCAACATTTATTTCTCCAATTTGTGACAAATAAATAAAAATAGCTGGTCGCAAGGCAGACCATCCAGCTTGCCTGTGCAATCTATAGTTACATGTGAATGTCATAACCACGTGGTTAGTGTTTAATTTGGTTAAGAACAATACTTCAGTTTAGCCAAAAGAAAACCATTTAATGGTATTCAGAATGGACATATAAATGTAATAGCAAAAATGTCGAAGTCATTCAGGCAAAAATAGTAGGTCACGGTGACCTACATTTGTGTGCGATGTTTTTAGCCTTCCACGACAAACTCGCATGTGAAGTTTAATCAACCTGGACCAAGTAGTTTGTCTACATTTGACCTAAACGTAAACGTTAACGCAAAAATGTCGAAGTCATTCAGGCAGAAATAGTAGGTCACGGTGACCTATATTTGTGTGCGGTGTTTTTAACTGTCCACGACAAATTCACATGTGAAGGTTTCATCAACCTAGACCCAGTAGTTTGTCTAAATTGGACCTAAACGCAAACGTTAACGCAAAAATGTCAGTCATTCAGACAGAAATAGTAGGTCACAGTGATCTATATTTGTGTGCAGTGTTTTTAGCTGTCCACGACAAACTCACATGTGAAGTTTCATCAACCTGGACCAAGTAGTTAGTCTACATTGGGCCTAAACGCAAACGTTAATGCAAAAATGTCGAAGTCATCCAGGCAGAAATAGTAGGTCACGGTGACCTATATTTGGGTGCAGTGTTTTTAACTGTCCACGATAAACTCACATGTGAAGTTTCATCAACCTCGGCCAAGTAGTTTGTCTACATTGGACCTAAGTGCGAACGTTAACATTGGACGCCGACGACGACGCACAGGTGACGGCATAAGTTCACTTCCTGTACTTCGTACAGGCGAGCTAAAAATACATAAATTATCAGAACAATCCTATAAGAGAAATAATAAAATGAATTAAAATTGAAATAAAATTGAAATATTGTTTTTTATATAAACTTTACTTTCTTTCTATATTGTGTTGCATTGTATAAACATTGATCAATGAAAAAAAATGAAACTTACAAGTAAAACATAAAAATATAATGTAATTTTAGAAATAAGCTGTAGTTCGGCAGTTATTAGGCATGAACCGTATTTTACTTATGTTTTAATAGCGCTAGCCCTGCCCTAATCTCCTTCAAGAGATTTCACAATGATGTCATCTGTTATTATATCAATTATATGTTAAATTGGGACAAGTTTTTAGTTAGTCATCTTTAACTGTTTGTTATCCATAAAAAATGAAGAAAAAAAGAAAAAAATTAATTAAAAAAATCTTGTTTCTTAGCAACCTCAAGGAAGTTGATTGTTTTTATTGGCTGAAATAAGTGTGTCGTCACCGTGTATGTAAAAGCATTAAAATCTAAGTCAGCATTGCTATTATTTTGTAACCAACCAATTCGTATATTTATGAGGAAATGTGTGAAAATTGAAAGAAGAAAAACCTTCTAATCCAAAGCAAAATTATCAACTCACCCGGACGATCTGATAAATCAGGATGAAATTTTAATTGATAAATATGTGAAGACATCGTTTCTTGTCTTTTGACATTCTAGATGGAATATCTTAATTGCTCACCACTAACGTCGTGAGTTTGAATCCTGCTAACTAAGGAGAGGAAAAGTTTCACACTCATTTTAGTGTACACGAACTATACTCATTATTGAAGACCCTACTAATAAGTTGTGAAATATAGAAAAGCAATAAAAGCGCTGCTCCTTTTCTTTTCTTTGTGTCTAAGTGTAAATTTGGATAGATTCTCATGTTCATTTAGATCCATATCATTTCTTATTTAGGGTCCGTCCTGATCGTATGGTAGTTGAAATTACAACGAGGTGTACTTGGTACAACATTATGTGATTAAGTTTGTCAGTGACTTGAGACAGGTCGGTGGTTTTCTCTGGGTATTGCAGTTTCCTCCACCAATAAAACTGACCGCCACGATATAACTGAAATATTGTTGAAAGTGGCGTTAAACACCATAACTCTCACCCCCCCTTACTTCCTAATTAACAAAATCAGGAAAAGTTTGATGTCGTACAGTAACAATTCAGTTTTCTGTTGGATAATCTAGTATGCTATAAATAAAATTTTACCCGACATAACAGTCAAGATAACATCTCCTCCTTTGTTAAAGGCTTTAGCTGGTTCATGGTTCATTCCACAGGCGATAGGTACAGCGGCTGTAGAATGATCGTCTACTAGCACATACAGGAAATGAAGTGTACCTGTTGAATAAAACAAATACAGCAAATGAAGTGTACATGACGTTGAATAAAAAATACAGGAAATGAAGTGTACATGTTGCAGTGAAAACGAAATACCGTCGGACCGACGGACAAGTCCGGTAAAATGACCGCCGGTCCGATAAAAACCCTTGGATTTCAGGACCGATTGTCCGGTATTGCTCTGTCATTTGTTTGATTTCGTAAATTTCGCTAAAAAAAACCCCAACTTGTTCGAGATCTTCCCTCGCGTCCATGTCTCGTTTCCGGTCACGTCTGAGAAGTTCTGTTATTTCATTGGCCATTTAAAGGGATTCTCTCAGACAGTATTTTTTCCGACATCCGATTTCGGCTATTACGATTGATTTGTCAGTTTCCGGCATAGGATTTCATAAAAATGTTCCAGTTAAAATGGAACAAAAACGCTGTTCCTGGCAAACCACTAAAACGAAAATTACCAGGAACAGATGAAGAAGAAAAACGCGAAAAAAATAAAAGATATGACGAGCTTCGACCGAAAAGGAAACTAAATACGAAATGGCAAGACCCCTTGAAGAGGGGCGCCGTGGGAATGTTAACAATAAAACTATTCGGAATATATATGTTATGAACATTTTTGTTCCCATACAATTCTTCTCCTAGTTGGTTTCATATGACATGGGTATAATAATAATAATAATAATAATTTGTTTTTGATCTAAAAATCCAAACAAAGGATTATCATCAATACAGAACATGACAAACACATCTAAGACAACTTTAAGTACACAATATTTGATAACATAATACACAATAGTTGATAACATAACAGCTGAGGAAAGACAGAGTTATCTCCCATACAATACAAATGTATAAAATTTCAAGTTACCTCCCATTGACAATTAAAGATCAGTAAAAGTGACATAAAAAATTAATTAAAACCACTGATTAATCTTGTTTTTTAGACTGATTTAGACTATGCAACTTATTGACACCTAATATACACATTTTACATATGTCTAGATCATTACAACTAAATATAAATTTAAATTTGTCAAAGTCAGACATATTAATAAATGAAGGCACAACATCACAAATATCCTTGAAAAATTCTTCACGACAAGACTGTAATTTTGAACATATAATAGTAAAATGGATTTCGTCTTCTACTCCAGAATTACGCAATTTACATATCCTGTCTTCAGCAGGAGTATTTAAATATTTGCCTTTTTCAATATTTAAATTACTATTACTTATTCTGATTTTAACAAATGTTGATATAGATTTTTTATTTACATCTGCACATAAATAGTTTTACAAATCAAACTGGGTATATGAAATAAGAAAACAATCCTAATTAAAATCAATAACAATGAAAAAGGGTCTATACCAGTAAACAAAACTATACAGGCCAGCCATCAACAATGAAATATTAAAAAATAATGAATTTCTTTCGGGCTGTAGAATGATCGGCTACTAGCACATACAGAAAATGAAGTGTACCTGTTGAATAAAAAAATACATGAACAATGATTATACATGTAAGCATTTTAAAACAGTCTTACAAAACAAATCTACCGGGGCTGTCATAGCCGAGATCATGTGGTAGTTTGATGTAATGCGTCAGATTATGAATTTCATAATAATTTGAATTGAAGTGTCAAGCAAAATAGATATGTTTGTCATTTCTTTGTCAATGTTAATACAGATATGGATTTATTTACTGTATCTGTCTACCCATTCTACTCAACTACCTATGCAATCAGTGCCTATCATCACTGTTGTTGTGAGTTCGAACCCCGATCATGGAGAGGTGTATTCGATGCAACATTATGTGATAAAGTTTGTCAGTGACTTGCGACAGGTCGTTGGTTTTCTCCAGGTACTCCTGTTTCCTCCACCAATAAAACTGGCCGCCACCTTGTAACTGAAATATTGTTGAAAGTGGCGTTACGCACCATAAATCCAACCGATCAACTAAAACAGTCTCACAAAACAAATCTTATTTTGTTTTCTTGTAAAGTGAGATATCTGATTTCAATCAGATTGAAACTATATAGAAATCAAGGAGGAATGTGACAACATTTTGAGTGCTACCTGAAAAAGTATGGATATTAGGGTAGTGAAAAAAAAAGGTTTTTAACATGCAGGGACGTGGTACTCTCCTAATATGTTACCCACTATGGTCCACGGTCATATATATATTTTTCATTCCTGTCAATTTCAACAATGACATGTTATTTAGAGATTACACCAGTTAACTTAATTTATATTCATTATATTGGTACTTCCAGCAAAATGAGTGCTCAAACATTAAAAGAAACATGCCGTGCATAACTTACAAAGATTAGCATGGGGCCCCTGGGTAAGTGTCCTGCGTGCCCAAATGGGCATGCGTTAAGACGGAACTGCTCTTAAGATCATGATGATTGGTTAATAAAGAATATCATAGCCAATTTACAGACGTACAGGGCTCGCTATTTACACAATATGTACACAAGAAATAAATACATATTCCACATCAAGTCAGAAGTGCAATATTAAAGATGAATGATATGTTTACATGTTATCTTCAACCTCATAATTTTGATAATCAATCTAGTTAATAAAGTAAACTAAGCTAAATGATTTGGCAAAAGAAAAGTTAGAAGGCTCAAATGACCAATAAATCGAATTACAGACAATACTCGGGGTGAACTGTCCAAAGAAAAAGGCCAAAAAAATCTACCACAAAAAACTACACAGGAATCTAAAAATTTATCTACATGTATATATAAAGGGATCAAATATTGTCTTATCTGTGGTGTGGGGATCGGCTTTAAATTTTAGAGAAAATATTTTAGCTCTAATTTTGGCAGCAACAAATAAAAATCCATCAGAAAACTTGAGTATAAATAATCAAACATTAAAAAATGTTTGATAAAACACAATTTGTTGTGAAAAAAATTCTGTCCAGACATCGACCCCCCACATAAGATAAGAAAATAATGGTCTACCAATACAAGAATACTTTTAACATTTGTTATTGAATGTTATTTTTAATGTGGTCATAAGAAAATTAGGTACTATTTGTTTTCCTTGCCGACTCAAATATCTTTTGGTTTCCGGTTCATCCGTTTTGTATTTCCGGTACGATTTGGACTTTAGATTTTTATCAAATTCAAAAAATACGTCATGGGCCATGGCGCCAATAAAATCGTCTGCACTTAAAAGACAGGGATACATTTACGATGTGCTCGTATGCTGAAAGTGGAATATAGACTAAAAAAGGAAAAGATATGTAAGAATCGATTGTATTCATGAATGTGATGACAAGGAAACATTGACTGATGTTTTGCAGCTGATAAAGAATTCGAAGAGTCCAACACGGCAATGCCTGGCAAAGAAAACATTTTTTTTATCACTGTGAAACACAATGTCTGTCAAACTAACAGGAAGAACAATGTTCACAATATTTCTGAACCACTGCATTGTGAAAGAAATCGTGTTGTTGTTGGATATCCACGTACGGTGTGTGTCAAGTGTGATGATGCAGAGCTCACCTGAGGCTGAGAGCTGTTATTCAACACAAAATCCAAGGATTAAAATGGAATTGCTAACATTTTACAGGTACATAAATATTGTAACAAAAGAGAATTTTAATGTGTTCATTACCTGAAACTTCTACCGTCTGACTCTCCTTAGTTTTCATGCAAGTTTTTGTGACCTGAGGCTGAGCACAAAATGACCATGACACGAGTGTTGAGCACAAGCATTTGTTTCTGGTAAAAAAAATATACCTAGATACTATATATACCACAAGGTACGTAACCGTTCATTTGTAAAAAATCTAGGTCATCGCAATTTTCGCGTTTTTCCAACTCGACGGACGCCAGCATGGCGGAATGGCCTACATCATCTGAAACTACGATAATTTATCTACAAAATGATGTATAAAACACCTACCTTTGCCGAACCTCAACAATATAACAGACCTTTTTCCACGGGTCAGTTATCAACTTTCATCATCCAGTTGGTCATTTGGCATTTTTTTCATTTTGCCTTGAAATCTGTAAAGATATAAAAGATCCAATAACACCGGTAAGAGGGCAAGACGGAAAAATCTCAGACACTCAAGGAAAAAAATTCTGGTCTCCAACGAGGCTCTTGCCCTCTTACTGGTGTTTGATTCTTTTTCTCACTAATTTAACGAAATAATTCCACATTTTGTCTTTACATTGTTTACGCCGAGAGTAGGAATTTTTTGTTCATTTGGTTAGTTAATGCCAGCACACCTTTTCACTAACTACACAAAAAAGTAGTTTGGACTCAATAATAAGAATGTTGTATATTTAACTTTAATAAAGTGCTAAATATATTCAGTTCGAAGACAAAAATGAACTTTAATTCACGAAAATGTTCACGTGTTGGTATGAAAAACGAGACAAAAATAGAATTCAACAAGTTGAAGGTCCCACGGTGTGTACTTTCGATTTTTCAGTAGGAACTTCAGGACTTTCATTTCTATGAGCAGTAGATGTTGCGGAAGGAATAGAAATAGTGAGTTGTAATAAAGTGGTTGATGTAGTTGATATAATATTGGAATGTAAAAAATCTGATTCAACCATTTTCTTGACAAGTTCATGTTTAGCTGTGGACACGAAGGTTCTATCATGAAATAGATGTACAGTATATAATGTATATGTTCCCAGTGGCTTGTACTTTTTTACAATTTTTCATTTTTTTTCTCATTTTCGCCCACGGTAACTCGATCTCAAAGGTTAAATTCTTTCTGCATTCCGATGGTAACGTAGGATATTTTTATTTGACAGCTATCCACATTTAGCAGACGATGTAAACAAACAGAATTATTTCCCCTTGAAAGTAGTCTGTCGTGCACATAATTTGTGTAAGCGTGTGTGTTTTTGATGTGTACCGCATAATCTGATACGAAAGGGATGCATGTTTCTATTGTAACCTAATTTTCGGGGGTAACTGATAAATGGCTCAGACTAGATAAATACACAAAACGTAAATATTTAAACGATTTTATTGATACAATGACATTTTGCGAAACGTAACATTTTTACGGGAAAAGTAGCGTGAAATGTTGATCACATCCACGGGTTGAGACAAGGATATCTCACACGGCTAAAAATAGGAGCTGTGCTGTCTCATTACTGAGAAAAGAATATATTCCACTGCTAAAAATAGGAACTGGCTTATCTTTTTAGTGAGAAATATGAATGACATCTAAATGTTCGTTTCCTTCCCCTACTCCCATCGTCCCTGTGACCGCCATTGTTTAAAACTTGACAAGATGATTGCTTAGTTTTGAAAAAAACCTACAAATGACCGAGTTTTGTTAAAAATAATTAGAATATAACACAATTCAACAATCAATTTGGTACTGGAAGGGTCTGTTTGTATATTTTTAGATTTAGGAGTTAATTTTCACCTGGAATTTAATCAGTGTCAACAAGTTAAACCTTCTTTATTGCTTGAAAAACACATTATACTCTTATTTATGATAAGCGGGACGACTTCAATTTTAAAATCATAAATTTTCCAAACATGAGCAGCAATATACCAGCTTCTCCTGCATATGGTGTTCACATCTCGCAATTAATTCGCTATGCAAGGTCCAGTAGCAATTATTCTGATTTCCTGAAACGTCATCTTCATCTGAGAAACAGGCTACTGGACCAGGGCTATTAAAAGATTCGTCTTATTCAATCTCTTAAAAAGTTTATATTCCGATACCAAGATCTTGTCGAAATATATTCCGTCTCTGCAGAAAAAATTATAAGCGATGCATTTTCATATAGTGTAAATGTATAAAGATAAAGAAGTCAAAAAATGTGAAGGATTTTTTGTTGTCAATGTGTGACGTAAAAATATTTTTGACATTTACGTCACCGAATATGGTACTGCTTTGACAACTATTTTACCTATTTTGTTCCTGTATTTAAATACTGTTATAGTGACAGCCGGAACCTTTGAACCGTAATGAGAGCGGGAGGTTTGGCGCCTTAAAATCTGATTCAACCCACCATTTCTTTAGAAATGCCTGTACCAATTTAGGGTCATTACGGTTTTCACAGTTTTCCGGTTGTTGACTGATTTTGTCTGTTTATTTAATTATGAGTTTTGACTTTCCCTTTGTAAGATTGTTCGGAGTTCGGTAATTTTGTTATTACCCTTATATTCTTATATATTTTCCATTGATTACAATTGCTTTGTCAATCAGCTTTACTATAAAACGGAGATTATTTGCAAGAAAAGAATGACTTGCAAAAAGAAACAAGGCGACTTTAATTTCGCGTTTGACCCGACAAGGATTCGAGCTCATGATCTACAGCAATACGGTTGTTTCGAATCATGTCAATTCCGACCACGTTCCGTCTATTTCGTGTCTTGACGTCTGAAATGCTCGCCAGACGACTTCCGGTGTTTACGCTATTACTGTGACAACGTCAGTATATCATAGTCGTAAATGAGGTAAGTTATAAGTAATTGTAATATGGAGACGCCAAGAAAACGGCTGAATAAGTACTGGTGTTCGGTACCTCACTGTCTGTCTGATATCAGAAATATATACATAAAGGCAGATCGTTTTCCTTTCAGGATTCTGACAGCCGCAAAAAAAGAAAGAAAACAAATTTAATTTTAGAGAAGTAATTCTAATTGTCTCTGCATTGAGGTCTTTGATACAAATAAAATAATTTAATTGGTATCTGTCTTTTACAGAAAATGTTAAGATTTTTTTAAGTAGAGGATCGAACGTTAAAATGGCACATATCGATTGGAGTCTTTGTTGTGTACATTGACACCGGAAGTCCAGTGCTTTACATTCCATCAAAATCACGTGATCTGGCGGACAAAAATAACAAAACTTTGACAGAATGGAAATGATTCGAAACAACGTATTCTGCAAGCATTACCACGCTGATGTGATTAGCTTTACTTATATAGGGTTAGGCGTATGGTGTTTAATGCTACTTTCAACAATATTTCAGTTATATCGTGGCAATCAGTTTTATTGGTGGAGGAAACTGGATTACCCGGAGAAAACCACTGACCTGCCGCAAGTCACTGACAAATTTTATCACATGATATTGTATTGAAATCACCTCGCATGAACATGATTCGAACTCACAACGCCAGTTGTGATAGGCACTGATTGCATAAGGTATTTGTAAATCCAACTACCATACGATCAAAACAACGACGTCCCCATTACTTGTGGGTATAGGACATTTGAGCGAAAATAAAAAAAATTCAGGTGGACATTTCAGCGAAAACTATTTTTCATTTACCTGAGATTTTAGTAGGACATTTGAGCGAAAGTTATTTTTCATTTACCTGCGATTTTAGTAGGACATTGAGCGAATTTCATTTCATCATATGTTATGATATTTTCAGATATGAAATTAAAATAAATCACATTAAAATATAAAAAGTCACGAATAAATATAAGAAAAAAATTGAAATATTTAAGAAATCAGAAACAATATATACAATGTGTTCTCGGGTTTTAACGGTAAATAGTCATTTTTGCTAGGGGCAAAAACGTTTCTTTACCATGACAGAACTCTGTTCAGCTACACAGCAATGTTCAACTCATACGATTGGTATATGTCAAGATGGAAGTAACTGTTATTGAGACAAATAAAGGTCACAAGTCTATCTTATGTGAAGATTTCCGATACAGATTGGATGTGGAAACTAAATCGGGAGATCTTTCCTGGATATGTTCAGCAAAGGGATGCAAAGTTAGAGTACGAACTGATGCTGGTCCAACACTGGTACCTCTTTCAAGGGCTGACAAGGAAAAGGAATGTCCATCTGGTTTATTAGATTTCGCTCTTTTGGATTATTTTCCTTTCGCTCAAATGTCCATCTGGTTTTTTAGATTTCGCTCTTTTGGGTTGTTTTTCTTTCGCTCAAATGTCCAGTTTTTTTTCGCTCTTTTGGGTTGTCATTTCGCTCAAATGTCCTCCGCCGTTACTTGTATATGGTGTATAATTCTAATATACAGTCAAATCTGTACTAAGAGGTCACATTTGGGACAAAGAAAATGTGGCCTTTTAAGACAGGTGACCTCTTAAAAGAGGCTCTATTCATATGAAATTTTCTATGACAGGACAGAATTATGGTGATCTTTTAATACAGGTGACCGCTTGGGAAGGTTTGACTGTATATTGAACAGTAACAGAAGATATAAATTCAAACAAAACGTTTCTCTCTGTAGTTCTTACATCCTCTGTGGACTTGGAACTCAGCCGATACAGCTGTTCCCAGTTCATTAACTGCAAAACACTGGTAACTTCCATAATCTGCTAATTCGGCAGCTATTATGGACATTTTTCCTGAAGTTTCATTCACTTTTATCCGTAGACTATTCTGTAATTTAACACCATCTTTCCTCCATTCATACCTATCAATATATGAAGACAAAAATAAACTTACAATTGCCCCCCCCCCTCTTATAAGGCCACTCCCACCAAAGGCCAGCTCTGCCACGATATAACTGAAATATTGTTGAAAATGGCGCTAAACTCTAACCATAACCCAAAGGCTAGCTCTTTTATCAGGCCAGTTTTCAGATGTACTGAGATAGTAAAGTATTACTAATATGTTCCCTTCAATAGAGGACACCCCTCCCATAAGGCCACTTTATAATTGAAGAAGAGGTGGCCTTATAATAAATAGAACTACTGTACAGGAATATTATACATGTATACAAGCCACTATTTGTTTGATGGTTGGTTGGTTTTATGGTGTTTAACGCCACTTTCAACAATATTTCAGCTATAACGTGGCAGTCAGTTTTACTGGTGAAGGTAATTGGAGTACCTGAAGAAAACTACTGACCTGCAACAAGTCACTGACAAACTTTATCACATAATATTGCATTGAATACACCTCGTCTGAGCGAAATTCAAACTCATCCACGTAAATGGTGATAGGAACTGATTGCATAGGTAGTAATAAATCCAACTACCATACAATCACAACCACGATGGGCCGGACAGAAAGAAAGATAGAAATATAATGAAAAATAACAAATACCACACCATCAGCAAAGATAAAATAAATATATGACAAAAACAAAGAAACAGGCAAAGTTGATATGCCTAACACAAATACGCGATAACTCACTTATCTGTCTTTGTACAGAGTGAGACACTTCAATAAAAAGTGGCTGGGTTAAGCTAAGTATATGGGCCTAAGCCTCTCCTCATAATGAAATGATGCTGTCATGCAAGTTTTTTTCTTAAGTGAGCAGAAACAATTATCAAAAAAAGCTTAAACAACTGCACATAATTATAAGCATCAATTGTTTTATTTCCCCAGGCACCCAACCAAACAATCCAACATGGATGGTTTGCTTTGGTTTTATGGTGTTTAATGCCACTCTCGACAACATTTCAGTTTTATCGTGGCAGTCAGTTTTATTGGTGGAGGAAATTGTAGTACCCGAATAAAACCACCAATCTGCTGCAAGTCATTGAAAAACTGTATCACATAATGTTATATATATATACATCTCGCCCAGAGCGGGATTCGAACTCGCAATATCAGTGGTGATAGGCACCGATTGCATAAGTATTGGCAAATCCAACTACCATATGACCACGCCCATGACAGATCTTGGTGTATGCATATTTTGTGTTTGGTCGCTAGACTTACTTTGGTGTGCGATATCCAGTAGCACTGCACTGAAATGTCAATTACCATATGACCACGCCCATGACAGATCTTGGTGTATACATACATGTATTTGATCGCTATACTTACTTTGGTGTGGGGTATCCAGTAGCACTGCACTGAAATGTCAACTACCATATGACCACATCCATGACAGATCTTGGTGTATACATATTTTGCGTTTGATCGCTAGACTTATTTTGGTGTTGGGTATCCAGTAGCACTGCACTGAAATGTCAATTACCATATGACCACGCCCATGACAGATCTTGGTGTATGCATATTTTGCATTTGATCGCTAGACTTACTTTGGTGTGGGTATCCAGTAGCACTGCACTGAAATGTCTACTACCATATTACCACGCCCATGAGAGATCTTGGTGTATGCATATTTTGCATTTGATCGCTAGACTTACTTTGGTGTGGGTATCCAGTAGCACTGCACTGAAATGTCTACTATCATATGACCACGCCCATGACAGATCTTGGTGTATACATATTTTGTGTTCGATCGCTAGACTTACTTTGGTGTTGGGTATCCAGTAGCACTGCACTGAAATGTTTTAGCTTCACTTTTCTTCTCAGTTACATAATATTCAGGAAGAAATGGAGTCGTAATTTGTGGGGGAGTTTTTGCTGTAAAAAAATATATAAAGTAAATAGAAACATACCATAAAAGGTAGTGTATAATACACAGACTTCTTATTTAATGTCTGGTTGTAATAGAATTACTGTCAAACCTGTATTAAGAGGTCACCTTTTGGACAATGAACTAGAGGCTCCCAGGAGCCTGAATAGATCACCTGGGTATAATAACATCAGTCAATAAAACTTGATAACTTCGGTAAAAAAAATTAACAAATGTAACTTTCGTCATTGCAGACCCCTTCTACAAAAAAATTTGGGCAGGGGTTCCCCCTTTAATGTAAGTTATCAAAATTGTTGTAAAAAAACATATATGTCAATGATTCTCAAAATTTAGCTTTTCCTACTTCACATTTTGTAATAGAGTTGCTTCCCTTTGATTATTTGAGTAACCAAAAGCAGTGAGTAAAAAAAAATGCATTTCAAGAGGAATAACTCTTCACAGTTGTCGCACATTTTTAACTGTGGACTGTGGAAATATTTTGTAGATCTTGACATGCTGAACATTTTTGCAGTTTAAACTTTCCCTCTATCTCTAATAGTTTTTGAGATATAAGATGATAGTATTAAAATTGATGAAAAAAGGGCAATAACTCCAAAATGGATAATGGGATTTACTTCAAAATTGCAGGGTAGGAAGATCTTAGGAAGATCTTGACATGCTGCAAAGAGGGAGAGGCGTTAAGGTGCAAAATTTGCCCCACATATTATAAAAAAAATAATGCTTCACATAGAATAAAAATAATTTACTAATTTAATTGTTATATTTAAAAATTTTCAAAAAATATATCTTTCTGTGAGATTGGGTGCGCTATGACGTCATAATGACATCATGATTAGACGATAATGCTAAAAATGAACTATAAACGACATATTCAATGTACATTTTAGCTATTTTATATACCTCCACAGTCTTACACCAACACCAAATTGAGCAGTTGTTTTGAGCATAGAGGGTTAATGATTGTATCAAAATATTTTGTTGGTGGAGGATTGTGGAGGTTGCTAAATATTAATTTATTTATAACCTCGACCCTTAAAATCAATATTTTCACTCTTCTGATTGTATATATGATACCATTATGTCTATATACACAATCTCTGTACATTTTATGATTCATTTCAAGTAATGAAATTCATCAGTAAATAACTTGTTTCTGTAAATAATTGTATTTATTTTAAATACAGTTTGTATACATTGAAACCAGGAGAAAAGCTCAGTGCATGCAGTCCGGCGTCAACGCGATAAAAAGAACTGGGGACTATAAGTTCCATATATGGCCCCATATTTAATGAATCATTATCTTAGAAAATACTTGCTTAAAAGTTGATGAGTTTTATTTTATAGACGACATCATACTTTTGATGTTAAAGCTTGTTTCCAACAAAATCGATACGCATATGACGTCATTGTGACGTCATGATCGTTATTTGTTTTCTGTATTTCGTGGAATTTTGCCCGCGATATTTCGACGGTTTTCGAAGAAATGAAGCACCTCCGTAGTCGTGCACCAGACAATATTTTACCAGATTATTAAAATAAATAAAACACAAATACTGTTAAAGTATTTTATTGGTGCACGAGGTGTTAAATTTCTTGAAAAACGACGGGAAAATGTTCAAATATTACAAGCGCTTAGATGACGTTTTGATGTTTGAGAAGCAATAGTTGCCGTAAAAAACGATGGTATGTCGGCATGTAACAGTTATATAACATAAAAATAAAATAAACACCACTTCATCCAAAATAGTTTTTTTTCATAAGCCCCCAATTATTGATTATATATTTTCTTCCGGGATACTGAAATAGTTATTACTACCGGGATACTGAGGTAGGTTTAATGGTCTATCGATGCTACTTCTAAAATGAATTAAAGTAGTTTGATCCAAAAGAGTAGATATTTCTTGGGCACAATCCAACATATCCTTAAGAAGAGTTTGAAGATACCACAGGGGCAATCAGAATCCGTATATGCGTTCTGTCATGTGCATAAGTTATTGTTTGCATGATTGACAGACAATATTCATCATATTGTTTTCTAGCTTCTGAACTGTCGATCGAAAAAAAAAAAAAATATTCTAGACAGGCAGTATATAGCCAGTCAATGGAGTTTGCAATTAATATTTCGCATGCACAATAGCGACCCACCACCACAAGGTGTGGAAAATAGAAATATTCTTCTGTGGTTTAAATGCGTATTAACTGCATTACATGTAAACTGTATTATTCTGTTTGATAAAGTCCTTTAACTAGAACAGAATTTGTTTTACCCTTGAGTGAAACAGTGTTGTAATAAAATATCGTGAACGTGATGTAAAAGTATAAAAGAATGTCAAGGTATATTTTAAATGAGGTTGAAACATGTTGCCATTTGATATCAATTCGGTTGTATTTCATTTTGACGATTTTAATTACGGAAGACGATCACAACCATATTTTTTTAAACAATTGCAACTCAGCTGTTTTTTTCCATGGCGTATAATAAAATGAAAAAATATATATCACGTTGTCGGAACAGTTCCAATATTCAATAGAAAAATCGTAGAAATAATATCATTTAGTGTCCGTCGTCTGTTATCCATAACTTTTCATATTAATGTTTAATCTTTTTCTTAGAAACTGCAAAACCAAATGCTTTATTTTACTTTATCAAGTTCTCTCAACCCGCACCTTGGCATTTTTTTTTCATAAATTTATGATGGTTGTCCCTAAAAATGTACTGGAATATATCATAACATTGGTTGTCGTTAAGAAAAAAGTACGGTTAAAAAAGCGCTTAAAATAATTTCAAATATGATAAAGTTCTATTCCTCAAATAAATCTATCTATTTCTTCTTTAAGGTTAATACCAAAATTTCGACCAGTTTTCGACAATCAAAGTTAATAAGTTTCTGAATTGAAATGATCTCAATATGTACATTATCAATGTCATAGCAGACGATGAAACCAACATTGGTCTGTATGAGATATATTTATTAAATGATTAAAGCTTTGTTAAGGTGACGAAAAAATGAATTACGAAAAAATACAATTTGAACGTGGAATAATAGATGTGGTACGTAGTTCTTACATTTAAAGATGACATTTTTAGATCAGATTTCTTGAGATCATTCATGCAATTTCAGCATCATAATATAACCTCTGACAAATGAAGCGATCAAAATAATGAGAGATTTTATCACGTGAAACAAACCGTCGAAAACAGGAGACCGTCGAAAATGGGTGACGTTGTGACATTACTATTCGTTCACTTTCATTTCATAATACAGTTTCAGAACATGTTTTTATTCCTGAAATCAATCCACATTGCATATTAAGTCAAATTTATGCTTTGTTTATTGAGTTTTATTATGCTTTGTTTTTCTTTTTGTTTTTGTTTTTTAAAGATATGCATTATAATACTATGATAAGTACATTCTGTATTCTGCAAAAAATGACGTTCAGTGCTTTTCATTACCTGACTTTGTCGGTCCGCTGTGAGGAATTAGATGCACATATTAACTAACTTTATTTATTTATGAAAAGCACATATTGTGAATACATTTTGGAGTCCTTTCTGCAATTTAAACTTATAGTTTTTTAAATATAAGACGAAAAGTATTATTATTTTTTTTAATTTGATGAAAAAAAGACAAGAACTCCAAGATGGGTAATCAGATTTACTTCAAAATTGCAGGGTAGGTAGATCTCGACATGGTGCAATTTAAACTTAACATCTATCTCTTATAGTTTTTGAAATATAACACGAAAAGTATTAAAATTAAAAAAAAATTGATCGAAGGGCCGAAACGCCGGACAAATGTTTGGAAGAGAACCATCCAATGACTATTTCATCAAAATTTTGTTCTTATTGAGTAAATGGTTTCAGACAAGAAGATTTTTATGGGAATTTCCCATAGGATCCTATGTTAAATTAAGTTCGGCTGTGGTGGCCATCTTGGTCTTTGTTCTGAAATGCCGGACACAAATTTGGAAGAGGACCACCCAAGAATCATTTCAGCAAAGTTTGGTTGAGATCGGCTCAGTAGTTTCAGAGGAGAAGACATTTTTTTAATTTCATCCCCCCTTTTTTCAAATTTGCATAATCGGTCAAAATCGGCAAAAGTTCAAAGTACATAAAAAAATCCCGTAATATATGTTAAAAAGTTCATCATTATGCTTATACAGTTCAAATTTGGGCACTTTCTGGCTTAATATAGAGCAGTTTTGGCCATTTGAAGAAATTTCTATTTTTAGTAATGGCGGCCATCTTGGATATCGGAAGGCGGTGAGGGAAACAATTTTGAAAGGGGACCACCCAAGGATCATATTAGCAAAGATTGGTTGAGATTGGTTCAGTAGTTTTAGAGGAGAAGATTTTTTTTTAAATTTCATCCCCCCTTTTTTCTAATTTGCATAATCGGCCAAAATCGTCAAAAGTTCAAAGTTCATAAAAAATCCCCTAATATATGTTAAAAACCTCATCATTATGCTTATACAGTTCAAATTTGGACAATTTCTGGCTTAAAATAGAGCAGTTTTGGCCATTTGAAGAAATTTCTATCTTTAATAATGGCGGTCATCTTGGATACAGAACGGCGCTGAGGGACACAATTTTGAAAGGGGACCACCCAAGGATCATTTCAGCGAAGTTTAGTTGAGATTGGCTCAGTAGTTTCAGAGAAGATTTTTTTTTAATTTCATCCCCCTTTTTTCTAATTTGCATAATCGGTCAATATGCGCAAAAGTTCAAAGTTCATAAAAAATCCCGTAATATATGTTAAAAACCTCATCATTATACTTATACAGTTCAAATTTGGACAATTTCTGGCTTAAAATAGAGCAGTTTTGGCCATTTGAAGAAATTTCTATTTTTAGTAATGGCGGCCATCTTGGATAAAGGACGGCGCTGACGGACGCAATTTTGAAAGGGGACCACCAAAGGATCATTTCAGCAAAGCTTGGTTGAGATTGGCTCAGTAGTTTCAGAGGAGAAGATTTTTTTTTAATTTCATCCCCCTTTTTTCTAATTTGCATAATCGGTCAAAATCGGCAAAAGTTCAAAGTTCATAAAAAATCCCCTAATATATGTTAAAAACCTCATCATTATGCTTATAGAGTTCAAATTTGGACAATTTCTGGCTTAAAATAGAGCAGTTTTGGCCATTTGAAGAAATTTCTATTTTTAGTAATGGCGGTCATCTTGGATACAAAACGGCGCTGACGAACACAATTTTGAAAGGGGACCACCCAAGGATCATTTCAGCAAAGTTTGGTTGAGATTGGCTCAGTAGTTTCAGAGGAGAAGATTTTTATTTAATTTCATCCCCCCTTTTTTCTAATTTGCATAATCGGTCAAAATCGGCAAAAGTTCAAAGTTCATAAAAAATCCCCTAATATATGTTAAAAAGCTCATCATTATGCTTATACAGTTCAAATTTGGACAATTTCTGGCTTAAAATAGAGCAGTTTTGGGCCATTTGAAGAAATTTCTATTTTTTGTAATGGCGGCCATCATGGATATAGGACGGCGCTGAAGGACACAATTTTGAAAGGGGACCACCCAAGGATCATTTCAGCAAAGTTTGGCTGCGATTGGCTCAGTAGTTTCAGAGGAGAAGATTTTTTTTCAATTTCATCCCCCTTTTTTCTAATTTGCATAATCGGTCAAAATCGGCAAAAGTTCAAAGTTCATAGAAAATCCTGTAATATATGTTAAAAAGCTCATCATTATGTTTATACAGTTCAAATTTGGACACGTTCTGGCTTAAAATAGATAAGTTTTGGCCATTTGAAGAAATTTATATTTTTTGTAATGGCGGCCATCTTGGATGAAGTATGGCGCTGACGGACACAATTTTGAAAGGGGACCACCCAATGATCATTTCAGCAAAATTTGGCTGCGATTGGCTCAGTAGTTTCAGAGGAGATGATATTTTTAAAATTTCATCCCCCTTTTTTCAAATTTGCATAATCGGTCAAAATCGGCAAAAGTTCAAAGTTCATCAACAAATCCTGTAATATATGTTAAAAAGCTCATCAGTATGCTTATACAGTTCAAATATGGGCACTTTCTGGCTTAAAATAGAGCAGTTTTGGCCATTTGAAGAAATTTCTATTTTTAGTAATGGCGGCCATCTTGGATAGAGGACGGCGCTGACGGACACAATTTTGAAAGGGGACCACCCAAGGATCATTTCAGCAAAGTTTGGTTGTGATTGGCTCAGTAGTTTAAGAGGAGAAGATTTTTTGTTAATTTCATCCCCCCTTTTACCTAATTTGCATAATCGGTCAAAATGGGTAATGGAATTTACTTCAAAATTGCAGGGTAGGTAGATCTTGACATGCTGTATATTTTTGCAATTTAAACTTAACATCTATCTCTAAATAGTTTTTGAAATATAAGACGAAAGGTATTAAAATAAAAAAATAAAATTGATGAAAAAAGGGCAATAACTCCAAGATGAGTAATCAGATTTACTTCAAAATTGCAGGGTAGGTAGATCTTGACATGCTGAACATGTTTGCCGTTTCAACTTACCATCTGTCTCTTATAGTTTTTTAAAATAAAGGGCGAAAAGTATTAAAATTTAGAAAATTTGATATCAGATTTTTGATATTATTAACGGTTTTAGAGTTATTACCCAAAACCTGCAATTTTACCATATGTTCTATTTTTAGTAACAGCGGGCATGTTGGTTGGTGCACGACATCACCGGACACCCTAGTGATGATTCAGACCAAGTTTGGTTTCCATTGGTCTAGTACTTTCAGAGGAGAAGATTTTTGAAAAAGTTTGCGACGTACGACGGACGACGAACGGACGACGGACGACGGACGACGGACGCCAAGTGATGGCAATAACTCACATGACCCTTTGGGTCAGGTGAGCTAAAAAGTGGTCTTATAAGACAGGTGACCTCTTAAAAGAGGTTCAATTCATGTGAAATTTTCTATGACAAGCCAAGGAAAATGTGATCTTTTAATACAGGTGACTGCTTAATAGAGGTGACCACATGGGCAGATTTGACTATACTGGATACAAATAAAAAAAATCTAATTGCAATGTATACCTTATCAAAATTGGTAATACATTCATCATAAATTCAACCATTTAGACATCCCTTAAAAAGTTGCTTCATCTAAGTAGGAGTGAGTGAGTGATTGTTGTATAACGCCAATTCAGCAATTTTTCAGCCATATCATGGCGATGAGGTTCCCTTTGTATTATACCAACACGCTTAGTTTAATTTTTATAGTGCTCACTAAAACAACAGTCCGCGGATAGATACTCGGACATATTATCCTGATTCCGAGCCAACCAATCTTTGTTCTTACTCCTTAATGCTGAGTACTTCGTGGATAAGCAACAAATACCAATTTGTTTGTCTTTAGTTTGACCCGAGCAGGGCTCGAACCCACGAGCTACCGCAATCGAGGCGACCACTCTAACCGTTACACCACTAAGTAGGAGAAATGATTATTGATATAATTTATATTCTCCTCTATTAAAACAAGATATTTAAAGATATAATTTATATTCTCCCCTATTAAAACAAGATATGTAAAGATATAATTTATATTCTCCTCTATTAAAACAAGATATTTAAAGATATAATTTATATTCTCCCCTATTAAAACAAGATATTTGAAGATATAATTTATATTCTCCCCTATTAAAACAAGATATGCAAAGATATAATTTATATTCTCCCCTATTAAAACAAGATATGTAAAGATATAATTTATATTCTCCCCTATTAAAACAAGATATTTGAAGATATAATTTATGTTCTCCCCTATTAAAACAAGATATGTAAAGATATAATTTATATTCTCCCCTATTAAAACAAAATATTTGAAGATTTAATGTATATTCTCCCCTATTAAAACAAGATATCTAAATATATAATTTATATTCTCCCCTATTAAAACAAGTTATTTGAAGATATAATTTATATTCTCCCCTATTAAAACAAGATATTAAAAGATATAATTTATATTCTCCTCTATTAAAACAAGATATTTAAAGATATAATTTATATTCTCCCCTATTAAAACAAAATATTTAAAGATATAATTTATATTCTCCCCTATTAAAACAAGATATTTAAACAAAATACCACATTAGAAAGCTTTGTTTAGCAGTTTTCTTTATTATATCCAAATATCATATAAATTTAATTCAATGGAGATAGGTTTATGGTGTTTAGCGCCACTTTCAACAATATTTCAGCTATATTTTGGCAGTCCGTTTTATTGGTGAAGGAAACTGGAGTACCAAGAGAAAACCACCGACCTGTTGCAAGTCACTGACAAACTTGATCATATAAGCAGTTATCCAAATATCATATAAATAATATACAACCATTTAAATGTACATAAATAATGTAATTATCAGAGGGAGAGGCGCTAAGGTGCAAAATTGGCCCCACATTATATTAAAAAATAATGTTTGACATAGAATAAAAACAATTTACTAATTTAATTGTTATATAAATTTTTTTTCAAAAAAGATAGATTTCCGTGAAATTGGGTGCGCTATGACGTCATAATGACATCATAATTAGACGGATAATGCTAAAAATGAACTATAAACGACATATTTAATGTACATTTTAGCTATTTTATATACCTCCACAGTCTTCCACGAACACCAAATTGAGCAGTTGTTTTGAGTATAGAGGGTTAATGATTATATCAAAATTTTTTGCTGGTGGAGGATTGTCGAGGTTGTTAAATATTAATTTATTTATAACCTCAGCCAGACACTCAAAATCAATATTTTCACTCTTCTGATTGTATATATGAGACCATTATATACACAATCTGTACATTTCATGATTCATTTCAAGTAATGAAATTCATCAGTAAATAACTTATGTTTCTGAAAATAATTGTATTTATTTTAAATACAGTTTGTGTACATTAAAACCAAGAGAAAAACTCAGTGCATGTAATCCGGTGTCAATGCCATACAAAGAACTGGGGGCTATAAGTGCCATATATGGCCCCATATTTAATGAATCATTATCTCAGAACATACTTGATTAAAATTTGATTTGTTTTATATTATAGACGAGATCATACTTTTGATGTTAAAACTTAGTTTCCAACAAAATCGATACGTATTTGGCGTCATTGTGACGTCATGAGCGTTATTTGTTTTCTGTATTTCGTGGAATTTTGTCCGCGATATTTGGACGGTTTTCGAAGAAATTAAGCACTTCCGCAGTCGTGCACCAGAAAAATATTTTACCAGATTATTAAAATAAATAAAACACAAATATTGTTAAAGTATTTTTTGGGTTTCACGAGGTGTTAAATTTCTTGAAAAACGACGGGAAAATGTTCAAATATTCCAAGCGCTTAGATGACGTTTTGATATTTGAGAAGCAATCTTTGCCGCAAAAAACGATGGTATGTCGGCACGTAACAGTTATATACAAATGTAAGATAGAAATAAAATAAACACCACTTCATCCAAAATAGTTTTTTTTTCATAAGCCCTCAATTATTGAATATATATTTTCTTCCGGGATGCTGAAATAGTTATTACTACAGGGATACAGAGGTAACGGGTTTAATGGTCTATCGATGCTACTTCTAAAATGAAGAAAAATAGTTTGATCCAAAAGGAGTAGATATTTTTTGGGCACAATCCAACAGATAGCTCTCACATTATGACCCAAAGGTGTTTTATGTTATGCACTACATACACAAACGTTTGATCCATCATTTGTCCACTGGAGGTTAGGTGTTTAACACCACTTTCAAAAATATTTCAGTTACTACTTTTGTGGCGGAAATTAGAGTACCCAGAGAAATCCACAGACCTGTCGCAAGTCACTGACAAACTTTATCACATAATGTTTTATCGAGTACACCTCGCCATGAATGAGGTTCAAACTCACAACTTGGTGATAGGCAATGATTGCACAGGTAGTTGTAAATTCAACTACCATACGACCACGATGGTTCAAGTTCAGTTAAGATGAAAGGTAATTGTTTTATTGATATTGATGGAATTTATGATTATCACTATTTATAATTGGCTTGCTGAAAGTAGGTTTTTTGTTGGGGTTCATTGGATGGAATTTGCAGACACAACGTTAGGCATATCAGAACAATACCTTTTTTCTTGCCACCAGACTGGGATGATTGGCCACTGAATTCACATCACATTTTCCTAAATTATATAAAGTTTCCCCTTTTGCGCCCAAATTAAACTTTTAACTTCTATCAGTTCCATTCTCTTAAATCAACCTCCGATGGACAAATGATGGATCAAAAGTCTGTGTATGTAGTGCATTGAAAATGCGTTCTGTCATGTGCATAAGTTATTGTTTGCATGATTGACAGACACTATTCATCATATTGTTTTCTAGCTTCTGAACTGTCGATCGAGAAAAAAATAAAATATTCTAGACAGGCAGCAAATAGCCAGTCAATGGGGTTTGCAATTAATATTTCGCATGTACAATAGCGACCCCACACCACAAGGTGTGGAAAATAGAAATATTCTTCTGTGGATTAAATGGGTATTAACTGCATTACATGTAAACTGTATGATTCTGTTTGATAAAGTCCTTTAACTAGAACAGGAACAAAATGTGCACTTGAGTAAAACAGTGTTGTAATAAAAGATCGTAAACGTGATGTACGAGTACAAATATTACAGAATGTCAAGGTATATTTTAAATGAGGTTGAAACAAGTCACCATTTGATATTAATTTGGTTGTATTTCATTTTGACGATTCTAATTACGGAAGACGATCACAACCATATTGTTTTTTATTGGATTAAAATTATAGCTGTATAATAATGTATAATATCCTATTAATATTAGAATCCTAACATGACTGCGAATTTGACATAAATAAAATAACAAATGGCTTCCTCTAGGAAAACGCCGACTTTATGTGAAAGGGACACCAGACAGCTATGAGGAACGAATTTAATACATACCTTAGCGCGGGATGTAAAGGACACACTCCTTACACGTAAAAGACAACTTACAGCAGATTCTGATAGCAACTGTTTATTAGGAGTGTTGTTGTTGGTTTGTCACAAAACAAAATAATATTACCATCTCCTCTTTTTCTAGTGACAATCAAAACAATCATACATAGACTCATGGCAGCGACACACATGTTACCTACGCGATTAATCATATGGTGGTAAACTTGTTCTCATCATAAATATATATGAAATACTTGATTGTAAAACAATTATCTATCGACAACCACTTTCTATGGGATATCTGATTCCAAGGCTTGTTATCAGTTTATAAAAAAAAAAAAAAAATTGTCACAGGGTCCTAGCTAAAATCGTTACACATTAAACATTTTGTTTCACACCATTTCCCAAAATATTTCCATATTATAAAAAAAAGGCGATCTTTAAATACTGGACTTCTCTCAACCCGCACCTTGGCATTTTTTTTTCTATAGATTTGTGATGGTTGTCCGTAAAAATGTACTGGAATATATCATCGTATTGGTTGTCGCTAAGAATAAAGTACGGTTAAAAAAGTGCTTAAAAAAAATTCAAATATGACAAAGTTCTATTGTCCAAATAAATCTATCTATTCTTTAAGATTAATACTAAAATTTCGACCAGTTTTCGACGATCATTGTTGATAAGTTTCTGAATTGATGTCCCAGGGGCGGATCCAGGGGGGAGGGCGCAACCGGTGCGAGCCCCTATCCTAAAATTTGAAAAAATAAGATTTTTTGGCGTAAAATCGTGATTTTTCACACGAAATACCCCAAAAATTGGCGCACCTCCCTCCGCTCGGCGCAATTTTTTTAAGTACGCCCCCCTAACTTGAAATCCTCGATCCGCCCCTATTGACCTCAATATGTACATTATCAATGTTATAGCAGACGATGAATCCAAAATTGGTCTGTACGAGATATATTTTTTAAATGATTAAAGCTTTGTTAAGGTGACGAAAAAATTAATTACGAAAAACTACAATTTGAACGTGAAATAATAGATGTGGTACGTAGTTCTTCCATTTAAAGATGACATTTTCAGATCAGATTTCATGTGATAATTCATGCAATTTCAGCATCATAATATAACCTCTGACAAATGAAGCGATCAAAATAATGAGATATTTTATCACGTAAAACAAACCGTCGAAAACAGGAGACCGTCGAAAATGGATGACGTTGCGACATTACTATTCGTTCACTTTCATTTCATAATACAGCTTCGGAATATGTTTGTATTCCTGAAATCAATCCACATTGCATATTAAGTCAAATTTATGCTGTGTTTATTGGGTTTTATTATGCTTTGTTTTTGTTTTTTATAGATATGCATAATACAATGATAAGTACGTTCTGTATAATGAAAAAAATGACGTTCACTGCTTTTCATTACCTGAATTTGTCGATCCGCTGTGAGGAATTAGATACACATATTAACTAACTGTATTTATTTCTGAAAAGTACATATTGTGAATACATTTTGGAGAAAATGTTATCGACATCTGAGGTGGGGCCGATTTTGGCCCTTATAGCTCCCAGTCCTTTCCACATTTTTGTCATACTTTGGTAACAATATAAAATCCCATTAAAAAATATCCATTAAAAATACTAATATTGAACAAAATTCCAGATTAATTCACCTGAGTAAAAATAATCAAACTTTGAAACATTCTTCTCAAAATCTGTTCTTTTTTTTTTGGCTAAAAAGTAATATGTTCCTTATAAAACCAACAACAGGGAGAGAAAATAAAAAAATGAATGTTGCATAAAATAAAAAAAAACCAATTAAATTAACTAAGTAGACAGTACATGTAGTAACAACATATGGATGGGCTCGGGTAAAGAATAAATAAACAAATACAATGGAGGGAGTGAGAGATTGTTGCTTAATGGCAAATGAGCAATAGTTCAGCTATCTCATGGCTATAACACGCTACATTTTAATGAGATGATGATGATAATGATGTCTGCGTTGTACTAGACCAACAAGCTGAGTTGGATTTTTATAGTGCTAGCTCACTGAAATAACAGTCTGAGGTTAGACATGTCTCCCCACTCGGACACAGGCGCTCGTGGAACGAACTTACCACCCCCTTTTCTTTCTAACTTTCTGTTTACAAATTTATTTTCAATAAAATGTCTTTATTTCTTTATTATTTCATTTCTTTTTCCTTATTTTAACTTGTTCGTGTCAATATTCATACAATGTTATGTTAACATCAAATTGCATGTGTCGACTCTATATAGTTTTTGGTTTGTCATGATCAATGAGAGCATGCTAACCTTTACAGATCATACAATACTAATTAATGCGGTCAAATGAAATAGATAAATAAATACCTGGAGTGCCTTGACATTGTATAATGCTGCTGGAAATAACAAGAATCATAAAAACTTGTAGTAAAACGTCCATGGTTTCTTCTTCTTTCTTGTTGCTATATGTTATTTGCTTCTTTAAAACTGAAAGTAAAACAAATTTGAATCAATAATTTGTGAGATTTCACACAATCAGATTTTGAATAGCAATATGATTTTCACGTAATTAAAGTAATCAAGCAAAAGTAATTTTTGCAAAGTGAATTTTAGATTATGGACCAGAACCTTTCAGGGGGTTAGGGTTAAGGTATGGTGTTTAACACCACTTTCAACAATATTTCAGTTATATCGTGACGGTCAGCTTTACTGGTAAAGGAAAGCGGAAAACCCTGAGAAAATCACTGAAATTGGTGATTACAGCTTGCTGATTGAAAAGGGGGGAGGGCATATACAAATACCTATGTTACATAGCGATTTTAGCTCAAGCTTGAGACAAATTTTTTATAGCATAATATGCTACAAAAAAGTTCAGATTTTAATAATATTAAAATTAATATCTTGTTATACCCAGTATCATGTTATTTTTCTGTAATTTTTTCCCCTTCAATTTTAATTATTAATTTTTTAAAAATTTGTCACCAAAAGGATGGGATTATAACCCTTGGAACCATACCCCCACGGATAAGCATATATACTCCAATATCATGTTTACAATGCAATAAATTGTTTATACATAACAATAAACAATAATAAAAGTAACATATTTACACGTCTCTTTATTCTAAATTTCTTACAGGCCATTTACCTGATACTACACAAAATATACTTCCTGTATAGATGTATTACACACAAAAAAAATACTTTAGGATGACAGACATGTGGAAGATTAATTCAGGTAAGTAAACAAATTCCAAAATATTTAAAGTAAAATTTGTTTTTATTAAATAAATACTTACAATCATAAATTCTGAGTATATCTTATTGCGTCATTCAAACAGCTAGAAAAAAAAACTATAGGCTAATCATAACTTTTCCAGCAAGTAATTTAACTAGATCAGGGATAAAGGGGAGGACGGGTGGGACCTATAGTTTATGATGGTAAGAATTTATTTAATAAAAACAAATTTTACTTAAAAAATTTAGGATTTTATAACAATAAATACGTTACCATCATAAATTCTGAGTAACTCAGAATCTAACTTAGAGCTGAATCCCATAATCAGAAGAAACTGGGGGAAAATTGACTCTTTGAGCAGAAACTATAGGCCCAAGTGAAAATAGATTGTCCGCATGAACAGACATAGATATCAGATAATGAGATAAGAAAGAACTTTCACCTCTCCAAAAATCTGCAGATAACACTTCATTAAGTGATGCATTATTAAATAATGCACAAGAGGATGCAAGAGCTCTAACATCATGAGCTTTGGCCTGGAATTTCTCAAGTATAACCTGACCCGAAGATTCATAGGCAAGAGAAATAGTCTTGCATATCCAGGTAGAAATGGTTTTAACAGAGAGATCAGAGACACCCTTCTTAATAGGGATAAAAAGTATTTTATTGGTACTAGAACGCAAAAAAGCGGTCCTAGTCAAATAAATAGACAAGATTCTTACCGGACACAGAGAAACAGAATCAGAGTCTTGGGGCAGCGCTGGTATATAAATAGGCTCTGCCCCTTTATCTGGTATCTGGTTTTTGCCTAGAAAAGCTGGGTCCGTAAGCAAAGTAACCGAAGACTTGTCTCTAGAGAATCTAAGGCAAGAATTAGAAGTAGAAAAAGGATGAACTTCACTCCGTCTCCTGTCCGAAGCAAGTGCCAATAAGAAACAGCATTTGTAAGAGAGGAATTTCAAGTCTACCTCTTCTGCTGGCTCAAAGGGTGTCAGGTTGAGAGCTGATAATACTAGACCTAGGTTCCATTCAGGAACCAAAACCCTTTGTCGTGGTCTTTCAAGACTAAAGTTGCGAACTAGAAGGGAAATAAACTGATTATTTCCTAAATCTTCCCCACCAGAAATATGAATAGTTCGAGAGATAGCAGATCTGTACCCCTTTACAGTGGAAGGGGCAAGACCTTTCACTTCAAAGAGGAAGACAAGAAAATATGCTAATTGTTGGACAGAGATTTTGAATGGATCAATCTTCCTTCCAACACACCAGTCAAAGAAGAGTGTCCACTTTGCATCATAGACGATGCTAGTGGATTCTCGCACTGACCTGGAGATGTGCTTGGTAGCTGTTTCAGAAAAGCCTTTCTGTCTGAGATTATCCCTGACAGAAGCCAAGCGTGTAGATGGAGTCTTTCTGGAGAAAGATGAACTACACCCCTTTGAACTGAGATAGAAGATTTCGTTTTCAGGGAAGCACTAGTGCCCTGGCACAGGACAGACGCAGTAGATTTGCAAACCAAGCTTGCTTTGGCCAATCTGGAGCAATAACTATGATCCTGCATTTCTCTCCTGTTATCTTGTGAAGAACAGGGGCGAGATATCTGAATGAGGGGAATGCATAGGCGAACATTCCCTCCCAAGATAGGCTCATTGCGTCCACAGCATAGGCTCTGGGGTCTGTAACTGGGGAGACGAAAGTTGTCACTTTGAAGTTCAGACTCGTTGCGAATAGATCTATATTGGGATTTCCCCAATGTAGAACTATAGATTGAAAAACTGCCTGATGAAGTTTCCACTCTGTATTGACTGGTGCTAAGGACCTGGAAAGAGAGTCCACAAGAACGTTCAGACGGCCTGGAATATGTCTCACAACCAGACGAATTGAGAGTATAGGATCAGAACATCCTTGGCCAGCTGATACAGAGAGTAACAATGTGTTCCTCCCTGATTCTTCAGGTAGGCTACCACTGTTGTGTTTTCTGTTGCCAAGACAATAGATAGGGACTCCAGACAAAGTTTGAAATGAGAAAGAGCTAACAGAACTGCCCTCATTTCCAAAAGATTGATGTGATCTTTCTGAAGGGTGGAAGACCACATCCCTGAAACAGTTTGACCCTCCAGATAAGCTCCCCATCTCAGAAGGGAAGCGTCTGTGAATAGGGTCAGACTGGGAACTGGAGATGCCAGGGGAAACACTGTCATGATATTTTCCCTCTGCAGCCACCAAGACAGATGAGGAGAGAGAACTTCCAGGATAGGAATAGAGGCTTTCCAATCCTGAGAAGACGGGGTCCAATGCTCGAGATGATAAAACTGTAGAGGACGAATGTGTAGACGTCCTAACTGTACTACATCTGCTAGAGAGATGAGAAGACCTAGCAGTTGTGAAAATTGACGAGCAGTGACTGAGGTCTTGACCAGAAAGGTTAGAATAAACTGACGAAGAGCCAACAATTATTCCTCTGGAGGAAACACAAGACCCAAGTCCGTCCTGAAATGTTCTCCTAGGAAAACGAAATCCTGAGACGGAATGACCTCCAATTTCTTCCAAGAAATCAGGAAACATAGTTCTAGGAGGAGGGCTATAACTATCTGGGTATGAGACAAAAGAATGTCTGGGTTGAGTTCCTTGACAAGAGAATCGTCCAGGTAGGAATGAACCTGGATAGTGTGTGCAGATGAGCTGAGACAACTTGAACAATTTTGGTGAAGACCAAAGGAGCTATGGCTAACCTGAATGGGAAAGCTCGAAACTGAAAAGCTTTGTTGTCCCACACGAAGCGAAGGTATTTCCTGAAAGTCACAGAAATAGGGCAGTGGAAATAAGCATCTGCTAAATCGAGCGATGTCGACCAAATTCCTGGGGGTATAGAAGCCCTGATGGACCTGTTGGTCTCCATTTTGAAATGGGGGATCACAAGGTAAGTATTCAAAATAGAAAGGTCTATAACTGGTCTCATTCCCCCTTTTTCTTGGGAACCAAGAAGAGACAGGAATAAAATCCTGGACCCAGGGACGAAGTTGGAACCTGTTCTATTGCTGCCTTCTGCGACAGAACAGACACTTCCTCTGACAGAGGTAGACTTTTGTGAAGATCCGAAGAGACAGACTGAAAAGGGAATGGGAGACTCCGACAGAGGTGGCAACTGTTTGAACTGAAGTTTTAATCCCCCGAATTATCGACAGAACCCATGGGTCTGAGGTTCTCTTTTCCCATTGAGTTGAGAATTGTTTTAACCTCCCTCCCACAGGGATGGAAGGAAGAGGTAGTTCCCGTCCTTCTTGAGCAGTCGATAACCTACGAGGGGGCAACGTCCTAGGGCCGAGGGCCATACTTCTGAGCACCCTTAGAACCATATTTCTGAACATGAGGTGTTTTAGAAGAATTGGCATACTGTTTGCGACGAACAACCTTTCTCCTTTTTGCAGAAAAAGTAGGAGTAGGTTGATAACCAGAAGATGAGGAAGCAATTGTTCTCTTCCCATCATTCAACCTGACATTAACGCTAACAGACTGAGGAGCCTTATTAACTTCTTCCTGGACTTTTTGGAGAGAAAGACCAAACATTTTGTCAGTAAGAAGAGATTTCATAAGTGAATCCTTAAGAGTCTCATTAACAGAAGATTTGTCAAGAATCCCACTCCTCTTGGAAAGAGTAAGGCTGGCGAGAGCACCCGAAACAAGAACTTGGGAAGCTCCTAAACCTTTATCAAGTTGTAACAAGAGAGACTTGATTTCAGCTATACCTTCACCCTCTAGGTCCTGACGAATGGCACCAGTGGCAGAAAGATAATGTTCTGCCGAAGCAAGTACATGTGACGAATTACGAAGTAAATTCTCCGACTTAGACCAAGTAGCCTGAGAAAGTCGAAGGCCGTCAACTGGTCTTGATCCCAACAAATTGGAACCAACCTTCCCAGAGTAGAATTAAAGATTTGGTAATCCTTTACATTGTAAACTCCTGGGAATGAGGTAGGACCGAAACTCGAAAACTTGGAACCAGAAGACTGTTTGTCTACATAATAATTACTAATGCCATCATTAATGATTTGAAAGCAGCCAACACATGGTTAGACTCTGGAAAAGAGCTATATGTAGATGAACTCTCCCGAGTCAAACCACAATAAGCCTCAAAATTAGAAGAAAGCCGTTTAGGCTTAGGAGGAGAGGCAACATGTACTTTCGCTACGTCCCCCATGAGGGTGTAGACCCTAGACCTTAAGTTCTCTTTAGAAAGAGAAGTACTGTCAGTCTCAGGAACAGGAGAACCATCAGCGACTGTCTGATGAGAATTTGTAGAACCTGAAGAGGGTACCCTTTTCACTGTCTGAGAGTTAGTAGGGTGGTCAGATTCCTCTTCATCGAAGAACACCCTCTCCTGACTACCAGGTGCCACAGAAATTTCATCATCCTCCCTGTCAACCTAATCTTCCTGAGACTCAGGAGAAGGAGGTACAGGGTTCACTCTAACCTTAGTGGAAGATTCCAGAACCGAAAGCCGAGAGCTTAGAGAACTAAACTCGACCTTCATGGAATCTTTAAACCCACTAAACAACTCCCTTGCACTGTCAAAAGGGTCCTGACTAGTGGGACACAAACCTCCAAAAACAGCCTGGTTAGGAACTCCTAAAACAGCTGAAGGTTGTCAAGGATTACCAACAACGGGGGGCTGAAACTTCCAAGGGGGTCTATTACAATTGTAAGCAGTTGGAAACTCAGTAGCTGAGAGAGAACCACTACTGACAATGGGTGGTCTGGTACTGGGAAGATTTATGCACATCGACTGACCAGGTACAGGATTCAGGGAGCCTTAAGAATTCACAGACCTAGAAATTGTGGAGGTGACTATAGACAGTGTAGGAATAACCCCTCCTCCCGGTATCACTGGTACAGGACCCAAGTCCTGACACTGCAAAGAATGTCCAGCGCCTGCTGCTGAAACCTCAGGACGAATGCTGGACAAACTGGAGGTAGGGTTATTAAGGGAACCAACCATTGGGCTTGGGACCGAACCATCCCAAAAAGCGTCAGTTCCTGTAATTGGGAAGTACGGACTACTGGTACTTGCCGAAAATTCCATCTCGATAAAAAAAAAGTAAAATGTCACAAATTACTTACCGAGACTTAAAATAACAATTGCTTAAGCAATAATAATAATAATATTACAATAATGATAGATTTAAACAATATAAAAAATCGTTTTCATCTGTTTTCTTCTATTAATACGTGGAAGCAATTTTCACGTGCTTATCGCGGCGCAGCTGAAAAAGTTATGATTAGGATGGGTAATGGCAACCGATGGTTTCCGAATGGAGGCTATTTTTAGCCTATATGTTTATATTCCGGCTGTTTGAATGACGCAATAGGATATATTCAGAATTTATAATGGTAACGTATTTATTGTTATAAAATCCAGGTAATATTGTATACCTGAGATTATAATGGGATTCCATAGGGGGATTTATATTTAACTAGAGTCAAACCTGTTTTATGTGATCTTCCAAGGGAACAGTGAAATATGGTCATATATGACAGGTGGTCGCTTAATGCAGGCTTGATTGATATGAAATGCACTGTGAAGAGAAATAAAATGGTCAGTGCGTGCAATGGATATTTGATATGTCTGTTGTCCGTGTTTAGATTAAAAATAAACGATGTACTTGTTTTCATCTGATGAATTAAAAACATATGACCATAGCGCGTGTGATATCAAGGTCAAAATCGTAATTGACTTTTCCAACGACATGGATCTAAGCGTCTTTTTTAGATCAAACATTGAGAATTTTACGGGTTAAAAACATGGATTTAAAAAAAAAATCGGGTGTGAATAAAAATATCAGTATTTTAATGCTTTTTGATTGTATGCGGGATAACACAGGTCTTGGTTCTCATTGAATCTGTAATAGTGGAAAAAAAGGGGGGTATATGTGAATTGATGATGTTATCAATCTTGAACCATTTTTCTCTTTTTGACCTGTTGGTCGTTTTTGATTGGTGAATACATATCAATATGGATGTCACCCTTCCGTTTTGAGTCATCGTGCGCTCGGGACGGTGGAATGTGATGAAACATATTCCAACGAAAGGGGGACCATATTTGGTCTTCGGGGTGCGGGGAATTCTTTTACCATGAGTCATGCTGCGACGAGAGGGTCGTCATGGCCATATATGGATTTCAAATTTGTTGTGACGTCAGCTCCGGGGGATGGGGTTATGCCCCTATATGGGAAATGGGCGGGTCTACCCATATATGGGGACGCCACTACGCCACAGGTTTTTAGGGGGATTAAAATGTCCTAGCATATACAGCATATACTACTACCCTGCAAGTCAACAGACAATAAACTTACAGTAGTCACAAATTCAAACTGGAGTACCCTGAGAAAACTACTGACCAGCCGTAAGTCACTGACAAACTTTATCATATAATGTTGTATCGAGTACACCTTGCCATGGGCGGGATTCGAACTCACAACTTTAGTGGTGATAGGCACAGATTGCATAGGTAGTTGTAAATCCAACTACCATACGATCACGACGATCCCTCCAAATTTTAATATTAAATGAATCATCAAGTACAAATTGTGCACCACTTCATCATTAGCAGGGCTTTCAATATTTTTCAATTGTATCAGAAATTAACTAACTTTATCAAAATTTTTACATTTCCCATGAATATCTTATTTAAATACGTAAGGAGGTACCAGATACCACAAATGGGGGAAAATATGTTGGTGCTGCCCCTTATTGAAAGATCTGCATTAGCAGTTCATGAAATTGTCAACAACTTTTTGATATAACCCAATCCAATAGAAAACTGCTATTCCTTTTATTATTTCTTAGGGAGAACTATTGGACAGACGTTTGTCATTTTTCAAAATTCAATCTAACTTTGTATTAGCCGACAGACATTACCATTTTTTAACATTCAATCAAAATTTCTACTAGAGGAGAGATGCTACCATTATTTAATATTCAATCTAAATTTCTAATATCGGAGAGATGCTACCATTTTTTAATATTCATTCTAAACAAAGTTTCTACCGTCAGTAAATTAAATGTTTGGGTTAATCTGTAAACTACTCTCGGTGGTTTGTAGATTTTAGAATAATATTGACACTGACAGTCCTCACGATGAGCATCAGTCTTCTGGCCCAAGACCAGTAAAACTTTGTTCCGATCAGTAATTTTTTCATTTTTGTTTAAAGACCTATATACAAATATATTCAAGAATTTGATTTGAACCAGTAAATTCAAATTTTCATTTCGAGGACTGCTGTCAGTAAAATAAAATGTTTGGGTCAATCAATCAAAATCAGTTTGTAATCTACTATCAGTAGTTTGTAGATTTTAAAACAATATTGATCTACCACATTGATTTAAGCATGTTAGATAAATAGCAAATAGTTCATGGCACTGAGGGTCATATGGCAGTATATGGACCGGTCCGTCACCAAAAAAATATTAGAGGTCCATATAATATGTTTTTGGTGACGGACCGGTCCAGATATACTGCCATATGACCCGAAGTGACATGAACTATTTGTTATGTTATACTTTTTATCTAAAATAATAATGCAGGTACCTGGCCGCTCCATATACTAAAATAGTGACTGGTCCATATACGAAAATAGTGACCGGCTAATAATGACAAATAGGGGAAATAAAAACGTCAAGTGTAATATAAGATTATATGACATTTAGTTTCCTATGTCAGCGATAAAAAAAAATCCACAAAAAGCACCAATTTAATTTAATTGATCAATTAAAACACAAACGTAATATTTTTACCTGTTAGAGACTTCCATGTTTTAATAATATTATGTATTGACACACACTCTTATGTAAATCTACATACCATATGGACGATTGGTTTTGTACTTCCTGAATGAGTAACTCAATTTATGACTATTGTCATCTATAGATCAGGCTTTATTATGTACAGATAATTATTTGACTAAACGCAGTATTGATCTTACCTTACCTAGTTTTAAGTCACGTACCTTTAAACATTAAATTATCGTTGAAGGGGTTAGGGTAGGGTTATGGTGTTTAACGCCATTTTCAACTTAGATTATCGTTGAGGAACTAGGGATAGGGTTATGGTGTTTAACATCACTTTCAACTTAAATTATCCTTGATAATGTTGTTATTCTAATAATTAAAAAAATTATGGCATAATTTTTTTCTTACAGACCTTGCTTATTCATTCAACTGTATTCCTGTATGTTGTATATTTAATTTTTGTAAGATAAATTTAATAGAGGACAACCAGCATTCTGTGTTGTCTGAAACCATGCTTTGATTAGGGATATATGCATCAGACAATAGACCACTTTCCATTTTGTCTATTCTAAACCAATATTTTAACATTGACAAGACAACAGAGAAATATAGAGGGTATCTGCCCAAGTTCAGACAATACAGCATAATTCGTCTTTTCTCCAAATTTAAAACGAATTTAATTTACACAGGAATCGTACTTGTTGAGGTTAAAGTGCAGACATCGTGCAAGTTGCAGACTTGTAATATTATATCATATATGATAGACTAAAATCGACGTCCAGTCTCTAGTCGACGTCCACTCCTCAAATCGGCGTCCACTGACGTCATTATCTCAAATCACGGTCCAATTTCAGGATATTCTCAAATCGGCGTCCTTTCCAAACTCTCATATCTATCGGCCCGTCCGCCCGAACGACAGTTTTGTTTTGCGTGTTTTTTTTATCTGTTATTTATAGTAGGGTTGTTTTGCTTTTTTTTTGTTTTGCGTGTTTATTTTAAGCATTTTCCCATTCTTTGATATAATCAATAGGGGTAGAATCTACTTTGGCGGACCACGGGAGTCAAATATTATAGGATTAAACGCATTTTTTCCGGAGTTGATTTATGTATAACCTGGACCAATTCACTCACAAACAAGTTTGTAAGTTTGTGGGTGACTTGGTCCAGGTTATACATCAATAAACTCCGGAAAAAATGCGTTTAATCCTTATAATTCTGTAACTAAGTTTTTTTTTCATTTGTTTTGAAAATTTACCTTTGGGGATCCCCAGTACGCACACATACATATTACATTCCATTGATGTGTGTCGGCCATCACATGAATAACAAAATGAACTAACCTTGGTTTCCTACTTTAAACTAGACGGTGATGTAATTAAGTTACTGATATTTTCCAATTTGATGGCATTTTGCATTTAGCTACTCAAACAAGTAAAATGCCCACAAAATCGTAAAATAAATCAGTAACCTGCTTGTGTCAATCAGCGTCCCATGTAAACAACGTCACAGGATGACGATATATTATAAAAGTCAAAATCGATAGATGGTTTTCTTAAGTATTTTTTCCGGTTTTTTTTCATATGTCAACAATACACAAGCTTTTTTTTTCATTGGTATTTATTTTTTTTATTTCATATCTAACAATAATTGTCGATTATTAACAATAAGCATTGTTTCTTTTATCTTTTAATTATTATCGGGAATCCAAGCCGCCATTTTGTTTACATTACGAAAAAAGTAGTCCGCTGAACATCGTCTATCGAAAAATAAACTGACAAAACCCCGCCTCTATAAGCGCTTATACCCAATCAGAGTATAGGATTTCTAATTATGTAAATCATATAAGAATTATTGTAATATAGAAAAGGGAAGATGGAGTAATATTCCGAGGTAAAATCGCTAAATTGCGACCTTTGTCAAAAGAATCAAATTGGAGACGAATATCATTACATATTTGAATGTACTAATTTAAGCGAAAAACGTACTTCACTACTTCCAAAACATCTAATTGAACGTTCCAATATACATGTGATACAATTCAAAAATTTAATGACTAGTGAACGGAAACCAATCCTGCAAAAACTATGTAAATTTATTAGATATATAAATATGATAGTTTGTCCTCCCGGCTAATTCCATCTGTCGATTTACTGTATTTGTATATATTGTATATAGTTTAATCTGTCCATTTATTTGTAACTTCTCTGTATGTGCTATGCACTGTCAGTTTGAGAAATAAAGATATATACATAAGAATCAAAGCGCATGACCCATAACCTTTCATTTTGTTACCATGCGGATATGACAACAAAAGGGTTAGGTTTAGGGTTAGGGTTAAGCTTAGGGTAAGGGTAAAGGTTATGGTTAGGTTTAGGGTTAGGTTTAGGGTTAAGATTAGGGTTAGGATTAAGGTTAGGGTTAAGGTGAGGGTTAGGGTTAAGGTGAGGGTTAGGGTTAAGGTGAGGGTTAGGGTTAAGGTTAAGGTTAGAGTTAGGTTTAGGGTTAAGGTTAGGGTTAGGTGTAATGTTAGGGTTAGGGTTAAGGTTAGGGTTAGGGTTAGGTTTAGGGTTAAGGTTAGGGTTAGGTTTAATGTTAGGGTTAGGGTTAATGTTAGGGTTAGGGTTAGGATTAAGGTTAGGGTTAGGGTTAGGGTTACGGTTAGGGTTAGGTCCGCTAAAGTAGAAGTATTCCTAAACACAATAGGATTTTATCTACAGTAACTATAAAATACATAGGCATTTTTGTCATCAAGAACCCTTCATCTGGAATCTGGTCTTGTCCCTTCTCCATCATTGCTGCAAAAACATTCCCTAAGGGGTGTGATGTCATTTGAAGTATACGTCAGTGACGTCATTGGACGTCGATTTGAGAAAGTGAAAAACGGCCATATATTTGAGAATTGGACGCCGATTTGAGACTGGATAAAGTTTGTCACCACCACGATATAACTGAAATATTGTTGAAAGTGGTGTTAAACACCATACAATCAAACCGTTATATATTTCAAGGTTTGCGTATCTGTAACATTGGTCTAGTCTGTCGTTCAACCATTCGGGGCAAAGCACAGCATGTTTATATTTCAAGAATTTGAATGAGAGTGTCTTTAAAATATTTTTCAATAGCGAAAGGGGTAAATAGAAAACGTAAATTGAAGGACAGATAATACAACGGCTAAAATAAAAAAATACTAAAGGACAAACAATGATCTACAAAAATAATAAAAATGCTTTAAAAAAAGAAGTTTTAATTGAAAAAAAAAATTCGAATTAAGATATGGTTGTTGTTCTAACTCTGACACAATCAAGACTTAAACTCTGACACAATCAAGACTTAACTCTGACACAACAAAGACAGTTGTTGCTAAGATAAAATAAGATATGGGTGGGTTACATCATTTTCTACAGTATACAAGTCTCATGGCGATCACCTAGTTTCATTGGTGATGGGAACAGGAGTTCGTGAAGAATACCACCGACCTTCTGCAAGTCACTGACAGACTTAATCACATAATGTCGTATCGAGTACACCTTGTCATTGACTGGATGTGCACTCGTAGCTTAAATTGTGATAGCCACTGACTGCATAGGATAAATACATATCAAATTACTAAAATTACAATGCGATCACAGTCACTGAAGACTCTGGGCGAACAAGAAAAAACGGAAAATCAGAAAAAGAACTATGCATACCATATCTTCAAACTTTTAATTTTATTGACATATTTTTTTTTCACCATTCCTCGCCATATTGTTTGCTTTGTTATTCATTTATACATAAAACTCAAAAAATTTGCTTTATTCGAAACAATATATTATTTCGCCACCTTTTTTCAGCTACCCCAGTCTTAACTATCACCTGTCCTTTTTACACCTTACATGTACTTATATTATTCATATGGTATATTGTATTGTTTCTCCATGTATCCGGGTTTCCTGTGTCTCTGTTCATTCTTGATTACCCCTTAGGTTTTATCTAAAAGTTATTCAGTTCAACACACACCGACGTTCTACAATATGTCATTTCTATGCCTATGTTGTAGTTGGTTGGTTTATGGTGTTTAACGCCACTTTCAAAAATATTTCAGTTTTAACGTGTCAGTCAGTTTTATTGTCACTGACAAACTTTATCACATAATGTTGCATAGAGTACATTCGATTCAACCACCATGCGATCACGACCACGACGGCAACATCTGGGATAAAAAAAAAAACAATTAAGCATTTGTAAAAAAAAAAAAAACAATTAAACATTTAATATTGACTGTACATAATTTATTATCTTCATAATCTATTTCGATTATTATGTACAAATTGCAAAATCGAATTTATTTGTATGCATGGTCGCTCAGTTATTTCATATTTATATAAAACAGACCAATATTTAGTAGTTTGTGTGATTATAAAGTGTGTATACTGAAGGCATTTGTAACCAGAACCATTAGTTTAAGTAAGTTTTGTCTTTCTATATATATGTCTTTTAAGCATACATTATTGATCATTCTAATATGACGTCCTTCAAACGCTTTGAGTCCAAACCCGTGGTAAAAAAAATATTAATCTATGACCGATTAAATTTATGACGTCATCGATAATTTATAACGATATTTTACCAATTTTTACATATCAGAATCGAAATAATTCATGAAAGCCATATGTATATATTGTTTTTACCACGGGTAGGCCTTTATGTCAGCTTTTTACCCCTCGCTTACGCTCGGGGTAAAACTTCGTGACATAAAGGCCTACCTACCCGTGGTAAAAACAATATATACATATGGCTTCCATGAATTATTTCTTAATTTTTACACGGCAAAAAATCGCCACTTTTTATCAAAGTGACTGTACCAAGACAGGAAAATGAGCGGTCATGTCAGGTATATGTGTGTTAAGGGTATCGATTTTGTTGTTACGATTTTACGCATTATTGAACATGTTTACATTACAAAGTGAAACGTTGTGAGTTCGAATCCTGCTCATGGCGAGGTGTACTCGATACAACATTATGTGATAAAGTTTGTCAGTGATTTGCGGCAGGTCGGTGGTTTTCTCCTGGTACTCCGGTTTCTTTCCACCAATAAAACTGACCACTACGATATAACTAAAATATTACTGAACGTGGCGTCAAACACCACAACACTAACCCTCACCGTTACCAAGGGTCGTCTTAACAGCATTGTAGGCCCCGGGCAATGCAGTGTACTTGGGTCCCTACCTAGACACCATACTCACCACAGGATTAAACTGTAAATGGTCAATAAAATTAAGCATATATTTATTGTATCGGTATTTCCAACAAAATCAGTGTTAAAAAAAACATGCTGAACACAACATACATAGATTAGCAAGGGACCAATCATGGCGCCCCCGGGCAACTGTCCATTGTGTACATGCGCTAAAATGACACTGCCCTTACCCTAACCCAAGCCAGTAAAGTTGACGATCATGTCATGCATATGTGAGTTAGAGATATCGATTTTGTTTTTCGACAATTTTGTTTCGTTTTTACAGCTACTCCAGTTTTATTTACTATTCCCCCCTACTGAGACCACACGGGCAGTGCCGTCTTAACGCATGGGCACGCTGGGCAGTTTCCTGTGGGACCCACAAGCATGGGTGCCCCATGCTAATCTAAGTATGTTGTGTACGACATATATATGTTTAATTGTATCGACAATTACAGTTTTATTTCTGTGAGTGGTTGTGTATGTATGGGCCCCAGTGCACTGCTTTTCCCGCGGGAAAATAATACTGCTAAGACTGCCCTGTCTACATGTACATAATATATTATTCCTATTTGTTACATTTGAAACTGTTTCCACAGGTATCCCGGTTTCCTTTGCAAGTAACACTAACCGAATGGATAAAACCGAAATATTATTGGTAGTGGCGTTATTATACCTATTATCTTATCTTACGGGGCCGTCGTGGGTGTGATAGTACGGTAGTTGGATTTACAACTACTTGTGCAATCAGTGCCTATCACCACTAACGTTGTGAGTTCGAATCCAGCTCATGTTACGATTTTACGAATTATTGAACATGTTTACATTACAAAGTGAAACGTTGTGAGTTCGAATCCTGCTCATGGCGAGGTGTACTCGATACAAGATTATGTGATAAAGTTAATCAGTGACTTGCGACAGGTCAGTGGTTTTCTTCGGGTACTCCGGTTTCCTCCACGACTAAAAAAGACCGCCACGATATAACTGTAATATTGCTTGAAAGTGGCGTTAAACACCATAACCATAACCCCTATCTACTTTTTTACAGATTCAGCGAAACTCGTCTTCCTCATTTCCTTTCTACTGATCAGTTGTATGGTAAAGGATGGTTTGCTTACCGATACAGGAGGCGACGGGCCAGGGGGATATATTATTGATGGCATACCACCTATCGGTGTACATCGCATCCGTAGAGACGTCAGAAGACTTCCTCGACCTCTTAATGGTTTAAGAGGTAATGGCCGTTGTTGTTAACGGAAAAATAATGTTATGCATATCGGATGTGACCGAGTGGTCTAGGGCGCTGGATATAAGTCTAATTGATTGGTGCTGTAGTGAATCTAATGAGTGAGTTCGAATCCCGTCGATGGAAAACAAAGCATCTGTCAGCTCAAAAATCTAATTCTAACACTGCTGGGTTTAATTCTCAGACGTATCGGTCACTCAATTCATAAATATATGTAATAAAAATTCAACTCTTGTAAAGACTACACAAGGAAGGTGGCATATATTTCGAACAAAATTTTAAAAAAATTAGAAAACGACTGCTCCGTCTAGGTGGCATAATGGGTAGCGTGCTTGCCTCGAATGTGATAGATCATAGGTTCAAGCCTCGGTCTGGGAAAACCAAAAACTATGAAATTGGTATTTGTTGTTTCTCTGATAAGAACACATCTGTAATGAGTAAAGGTAAAGGCTGGTGTGATCGGAATCTGGATAATATTTCCTAGTGGTTCTACATGTGTATCTATTGCTCTTTGAGTTCGCTATATAAATATCAATTTCAGCGTTTACGTCTGGCATAAAGCAAAATCTAGACACGACGGGTGCCACTAGTGGAGCAGGAACTGCTTATCCTTCCGGAGTTCACCTCTCGGATTTTAGTGGGGTTCGCGTTACTCGATCTTTAGTTGTATGTGTATGTTTTGTTGATAGTTGTTTGTCCTTTTGTACTTTTCTTTTGGCCATTGTGCTGTCTGCTCTTCTTCGATTTACGGATTCTGATTGCCCATTGGGGATCTTCAAACTCTTCTTAACTGTCAATAGCAGTGATTCACTCAAAGACGCTTTTTGTATTATTCATGCTAAATTCGGTATTCATTTTATATTTCAGATAAATTCCTTGGGAAGAGGAAGATTTAAGGCACGTTATTTACATTTGAAGATGAAGAGATGACGTTAGATTAAACAATCGTCAATAATAATGTATTATCTTAATATTGGACCGAACCACATCGGTGAGTTCGAGCCACGGTCGGGTCAAATTAAAGACTATGCAATTGGTATTTGTTGCTTCTCCGCTAAACACACAGCATTAAGGAGAAAGAGCAAAGACTGGTTGGTTCGGAATCAGGATAATGTGTCCGAGTGGGGCGACATATCTATCAGCGGACTGTTGTTTCGTTGTTTGAGTGAGCTAGCACTATGAAAATCCAACTCAGCGTGTTGGTCTAGTACAAAGCGGATCTCATCATCAACTCATTGAAAATTAACTTATTCTCGCCATGGCATAGCTGAATTGGCGTTAAACACCAATCACTCACTCACTCATATTGGACCGGCTTGGGTGTATCATTATATCGTGTTCACCTCGTGTGAGAATTATCCGTGGAATAGATCCTTAGTCAGCTCAGTCCAAAGAATACAAATGTGGTATGTGTTGCTCATATAAGCGCACACCTGAGTTCATCCCCGGTTTTTAGTGGGGTTCGTGTTACTCGATCTTTAGTTTTATGCTTATGTTTTGTAGATCGTTGTTTGTCCTTTTGTACTTTTTCTTTTGGCCATTGTGTTGTCTGTCCTTCTTCGATTTACGGATTCTGATTACCACTTTGGTATCTCCAAACTCTTGTTTTGAAACGGTTTGGTTTTATTCATATCGTCTCTTGCTTCAGCGAACGAGCCATATAAATGTATTGGTCTAGTACAAAAATAAACATTAGAGAAAACCGAAGGGGTGATGAAGAATGAAGAACCCAGAGACACAGGTAATATTGGGCACAAGACATAGAACTAAGATAAACAAACAAAAACACAACAGTAAAAGTTAAAAACATTATCAATACAGGGCCACTAATATATAATGAAACGGTATGAATCAAATGTAATGCGAACAACGCATTTCTGGAATAACTATCATCAGAGAAGCTCAAAATCAAAAGATTGGAAAGCCAAATAATTTAAAAGTGTCTGTGGGAAATAAAAACCAATGACCTAAACATGATAGCCATCATTAGTTAAGGTCACCTATGCATGGGGATAGGAGAACCTTACCTTTGATAATGATTACTTTATATAGGAGTTGTACATTTCAATTATAAATATCTAATAAAACCATATCAGTGCCGAAATACTGACTACTGGGTGAATGATACCCTCGTGGAATAATTGACCACCAGCAGAGGAATTGATTATTGATAGTAATGAAAACGCAGATATTCTATTTAGTGCGAATGTCTACCTGTGTCTACAGCTCATGCAATATTTTTTTTATTTTCCGACAATATACATAAATTGTTCATTGATTGATTGCTGGTTGCTTAACATCATGCAATTTCAAGAGAAGAACGTACAAGTTCAACAATATCTACAAACTATACAGAAACGATGGTGGGACGAAAGCTATGCAAGAACGATGGAGGGACGGAAGCCATTCAAAAACGATGGAGGGACGGAAGTTATACAAAAAGGATGGAGGGACGGATCAACCGGTGCAGCGAATATTGACTGCATTGGAAAAGCATGGGGGGGGGGGGGGGGGGGGGGGGGGGGGCTTGGTAAGGACGAACAGATTATCGGTTTGTATCGGCTACAATGTTCCTACTATTTTTCACAATCTACAAAAGAGGTCTGTAACGTACAGGTAGCGTGGCACTCTCCATGTAAGTTACAAACTACATTCCACGGTCATGCTGTCCTGACAACTCCCAATCGAAAAGGAGGCTTCTATCCGATACCTGTGGACACAAATAACTCAACCGATCTACTGTGAATTCAGTACAACTATTGGGAGAAAAAGGGAATGTGCGTTTCTGATGTTTAAAGTCATACTGTAAATAAAAGTACGAATTTAATGTCAAGAACATTATTTGTACTTGTGTATTGCTTTACGCCTTTATCTTTAGTTGTTACCCAACATAAATATTTAGTATTTGTGTATTGTTAAATGAAATACCGTGGTTTACCAATTATTTCATTTTACTGTCATACCGTAAGTAATGGCATAAGTACACATCTTAGTGTCAAGAACATGATTTGTTGTGGGGTTCGTGTTACTCGAACTTTAGTTGTTTGTCGTTTTGTACTTTTTCTTTTGGCCATTTTGTTGTTTGTTCTTCTTCGATTTACGGATTCTGATTACCCCTTTGGCCTCTCCAAACTCTTCTTACATTATAATGTTTTACCCTTTGATGTTCTTGATGCGCTATACAATGTGTTGCTAACCGAAATGCGATATTTTTGTCGACCGAAATAAAGCGTAACCTATTTGATATCTACGTTTTTATTAGATTGTGGTACAAAGTTAATTTTTGTTTCACTATTGCGTCTTACGATGACATTATATACTTTCTCTTATTTAAATGATGATCTATGCAAGTTTAAGCCAGGAAAGTATTGGTCATCTGTGTGTTAGGTGTATCGATTGTGTCTCTCTGTACGATTTTCCATTGGATTTTGTAACTGTTCCGACAGTGTGCCTACTAAGAAAATATTTACCTCATCTTCTGCCATATTGTGGGCAAGATTGGGGGCAGCAATACGGGGTACGTTGGTAAGCATTGCAGCATTGCAGAAACAAAAAAACACCCCCGCTGCCTGACCCGCCACCGCCACCTCCAAAACTAGCGGTATTCAGTGCCATACTACTGATCAGGAGGATAGAAATGAATGAAAACATCTTCATTGTGTGTCTGTGAGAGAAAAAAAATGGAATCCGTCAATATGTAAAAAAAAAAATGTTCATACAAGTATACAAATCAATACATATAGAACCAAGTGTGTCAAATCATTTCACTAAGTAATGAGGTTTGGGTCCATAAACTTGTTTAACCCCGCCACTTTTTATTGAAGTGGAAATGATAAAAAAAACCAGCTTCATGGTTTGGCTGTGAGAGAGAGAAAAATGGAACCAGTTAATATGAAAAAAAATTATCATACAATGTTCTTATGAAATGATTGAATATTTTTAAATGTCAAGAAAGTTGCATTTCCATTGTTGTCATGACAAAACGATTCTTACAAAAAAATGTCAATATGAATCGTCTATGGCCGGATGTTTTCTTACTCAGACATAGGTAATCATAGCCAAGTATTTAGACCGTTTGATTTATCTTGCTCCCAAAGACCTTTAAATTGTTCGGCTTTCCAAGACGATGTGAAGGTTATTCCAGATACGCGTCGTATGACCAATCGAATGATCAGATACACGTCGTATGAACAATCGAATGATCTTTATGCGCTATAATAGGTCAGATATCAGTACACTTTTGTTCACTCTGATGCATAAAATAATGTATATAGAAAGATGTGTAATACTGTTTAGCGTCAAATAAATACTAAGTCAGCCAGGTGGGTTTTTCATATATTCAGGCCAAAGAAAAGCGCGCCACGATATAGCTGAAATACTACTAATATTGGCATTAAATATCAATCAATCAATCAATCAATCAATCAATCAATCAATCAATCAATCAATCAATCAATCAATCAATCAATTACAAACACCTTTACATAATTAACCAGGCTCCATCCACTTGAATGGTAGGAGTTTTGTGGCCTCGATCGTATCGTAGTTGGATTGATATCTGCCTGATGCCGATCACCACTAATGTTGTGATTTGTATGCTCGCATGTGACGAGGTGTACTGTACACAATAAAATGTGATCAAGCTTTGTGAGTAACTAACGGCAGGTGAGTGGTTTTCTCCATGATGGTACTCTTATCTCGTACACCATTTCTACTTACGACCATGATATAACTCAAATATTGTTGAAAGTGGCGTTCGTTAAACAGCCATGAATTTTAAGAACAGTTTGAAGATACCAAAGGAGTAATTAGAAACGATATATAGAATAAGGAGAAACAAGACAATGACTAACAGAAATATCAGAAAAGGACAAAACAATACAATAGCCTAAAGAAAAATTACAAAAGCGCAAACTTAAAGACTGAGCAATACGAACTGCACTAAAAACCGGGGGTGAATGTATGTGCTCCGGAAGGGTTAACAGTTCCTTCTCCTTCTCCAGAAAAAAGGGATTCACTTAGAACCATAAATATCTTTTTCTTAATTTAAGAAATTTAATTTAGGACCACTATCGGGGTCCCACCATAATCTCCTAAATGGGAAAGATCGTCAGTTGAAAATTCCAAGACAAGACGTGTTTGTCATTGCTCATAGATATGTTTTTTCACATGTAAAAGTAAAATCGAGTCAGTATAATTTTTAATTAGATAATATCAGAATTAGTAGAATGTCACATGACATAATTTAAACCAATATAATTTTAGTCTTTAGAATAATTAATAATAATTATGATACATGAAATTAGAAAGCAAAATTTGCAATATGATTCAAATTAGGGCCGTCATGGTTGTGATCGTATGGTAGCTGGATTTACAACTACCTATGCAATCAGCACTAACGTTGTGAGGTAGAATCTCACTTATGACGAGATTTACTCGATACAACATTATGTGATAAAGTTTGTCACTGACTTGTGGCAGGTTGGTGGTTTTCTCCGGGTATTGCGGTTTTCTCCACCAATAAAACTGACCGCCACAATATACCTCAAATATTGTTGAAAGTGGCCTTAAACAACCATATAATTTAAGAAAAGTTTGAAGATACCAAAGTGGTAACCAGTGGTAACAAGAAACGGTAAATAGAAGAAGGACAAACAATACAATGGCTAAAAGAAAAACTACAAAAGCGGCCAACAATGATTTACAAACCACTAATCAGAAAACTTTAGATTGAGTAGTACGAACACCACTAAAAACCAAGGGTGAGCTCATGTGCTCCGGAAGGGTGAACAGTTCCTTCGCCACAAAAAAAGAGATATGATTTTAATCAGATCGCAAAATTAAAGACTTACCTTAGGTTGTGTTAGATCAAAATACCCTCGAGAAGCAGTATTCTAATTCACAACTAAATATTAGATTCAAATTCTTTTATTCCACACAATTCCAGGAAAACCTGAACAATTCAAGGAAAATCCAGAACGGTGACCTTGTACTTGTATCTTGTAACTGACAGTGACATTTTATGTACAACTTTGTGATGTCGTTGTTGCGTAAGCTAAATATTTATAGCAGAGTTAATCATGTAATAATTGCTAAATTTACTTATTGTTTATAGACAGGTTTAATTTTTTTTAAATACGAAGGTTACAATATGCAGATGCAACCATGGGAGTAGAGATGGGATCTAGTTTCTGTTTGTACGGTGCACCCTTCCAAAAGGAGCGTCTATTTGGGTTTGCATACATGTATAACAACCTCGCCTTAAGTACAAGACTCGCACTAAGAACGGCGGAGTGCTAACAAGTGTACATCTCGCTCTAAAGATGGGGATATAGAAGTGCCTCTCCATAAGGACGGGATGTTTATTAATGCACGACTCGCCCTAAAGACGGTGGGTTTATAGCTGCACGACTCGCTTTAAGAACCGGGTTAATGGATACCTCTTGTTTTGAGAGGCACGTGCAAGTTCAGGTTCGAGTTTTATTGAGATTTATTACATACTCAAATATAGGCATTTTTGTATGACCAATATGACCGGAAGCAAACTGACAATGTTTTCGCACCCCGGGAAATTAACCGGTTATTGGATTACTACTAGATTATTTCCATATCGAGGCCCATATTGGCCAGGGCCAATATGGGCCTCGACTTCGTCTCAGACCAATATGGGTGTCTCTTTTCTAGATGTCGGAAGTATGTAATAAATAGTTTAATACATGGGCATTTCCATATTGGCCTGGTTATCATCCCTCGACCCATATTGGCCCTCGACTCAGTCTCGGGCCAATATGGGGGTCTTTTAATGTAAATGTGTTTTTTAATTGATTGATTGATTGATTGATTGATTGATTGATTGATTGATTGATTGATTGATATGTAACGCCAACATTAGTAGTATTTTAGCTATATCGTGGCGCGCTTGATTTTGGCCTGAATATATGGAAAAAGCACCTGGCTGACTTAGTATTTATTTGACGCTAAACAGTATTACACATCTTTCTATATACATTATTTTATGCATCAGAGTGAACAAAAGTGTACTGATATCTGACCTATTATAGCGCATAAAGATCATTCGATTGTTCATACGACGTGTATCTGATCATTCGATTGGTCATACGACGCATATCTGGAATAACCTTCACATCGTCTTGGAAAGCCGAACAATTTAAAGGTTTTTGGGAGCAAGATAAATCAAACGGTCTAAATACTTGGCTATGATTACCTATGTCTGAGTAAGAAAACATCCGACCATAGGCGATTCATATTGACATTTTTTTTTGTTAGAATCGTTTTGTCATGACAACAATGGAAATGCAACTTTCTTGACATTTAAAAATATTCAATCATTTCATAAGAACATTGTATGATAATTATTTTTCATATTAACTGGTTCCATTTTTCTCTCTCTCACAGCCAAGCCATGAAGCTGTTTTTTTTTTATTTCCACTTCAATAAAAAGTGGCGGGGTTAAACAAGTTTATGGACCCAAACCTCATTACTTAGTGAAATGATTTGACACACTTGGTTCTATATGTATTGATTTGTATACTAGTATGAACATTCTTTTTTTTACATATTGACGGATTCCATTTTGTATCTCTCACAGACACACCATGAAGATGTTTTTATTCATTTCTATCCTCCTGATCAGTAGTATGGCACTGAGTACCGCTAGTGGAGGAGGTGACGGTGGCGGGTCAGGCAGCGGGGTGTTTTTTGTTTCTGCTGCAATTCTTACCAACGTACCCCGTATTGCTGCCCCCAATCTTGCCCACAATATGGCAGAGGAGGAGGTAAATATTTTCTTAGTAGGCACATACATATAAAGCTAAAGATAGAGTAACACGAACCCCACAACAAATCATGTTCTTGACACTAAGATGTGTACTTATGCCATTACTTATGGTACGACAGTAAAATGAAATAATTGGTAAACCACGGTATTTCATTTAACAATACACAAATACTAAATATTTACGTTGGGTAACAACTAAAGATAAAGGCGTAAAGCAATACACAAGTACAAATAATGTTCTTGACATTAAATTCGTACTTTTATTTACGGTATGACTTTAAACATCAGAAACGCACATTCCCTTTTTCTCCCAATAGTTGTACTGAATTAACAGTAGATCGGTTGAGTTATTTGTTTTAACACAAATAAAAATGCAAATGGTGAGCTATGTCTATGCAAGCATTTACAGTAAAATGTAAACGAGATGTACCCCTCTCCAACAAAAGAAACCAAACAAACAGACAAACAATCAAACAAAACAAAAACAGTAAAATGTAAACGAGATGTACCCCTCTCCAACAAAAGAAACCAAACAAACAGACAAACAATCAAACAAAACAAAAACAAACAAAAGCAACAACAAACAAACAAACAAGCCAAAAAAAAAGAAACAAAAAAAAAGGGAAAAAATAACCAAATAACAACCCTCCCCCCACCCACAAAAACAATTCCGATGAGTAAACGAGACCTTGATTTTCTTCATTATTTTACAGATCAGGTTGGCAATGACGACAGATTTGATAGATTTTTATAATAAAAACATGTCATTTTGTAGACTTACATCTAAACTTCGTTGTACATATGATATCTTTTTGGTTCTGACGGCGGTTCCCATGGATCTGTTAAGATAGTTGCCCAGTGTGTCCCCAGGTATCGGATAGAAGCCTCCTTTTCGATTGGGAGTTGTCAGGACAGCATGACCGTGGACTGTAGTTTGTAACTTACATGGAGAGTGCCACTCTACCTGTACGTTACAGACCTCTTTTGTAGATTGTGAAAAATAGTAGGAACATTGTAGCCGCTACATACCACTAATCTGTTCGCCCCATACTTTTCCAATGGCAGTCAATATTCGCTGCACTGGTTGTCCCGTTCCTCCATCGTTTTTGTATAACTTCCGTCCCTCCATCGTTTTTGAATAGCTTCCGTCCCTCCATCGTTCTTGCATAGCTTTCGTCCCACCATCGTTTCTGTATAGTTTGTAGATATTGTTGAACTTGTACGTTCTTCTCTTGAAATTGCATGATGTTAAGCAACCAGCAATCAATCAATGAACAATATACGTATATTGTCTGAAAATATAAAATGTATTGTATGAGCTTTAGACATGCGCACTAAATAGAATATCTACGTTTTTTATTACTATCAATAATCAATTCCTCTGCTGGTGGTCAATTAGTCCCCGAGGGTATCATCCACCCAGTAGTCAGTATTTCGGCACTGATATGGTTTTATTAGATATTTACAATTCCTATATAAAGTAATTATTATTAAAGATAATGTCCTCCTACCTCATGCATAGGTGACCTTAACCAATGCTGGCTATCATGTTTAGGGACCGACCATTTAACTTGCAGGGGGGTTATGGCTTTTTGTTTCGCTTAGAAAAAAAAATTCGGACACCACGAGAGTTAGAATATTATTTTTTTCCCACAATTTAACATTAGGTTATATGTCAAAAACTCTGAATCAGATTATTTTTTTTTTCCTCCACCAAAATCAGAATATCTTTTTCAGCAACATTGGGAATCAGAATATTTTTTTAGAAAAAAACATAACCCCCCCCCCCCCCCCCCCCCTCCCTTTTCAAGTTAAACGGTCGTTCCCTTAGGTGATTGGTTTTTATTTCCCACAGACACTTTTAGATTATTTGGCTTTCCAATCTTTTGATTTTGAGCTTCTCTGATGATGGTTATTCCAGAAATGCGTTGTTCGCATTAAATTTGATACATACCGTTTCATTATATATTAGTGGCCCTGTATTGATAATCTTTTTAACTTTTACTGTTGTGTTTTTGTTTGTTTGTCTTAGTTCTATGTCTTGTGCCCAATGTGTCTCTGGGTTCTTCATTCTTCATCACCCCTTCAGTTTTCTCTAATTTTTATTTTTGTACTAGCCCAATACATTTATATGACTCGTTCGCTGAAGCAAGAGACGATATGAATAAAACCAAACCGTTTCAAAACAAGAGTTTGGAGATACCAAAGTGGTAATCAGAATCCGTAAATCGAAGAAGGACAGACAAAACAATGGCCAAAAGAAAAAGTACAAAAGGACAAACAACGATCTACAAAACATACACATAAAAGTAAAGATCGAGTAACACCAACCCTACTAACAACCGGGGATGAACTCAGGTATGCGCATGAGCAACACATACCACATTTGCATTCTTTGGACTGAGCTGACTAAGGATCTATTCCACGGATAATTTTCACACCAGGTGAACACGATATAATGATACAACCAAGCCGGTCCAATATGAGTGAGTGAGTGAGTGATTGGTGTTTAACGCCAATTCAGCTATACCATGGCGAGAATAGATTAATTTTCAATGAGTTGATGATGAGAACCACTTTGTACTAGACCAACACGCTGAGTTGGATTTTTATAGTGCTAGCTCACTGAAACAACGAAACAACTATCCGCGGATAGACATGTAGCCCCACCCGGACACATTATCCTGATTCCGAACCAACCCGTCTTTGTTCTTTCTCCTTAATGCTGTGTGTTTAACGGAGAAGCAACAAATACCAATTTTATAGTCTTTAATTTGACTCGACCGTGGCTCGAACCCACCGATATGGTTCGGTCCAATATTAAGATAATACATTATTATTGAAGATTGTTTAATCTAACGTCGTCTCTTCATGTTCAAATGTAACTAACGTGCCTTAAATCTACCGTTTCCCATAGAATTCATCTGAAATAGAAAACGAATACTGAATTTAACATGAATAATACAAAAATAGTGGCAACCGTTGGGTCTGGATTTTGCTTTATGCCAGACGTAAACGCTGAAATTGATATTTATATAGCGAGCTCAAAGAGCAATAGATTCACATGTAGAACCACTAGGAAATATTATCCAGATTCCGATCACACCAGCCTTTACTTTTACTCAATACAGAAATGTCCTTCTCAGAGAAGCAACAAATACCTATTTCATAGTTTTTGGTTTGTCCAGACCGAGGCTTGCACCTATGATCTATCACATCCGAGGCAAGCACGCTACCAATTATGCCACCTAGTCGTTTTCTAATTTCTTAAAAATTTTGTTCAAAATATATCACTCCTTCGTTGTGTAGTCTTTTCAAGAGTTGAATTTGTATAGCATATATTTATGAATTGAGTGACCGATACGTCTGAGAATTAAACCCAGCAGTGTTAGAATTAGATATTTGAGCTGACAGATGCTTTGTTCTCCATCGACGGGATTCGAACTCGCACATTGGATACACTACAGCACCAATCAATTAGACTTATATCCAGCGCCCTAGACCACTCGATCACATCCGATATGCATAACCTTATTTTTCCGTTAACAACAACGGCCATTACCTCTTAAGCCATTAACAAGTCTTCTGACGTCTCTACGGATGCGATCTATGCTGGGTGGTGATATGCCATCAATAGTATCTCCCCATGGCCCGTCGCCTCCTGTATCGCTAAGCAAAGCATCCCTTACCATACAACTGATCAGTAGAATGGAAATGAGGAAGACGAGTTTCATGTTGAATCTGTGAAAAAGTAGATAGGGGTTATGGTTATGGTGTTTAACGCCACTTTCAAGCAATATTACAGTTATATCGTGGCGGTCTTTTTTATTGGTGGAGGAAACCGGAGTACCCGCAGAAAACCATTGACCTGTCGCAAGTCACTGATAAACGTTATCACATTATGTTGTATCGAGTACACCTCGCCATGAGCTGGATTCGAACTCACAACGTTAGTGGCGATAGGCACTGATTGAACAAGTAGTTGTAAATCCAACTACCGTACTATCACACCCACGACGGCCCCGCAAGATAAGATAATAGGTAGTTAGTTATATATAGCGTAGATCACCATGATTGGACAATGTTTTGATAGCTTACAGGTGTCTAACGCCACTACCAATAATATTTCGGTTTTATCCATTCGGTTAGTGTTACTGGCAAAGGAAACCGGGATACCTGTGGAAACAGTTCAAATGTAACAAATAGGAATAATATATTATGTACATGTAGACAGGGAAGTCTTAGCAGTATTATATGCCCGCGGGAAAAGCAGTGCACTGGGACCCATACATACACAACCACTCACAGAAATAAAACTGTAATTGTCGATAAAATTAAACATATATATGTCGTACACAACATACTTAGATTAGCATGGGGCACCTATGCTTGTGGGTCCCACAGGAAACTGCTCAGCGTGCCCATGCGTTAAGACGGCACTGCGTGTATGGTCTCAGTAGGGGGAATAGTAAATAAAACAGGAGTAGCTGTAAAAACGAAACAAAATTGTCGAAAAACAAAATCGATATCTCTAACTCACATATACATGACACGATCGTCAACTTTACTGGCTTGGGTTAGGGTAAGGGCAGTGCCATTTTAACGTGTGGACACACTGGACAGTTGCCCCGGGGCGCCATGATTGGTCCCTTGCTAATCTATGTATGTTGTGTTCAGCATGCTTTTTTTAACACTGATTTTGTTGGAAATACCGATACCATATATATATGCTTAATTTTATAGACCATTTACAGCTTAATCCTGTGGTGAGTATGTTGTGTAGGTAGGGACCCAAGTACACTGCATTGCCCGGGGCCTACAATGCTGCTAAGACGGCCCTGGGTAACGGTGAAGGTTAATGTTGTGGTGTTTGACGCCACGTTCAGTAATATTTCAGTTATATCGTGGTGGTCAGTTTTATTGGTGGAAAGAAACCAGAGTACCAGGAGAAAAATCCCGACCTGCCGCAAATCACTGACAAACTTTATCACATAATGTTGTATCAAGTACACCTCGCCATGAGCGGGATTCGAACTCACAACGTTTTACCTTGTAATGTAAAAATGTCCAATAATGCGCAAAATCGTAACAACAAAATCGACATACCCTTAACACACATATACATGACATGACCGCTCATTTTCCCGTCTTAGTACAGTCACTTTGATAAAAAGTGGCGATTTTTTGCCATGTAAAAATGATCATTCTAATATGACGTCCTTCGAACGCTTTGAGTCCAAACCCGTGGTAAAAATAATATATACCTACACCAATAGTAATTTATGACGTCATCGACAATTTATAACGATATTTTACCATTTTTTACATATTAGAATCGAAATAATTCATGGAAGCCATATGTATATATTGTTTTTACCACGGGTAGGCCTATATGTCAGCTTTTTACCCCTCGCTAACGCTCGGTGTTAAACTTCTTGACATAAAGCCCTACCCGGGGTAGAAACAATATATACATATGGCTTCCATGAATTATTTCTTAAACAATGTATGCTTAAAAGACATATATATAGAAAGACAAAACTTACTTAAACTAATGGTTCTGGTTACAAATGCCTTCAGTATACACACTTTATAATCACACAATCTACTAAATATTGCTCTGTTTTATATAAATATGAAATAACTGAGCGACCATGCATACAATAAATTCGATTTTGCAATTTGTAGATAATAATCGAAATAGATTATGAAGATAATAAATTATGTACAGTCAATATTAAATGCTTAATTGTTTTTTTTTTTTTTTTTTTTTTTTTACAAAATATCCCAGATAAGGCCGTCGTGGTCGTGATCGCATGGTGGTTGAATCGAATGTACTCGATGCAACATTATGTGATAAAGTTTGTCAGTGACTTGTGTCAGGTTGGTGGTTTTCTCCGGATACTCCGATATCCTCCATCAATAAAACTGACTGACACGATATAACTGAAATGTTTTTGAAAGTGGCGTTAAACACCATAAACCAACCAACTACAACATAGGCATAGACATGACCTATTGTAGAACGTCGGTGTGTGTTGAACTGAATAACTTTTAGATAAAACCGAAGGGGTAATCAAGAATGAACAGAGACACATGAAACCCGGATACATGGAGAAACCATATAATATACCATATAAATAATATAAGTACATGTAAGGTGTAAAAAGGACAGGTGATAATTAAGACTGGGGTAGCTGAAAAAAGGGTGGGGGATAATATATTGTTTCGAACAAAACACATTTCTTGAGTTTTATGTATAAATGAATAACAAAGCAAACAATTTGGCGAGGAATGGTGAAAAAAAATATGTCAATAATATTAAAAGTTTGAAGATATGGTATGCATAGTTCTTTTTCTGATTTTCCGTTTTTTTTTTTTCCAATTAATTTCTTGAACATATCATCAGATTTACGAAATGTGAAACATAGTCGCCCAGAGTCTTCAGTGACTGTGATCGCATTGTAATTTTAGTAATTTGATATGTATTTATCCTATGCAATTAGTGGCTATCACAATTGAAGCTACGAGTGCACATCCAGTTAATGACAAGTTGTACTCGATACGACATTATGTGATTAAGTCTGTCAGTGACTTGCAGAAGGTCGGTGGTATTCTCCACGAATTCATGTTCCCTTCACCAATAAAACTCGGTGATCGCCATGAGACTCGTATACGGTAGAAAATGATGAAACCCACCCATATCTTATTTTATCTTAGCAACAACAGTCTTGATTGTGTCAGAGTTAAGTCTTGATTGTGTCAGAGTTAAGTCTTGATTTTGTCAGAGTTATGTCTTGACTGTGTCGGAGTTAAGTCTTGATTGTGTCAGAGTTAAGTCTTGATTGTGTCAGAATTAAGTCTTGATTATGTCAGAGTTAAGTCTTGATTGTGTCAGAGTTAAGTTTTGATTATGTCAAAATTAAGTCTTGATTGTATCAGAGTTAAATCTTAATTGTGTCAGAGTTAAGTCTTGATTGTGTCAAAGTTAAGTCTTGATTGTGTCAGAGTTAAGTCTTGATTGTGTCAGAGTTAAGTCTTGATTGTGTCAGAGTTAAGTCTAGATTGTGTCAGAGTTAAGTCTTGATTGTGTCAGAGTTAAGTCTTGATTGTGTCAGAGTTAAGTCTTGATTTTGTCAGAGTTAAGTCTTGATTGAGTCTGTGTTAAATCTTGATTGTGTCAGAGTTAAGTCTTGATTGTGTCAGAGTTAAATCTTGATTGTGTCAGAGTTGAATCTTGATTGTGTCAGAGCTAAGTCTTGATTGTGTCAGAGTTAAGTCTTGATTGTGTCAGAGTTAAGTCTTGATTGTGTTAGAGTTAAATCTTGATTGTGTCATAGTTAAATCTTGATTGTGTCAGAGTTAAGTTTTGATTGTGTCAGAGTTAAGTCTTAATTATGTCAGAGTTAAGTCTTGATTGTGTCAGAGTTAAGTTTTGATTGTGTCAGAGTTAAGTCTTGATTGTGTCAGAGTTAGGTCTTGATTTTGTCTGCGTTAAATCTTGATTGTGTCAGAGTTAAGTCTTGATTGTGTTAGAGTTAAGTCTTGATTGTGTCAGAGTTAAGTCTTGATTGTGTCAGAGTTAAGTCTTGACTGTGTCAGAGTTAAGTCTTGATTGTGTCAGAGTTAAGTCTTGATTGAGTCAGTGTTAAATCTTCATTGTGTCAGAGGTAAGTCTTGATTGTGTCAGAGTTAAATCTTGATTGTGTCAGAGTTAAATATTGATTTTGTCAGAGTTAAGTCTTGATTGTGTTAGAGTTAAATCTTGATTGTGTCAGAGTTAAGTTTTGATTGTATCAGAGTTAAGTTTTGATTATGTCAGAGTTAAGTCTTGATTGTGTCAGAATTAAGTTTTGATTGTGTCAGAGTTAAGTCTTGATTGTGTCCGAGTTAACTTTTGATTGTGTCAGAGTTAAATCTTGATTGTGTCAGAGTTAAGTCTTGATTGTGTCAGAGTTAAGTTTTGATTGTATCAGAGTTAAGTCTTGATTATGTCAGAGTTAAGTCTTGATTGTGTCAGAGTTAAGTTTTGATTGTGTCAGAGTTAAGTCTTGATTGTGTCAGAGTTAAGTCTTGATTGTGTTCTAGTTAAATCTTGATTGTGTCATAGTTAAATCTTGATTGTGTCAGAGTTAAGTTTTGATTGTGTCAGAGTTAAGTCTTGATTATGTCAGAGTTAAATCTTGATTGTGTCAGAGTTAAGTTTTGATTGTGTCAGAGTTAAGTCTTGATTGTGTCAGAATTAAGTCTTGATTATGTCAGAGTTAATTCTTGGTTTTTGTCCTTTGGTACGTTTTATCTTATTGTATTATTTGTCATTCCATTTTCGGTTTCTATTTACGCCTTTTTTTTTCGCTATTTAAAAAATACACTCTCATGCAAATTCTTGAAATATAAACATGCTGTGATTTGCCCCGAATTGTTGAACGACAGAATAGACCAATTTTACAGATACGTAAACCTTAGAATATATAACGGTTTGATTTGTTGGTGCTTAACGCCACTTTCAACAATATTTCAATTATATCGTGGTGGTCAGTTTTATTGGTGGAGGAAACCGGAGGACCCGGAAAAACCACCGACCTATCGCTATCACATAATGCTGTACAATTTGCCCTGATCGAAATTCGAACTCACAACATCGGTGGTGATTTGCACTGATTGCATAGGTAGTTATATATCCAGCTACTATACGATCACGGCCACGACGGCCCCTTAATATATATTAACGGCAACGTAAATTATCCACCATGTAATAAAATGAAAAACAAACAAATACCACACTGTCGGAACAATTCTAAAATACCACACTGTCGGAAGAATTCTAAAATACCACACTGTCGGAAGAATTCTAAAAAACCACACTGTCGGAACAATTCTAAAATACCACAGTCAGAATATTCTAAAATACCACACTGACAGAACAATTCTAAAATATCACACTGTCAGAATAATTCTAAAATACCACACTGTCGGAACAATTCTAAAATACCATACTGTCAGAACAATTCTAAAATACCATACTGTCAGAACAAATCTAAAATACCACACTGTCGGAACAATTCTAAAATACCACACTGTCGGAAGAATTCTAAAATACCACACTGTCAGAACAAATCTAAAATACCACACTGTCAGAACAATTCTAAAATATCACACTGTCGGAAGAATTCTAAAATACCACACTGTCGGAAGAATTCTAAAATACCACACTGTCAGAACAATTCTAAAATATCACACTGTCAGAACAAATCTAAAATACCACACTGACGGAAGAATTCTAAAGTACCACACTGTCAGAACAATTCTAAAATGCCACACTGCCGGAAGAATTCAAAAATACCAGACTGTCGGAACAATTCTAGAATACTACACTGTCAGAACAATATTAAAATACCACACTGTCGGAAGAATTCTAAAATACCACACTGTCGGAACAATTCTAAAATATCACACTGTCAGAACAATTCTAAAATACCACACTGTCAGAAAATTCTAAAATACCACACTGTCGGATCAATTCTAAAATACCACACTGTCGGAACATTTCTAAAATACCACACTGTCGGAACAATTCTAAAAAACCACACTGTCGGAACAATTATAAAATACCACAATCAGAATAATCTAAAATACCACACTGACAGAACAATTCTAAAATATCACACTGTCAGAATAATTCTAAAATACCACACTGTCGAAACAATTCTAAAATACCATACTGTCAGAACAATTCTAAAATACCATACTGTCAGAACAAATCTAAAATACCACACTGTCGGAACAATTCTAAAATACCACACTGTCGGAAGAATTCTAAAATACCACACTGTCGGAACAATTCTAAAAAACCACACTGTCGGAACAATTCTAAAATACCACAGTCAGAATAATCTAAAATACCACACTGACAGAACAATTCTAAAATATCACACTGTCAGAATAATTCTAAAATACCACACTGTCGGAACAATTCTAAAATACCATACTGTCAGAACAATTCTAAAATACCATACTGTCAGAACAAATCTAAAATACCACACTGTCGGAACAATTCTAAAATACCACACTGTCGGAAGAATTCTAAAATACCACACTGTCAGAACAAATCTAAAATACCACACTGTCAGAACAATTCTAAAATATCACACTGTCGGAAGAATTCTAAAATACCACACTGTCGGAAGAATTCTAAAATACCACACTGTCAGAACAATTCTAAAATATCACACTGTCAGAACAAATCTAAAATACCACACTGACGGAAGAATTCTAAAGTACCACACTGTCAGAACAATTCTAAAATGCCACACTGCCGGAAGAATTCAAAAATACCAGACTGTCGGAACAATTCTAGAATACTACACTGTCAGAACAATATTAAAATACCACACTGTCGGAAGAATTCTAAAATACCACATTGTCGGAACAATTCTAAAATATCACACTGTCAGAACAATTCTAAAATACCACACTGTCAGAAAATTCTAAAATACCACACTGTCGGATCAATTCTAAAATACCACACTGTCGGAACAATTCTAAAATACCACACTGTCGGAACAATTCTAAAAAACCACACCGTCGGAACAATTATAAAATACCACAATCAGAATAATCTAAAATACCACACTGACAGAACAATTCTAAAATATCACACTGTCAGAATAATTCTAAAATACCACACTGTCGGAACAATTCTAAAATACCATACTGTCAGAACAATTCTAAAATACCATACTGTCAGAACAAATCTAAAATACCACACTGTCGGAACAATTCTAAAATACCACACTGTCGGAAGAATTCTAAAATACCAGACTATCGAACAATTCTAAAATACCACACTGTCAGAACAATATTAAAATACCACACTGTCGGAAGAATTCTAAAATACCACACTGTCGGAACAATTCTAAAATATCACACTGTCAGAACAATTCTAAAATACCACACTGTCAGAAAATTCTAAAATACCACACTGTCGGATCAATTCTAAAATACCACACTGTCGAAACAATTCTAAGATACCACAGTCAGAGCAATTCTAAAATACCACACTGTCAGAACAATTATAAAATGCCACACTGTCAGAATATTTCTAAAATACCACACTGTCAGAACAATTCTAAAATACCACACTGTCGGCAGAATTCTAAAATACCACACTATCGGAACAATTCTAAAATACCTCACTGTCGGAAGAATTCTAAAATACCACACTGTCAGAACAATTCTAAAATACCACACTGTCAGAACAATTCTAAAATACCACACTGTCGGATCAATTCTAAAATACCACAGTCAGAATAATTCTAAAATACCACACTGACAGAACAATTCTAAAATACCACACTGTCAGAATAATTCTAAAATACCACACTGTCAGAACAATTCCAAAATACCACACTGTCAGGATAATTCTAAAATACCACACTGTCGGAACAATTCTAAAATACCACACTATCAGAACAATTCTAAAATACCACACTGTCAGAACAATTCTAAAATACCACACTGTCGGAAGAATTCTAAACTACCACACTGTCGGAAGAATTGTAAATACCACATTGTCGGAACAATTCTAAAATACCACTGCCGGAGCAATTCTAAAATACCACACTGTTGGAACAATTCTAAAATACCACACTGTCGGAACAATTCTAAAATACCACACTGTCGGAGCAATTCTAAAATACCACACTGTCGGAACAATTCTAAAATACCACACTGTCGGAACAATTCTAAAATACCACACTGTCGGAACAATTCTAAAATACAATCGAAAAATATGAGAAACAAAATGGATACCAGTAACACAACCACATTACCGCTCAGCTTCTTGGAATGTAAATAAAAAGTGGCTTGGTTAAGCTAGTTTTATGTGCCCAAATATTTCAATAATTGTATGCCTTATACAAATAAAGACAAAACTTACATGAACGAAGATTCTGGTTATACTTGCCTTGAACATACACGCTCTGTAAAACGCTATCATGCAAAATAAATATATGCTGCGCATGGACAGCCATGCATATAATTAAATTCGATTTTGAAATTTGCACATAATATTCCAAAAAGATTATAAAGAAGATATATTATATGTAATCTATATGTGTAGTTGTTTTTATGCAACGCATGCCTAGAAATGTGTATAACTATACAACGATTGAAATAATTTGACATCATTGATTAAACGTTACAGAGCACCCAGAACATTAACAAAGGGAAATAATACACCCCAATGTACCATTTACTGTTTGATGCCAGACAAATTAACTACTTGTTTAGAAATAGGTGGTGCCATACACAACATAAACGTCAGAGAAAATCGAATGGGCAATTAGGAATAGACAATCTAGAGAGATATTGGGCACACATGACACAGAACGAGGCAAATAAAGCAAAAAGTACAAAACAGTTAACTTGATATAGAGCAACAACGAAAAATCCGGGGCTTCCGTAGGGTAAGCGGTTCTTGCATGATGTTCAGTAATACACTATTATTGAGAAATGGATTAGTGGAATGTACACACACGATCGAAGAGAACTGCTGATGTAGCTTTATCCAAAGCAATCATGTTTTATTCTGTTCGGGTAAAAAAAAACTGGGAAAACTCCAGTAAAAAAGACCTGCTTTAAAATTGAGAAAGCTCTCTCTTTCTCTCTCTCTCTCTCTCTCTCTCTCTCTCTCTCTCTCTCTCTCTCTCTCTCTCTCATCGGACTTGGCTCTACAGATGAGCAGCATGAAGGGTGTTTTATAAGAACCAGCAACTGCTTACCCTTCACGAGTACCTGAGTTCAACGCCGGTTTTTTTGGGTCCTTTTCCCTCATGTTATTTAGCTTGTTGTGCTGTCCTTTTAATAGAATAGTTTTATGTGTCTTTACGTTCTGAGTTCCGTGTTGTGATGTGCATTACGATATCCGCATAAAACGATGTTCGGTTCTTTTTACCTCCAATTGTTTGTATGAGGGCTCGTATCTTGTTTGTATGAGGGCTCGTGTCTTGTTTGTATGAGGACTCGTGTCTTGTTTGTATGAGGGCTCGTGTCTTGTTTGTATGAGGACTCGTGTCTTGTTTGTATGAGGGCTCGTGTCTTGTTTGTATGAGGACTCGTGTCTTGTTTGTATGAGGGCTCGTGTCTTGTTTGTATGAGGGCTCGTGTCTTGTTTGTATGAGGGCTCGTGTCTTGTTTGTATGAGGGCTTGTGTCTTGTTTGTATGAGGGCTCGTGTCTTGTTTGTATGAGGACTCGTGTCTTGTTTGTATGAGGGCTCGTGTCTTGTTTGTATGAGGGCTCGTGTCTTGTTTGTATGAGGGCTCGTGTCTTGTTTGTATGAGGGCTCGTGTCTTGTTTGTATGAAGGCTCGTGTCTTGTTTGTATGAGGACTCGTGTCCTGTTTGTATGAGGGCTCGTGTCTTGTTTGTATGAGGGCTCGTGTCTTGTTTGTATGAGGGCTCGTGTCTTGTTGGTATGAGGGCTCGTGTCTTGTTTGTATGAGGACTCGTGTCTTGTTTGTATGAGGGCTCGTGTCTTGTTTGTATGAGGGCTCGTGTCTTGTTTGTATGAGGGCTCGTGTCTTGTTTGTATGAGGGCTCGTGTCTTGTTTGTATGAGGACTCGTGTCTTGTCTGTATGAGGGCTCGTGTCTTGTTTGTATGAGGGCTCGTGTCTTGTTTGTATGAGGGCTCGTGTCTTGTTTGTATGAGGGCTCGTGTCTTGTTTGTATGAGGGCTCGTGTCTTGTTTGTATGAGGACTCGTGTCTTGTTTGTATGAGGGCTCGTGTCTTGTTTGTATGAGGACTCGTGTCTTGTTTGTATGAGGGCTCGTGTCTTGTGTGTATGAGGGCTCGTGTCTTGTTTGTATGAGGGCTCGTGTCTTGCTTGTATGATGACTCGTGTCTTGTTTGTATGAGGGCTCGTGTCGTGTTTGTATGAGGGCTCGTGTCTTGTTTGTATGAGGGCTCGTGTCTTGTTTGTATGAGGGCTCGTGTCTTGTTTGTATGAGGGCTCGTGTCTTGTTTGTATGAGGGCTCGTGTCTTGTTTGTATGAAGGCTCGTTTCTTGTTTGTACGAAGGCTCGTGTCTTGTTTGTATGAGGGCTCGTCTCTTGTTTGTATGAGGGCTCGTGTCTTGTTTGTGTTATTTGTGTTTGTTTACGTGTGGTGATGTCCAGCACATGTTGTGTTGTGTTTTTGTATTTGTTTTCTTCGTCTTGTATCCCCTGTGTTGCCACTTACTCGGGATTGTCCATGTGTGATTGCTCCTTCGCTATTCTCTGACGTTTAATTCCTCTCAAAATGACACAAGTCACCTGTAATGTTGGCTTCATGCAATGTAAGTTCTTTGGTAAAATTCAGACGTAAGAAGAATATGATGTATTTTGTATTGATGTCTACATTAATATATGTGAACCGTGTCCTCTAATTATATTTATTGTGTCTTATCGCTGGAAGATACTTTTGATTAATTGTTTGATGTTCAGTGGCAAATATTTCATGCATATACAAGACGAGAGCAAGTTCCGGAACTACCTACCCTTCCGCAGCACCTGAGTTCACCCCCGGTTTTTAGTGGAGTACGTGTTACTCGATCATTAGTTTTATGTGTATGTTTTGTAGATCGTTGTTTGTCCTTTTGAACTTTTATTTGACCATTGTGTTGTCTGTTCTTAGATTTCCGGATTCTGATTACCCCTTTGATATCTTCAAACTCTTCAACAATATCATAAATTATACAGTAAACAGAAAGGAGTGTGACAACAGTGGCAACAACTTTTGACTGGCACTGGAAAAGTATACGGTGCTGGTAGAAATAAAGCTAGCCTTGTGTAGCAGCTACAATGTGAGATACGCTTGATGTTGATTAATTTAACATCCATGTATGTCATGTTAAGAAATAACCTTCATAGCTAATACAATAATTCGTTATAATCTAGGAGCGGTCGTGCTCTTGGTCGTATCAGTGTCTATCACCACCAAAGTTGGGAGTTCGAGCTTAGTTCATGGCGTGGTGTTCTCGATACAACATTATGTCATAAAGTTTGTCAGTGATTTACGACAGATCGGTGGTTTTCTCCACCGATAAAACTGACCACCACGATATAACTGAAATATTGTTGAAAGTGACGTTAAACACTAAACCTAACCAACCATTATAAAGTCTCATATTGTAAACGATTATTTGTGTTATTCGGATCGTAATTCAGATTAAATATAAACTAGCTTAATCCAGCCTCTTTTTTGATTGAAATGCATGTAATAAGTCAGGAAAGTGAACGTTAATGTATGTGTGTGTTAGTTATAATCGTTGTGCCTGTGTTTCTACGAATTGTCGATATACTTTCGGAACTGTTCCGACAGTATGGTATTGTTTTATTTGAATTTTATTTCTCAACATTTTACGCTGAAGACGTGCTATGCGTAATTTGTAATTCCATTTATATAGTTGTCCATCACTGAAAATCTTATAATGACTGACAGATGAAGAACAACTATAAAAGTTGTGGTATTAAAATTTTACGCGAGTTTCAGGTGTTATGTCTTGTCACGGTCAGCTACTACCGTATTCAGTCTTTTTTTTTATAAAATTAAAACTCAACTATCAGTGTTATGAATGTATTAAATATTCTACTTTCATTTCTATTAGTTTAAGACACGTCACATGATTTTCTCTTTTTATCATATTGTACTGTGAATCAGTGTCAGTTTTTTCTATAATGTACTCCAGTGCTGCTATTGGTTTAAATATGTCTCGTGTTTGTTTCGCACTCCACCTTGAATTGTATTTGTTTTTAAATATTTGACAAGATTATCACGATATATGGCGCTAGAGGAACAGGAACTGCTTACCCTATCGGAACACATGAGTTCGCACCCGGTTTTAGTGGTGTTCGTGTTACTCACTTTGTTGTCACATTTTGAGTTCCGTGTTTTGATGTTTCCTACAATTTCCGATGATCGTCTTTTATCCTATTAGCTTTAAAGGGGGTTCATGTTTTTTTTTATGTCATTTGTATTTATTCACTTATACTGGTGTCAAATACAATAATTGTATCAGATAATGCTCGTGTCATTTAACCAGGCTTACTGGGAGGGGGTTTCAACCGGGGCGGCGCCCCGGGGCCCATGACAAATAAACAAGTAGAAAGCTGTTTTCTAAATCACAATTCATCAATTCATTTTTGTTGTACTGATTCCTTGCTTATGACACACCGAGGTGGACTTAGTTTGAGTATCATTATTTGGAGAATTGGAGGAGGAGTACCAAGTTTCCTTTTGCCCTGGGGCCCAAACAATCTCTTGGTGGCCCTGCATATAAAAGTGACACGACGAGTGCCACTGGCGGTGCAGGACCTGCTATCCCTACCACAGCCTTCACCTCCACATATCCTCAGTTCCTAGCATGGTTCGTGTTGCTCAATCGTTGGTGGTCTATATATTATTTTGTGGATCATTGTTTGCTTTTTTTTCTTTTGGCCGTTTTATTGTTTGTCCTTCGATTGACAGCTTTTGGTTGGTATGTTGCTAGCTTCAAACTTTTCACTGAAGACATTCAAAAACTATTATTGTGTATTTGAATAAATCCAAGAGTAAACATAAATAAAACAAATACCAAATTAAATATTATTGATAATATTTAATGAATGAAATTGAGGTAAATCAATGAGGTATCTTACACAGAAAAGGTGTTAAGACGAAAAACCTATAAAAGATATACAAGCATTGTAAATCAGCCATTCAACCATTCACTCTTTGAGCAAACATTATGCTGAGCACAGAGTTACTGATAAGGGATTAAGATTCTACTGATTTTTATCATCTGAACACGAACTATGATGAATATAAATGATCTTATTCTCTTAACATTTGAAATTTAAACAATCAAAAAGACAGGTAATTGTAACATTGAAGAGTTGCAAAGTCTCACAAATCATCTCTTGAACACCAAAAGGTCGGATGAAACCCTTTTGGATCCCCTTAAAAAGATCTTAGAAAGGGCTCACTTTACAATAAGCTTTGTAACATTTAAAACATGGAAAGTTAAAAAAATAATAGTGATTTTTAAAATTCTTGTTTTCAAGGCAACGGCAGCCATTTTGAAACTTTCAATCACTTATATATAACAATAGGTCCGATCTTTCCTCCCCAGTAAAAGTGATGAAAAACATCAATGATCTAATTTAACTAAACCTTATTTATAGAACCTTGTTGAATCTGTGGAAAGCGATTCGGAGAAGGATTTTTTTCTCGATATTATTAAAATGAAAAACACTGAACTGTTACAAAGTACCAAACTCGGGACAGTTTTCGTATCTGCTACCGAACGTGGTTCATCCGCTGGATACAATGGAGAGTAGTGTGCGGACCGGAGCTGGAACGGCAAGGGAGTTTGACAAAGTACCACACTCTCGAAATAATTCTAACATCCAAGTGGAAAATAGTACAAACAGAGGCAACATCGATACCCGTAATACAAATATACATGACCAATCATGTTCCTGGACAGCCGGGGTTAAACTAGCTTTATGGGACAGCAACTCCATTCTTAGTGAAATGATTTAAAATCACGGGTGTCACTAGTAGAGAAGGCACTGCCTACCCTTCCGGAGCACCTGAGTTCATTCCCACTTTTCAGTGGGTTTTTAGTGGGGCTCGTGTTACTCGATCTTTAATTTTATGTGTATTTTTTGTAGATTGCTGTTTGTCTTTTTGTACTTTTTTCTTTTGACACTTGTGTTGTCTGTCCTTCTTCCATTTACGGATTCTGATTACCCCTTTGGTATCTTTAAACTCTTCTTAAACAGATAGAATAGCAAAAATTAATATTGGTTGTCTAATTCAAATTAAATCAAAAACTGTTAAAAGAAAATGTCAAGACAAAAATAATTCTATGACTTAGATTTAAAAAGGTTGCTTGAGGTCAATATCAAAGCTGAAGAAAACATGATTCTTTAACATAGATCACAACAAATAACGTTTTGTTTCAAGTAAACATGAGGAAAAATAAATCAATACAAAGGCTCTGGAAACAATAATTTCCAAAACGTAAAACAATATAAATAATGTTCTGTTACACGATAAGCTGAGGAAAAAAAATCCCCAACACAAAACCATTATAGTGGTATTTTACAAGTAAGACTGAAGAAAAAATAATTCGTTAACTTCAATCAAAACAAATTACTTCCTAAAATAGGGGAATGTCAAAGCTCAAAGCTTAAATCAAAACAGCTAACATTCTCTGATAAAAAGATATGAACTCAAATCCAAATAAAATAACGTTGTGTTTCATGTAAATTTTAAATTTGGGGAAAAACAAATAATTCCCCATCTTATATCAAACAAAAGACGCTCTATAACAAGTGGAGCTGAAGTAAAATAATTCGTTAACTTTAATCCAAACAAATAACTTCCTAATACAAGGGACTGTCAAAGCTCAAAGCTTAAATCAACACAGCTAATATTCTCTGATAAATAAATATGAAAACTGAAGAAAACATAATTCCTTAACTTAGCTTAAAACACTTAACAGTCTCTTATAAATAAATATGAACTTAAATCAACATAAAATATCTTTGTGTTTCATGTAAATTTAACAGTTGAGGAAAAACAAGTAATTCCCTTAAATTAAACAAAAGACGCTCTATAAGAAGTGGAGCTGAAGTAAAAATAATTCGCTAACTTCAATCTAAGTATCTTCTTATTGCAAAAGAATATCAAAGCTGAAAGTTTATATCAAAACAGCTGATCAATAAATATGAAAGCTGAAGAAAATATAACTCCCTAACTTATCTCGAAACTGTTACCATTCTGCTACAAATAAAGTTCCAGCACAATAAACTCCGCACCTGAATTAGCCCCCGGGTTTTAGTGGGGTTCGTGTTACTCGATCTTTATGTGTATGTTTTATAGATCGTTGTTTGTCCTTTTGTACTTTTTCTTTTGGCCATTGTGTTGTCTGTTCTTCTTCGATATACGGATTCTGATTACCCCTTTGGTATCTTCAAACTTTTCTTAATGCTAAAATAATAACATGCTGTTACATGTAAAGCTGAGGAGAAAAAAAAGTTCCTTAATCCAAACTACTTTCCCTTCCGGAGAACATGATTTCAACTCCGAAGTCTTAGTGGGGGTTATATTGGTCAAACGTTAGTTTTCTGCGTAGTGTTTTGTGGACCAATGTTTGTCTATTTGTCCTTCCTAATACAAGGGACTGTCAAAGCTCAAACCTTAAATCAACACAGCTAATATTCTCTGATAAATAAATATGAAAGCAAAAGAAAAAATATTTTCTAACTTAACTCAAAACAGCTCGCATTATCTAATAAATAAATATGAACGATGAAGAAGAAAATATAATTCCCTAACATAACTCAAAACAGCTAACATTCTTTTTCTTTTGGCCATTGTGTTGTCCAAACTACTTTCCCTTCCGGAGAACTTGAGTTTAACCCCGGGGTCTTAGTGGGGGTTATATTGGTCAAACGTTAGTTTTCTGCGTAGTGTTTTGTGGACCAATGTTTGTCTATTTGTCCATTTTCTTTTTGCCATATATTGTCTGTCATTCGAATTACAGCTTCTCATTCTCCCCTTTGGTATCTTCGAACCTTTGTTAAATCAATATAAAATAACGATCTGTTTCAACTAACTTTCTACGCTGAGGCAAAAATATTTCCCCAGCCGAACAAAATACGTTCTATAACAGAGTTTAAGTAATAATAATTTCAGTAAATACAAAAGAAGCTCCCAATTTTCTGCATAGTGTTTTGTCTTGTCTTCTTTTTCCTTTGGCCGATTACCCCTTTGATATCTTCAAACTTTTCTATGCACAAATTGACTACTCATGAAACATTGTTGGAAAATGGAACTTTAAACTAGATCAACATTTTATGTATGTGGACATCTACTCGTTCATGATCTTGGAATTGCCCCTATGAAATCTTCCATTTTTTCGAAATCAAAATAAAATAACGCTATGCTACAATTAAGCAATATGCGAATCGGAGTAAAAACTATATGCTCTATTATCATGTTTCCTCGTTTTTAAGTAAAAATGATAGGAATGGAAATTTATCTTGTACGTCATGTGCATCACTATGTGACGTATCATCCAAGCTACTTGACCTTTGCACTCGTTGATCCTCCACTACAACATTGTTAGTACAACTAGAACTACGTCTATGAACTGACGAACTACTTACACTACTAGAACGTTGTGACCTTTTCGCACTAATAGGACGATGATGAACACATCCTGAATATTGTCCTTGCCCATTGCCTCTATTGTCTTTTTCAAAATTTCTTAAATTTTGCTCCTGTCGAGCTTTACTTAAATTACTACAGGTTGGAAATACATTATCACAAACCTGGGTACTAATTTCATCACTTGAAGGGGGCACTCGATTGTCGAATACCATAGTGTTGCCGCCTATACTGTGAGAACGTTGTACTCGGTGATCACAATCATCAGTATTACCTGTACTTCTAGAACGTTGACGAATCTCGTTGATAGGCGTATTAAACATTTTCGACTCACAATAATTTGGAACAAAATTTGTGAACACACCAGTTTCCGTGCTTGTCCTTTGTGGATATCTGAATACGGCTTGAACTTCATCAATTTGAGAATCGTGATCTAATGGTCGTATTTGTGTATCTTTTATTTCATGAATGTCTGAACATGCCTGATTTGTAAAATCAAATTTGGAAGCAGTATATAAAGAAGTCGGACGTGGGACGGCATCAGTGGTGCAGGTCCCTGGAGTCAATAAACTATGCAGTAAAGGTGAAGATATGTTGCCTTGGTTTCCAAGACGACTGGAACTTGAACCATGCAGTAAAGGTGAAGATATGTTGCCTTGGTTTCCAAGACGACTGGAACTTGAACATGTAGAAGTGGCTGATGCATTATGCTCGTTCCACTGTATCCTGCTCGTTCCTTCGAAAATAGTCTTAGGTATATCTTCAGACATCCCTTCTTCATTATATTGTGATTGAGCAGAGGGATGTGTTCTAAATCCACCTAGAGAATTTTCATTTTGCAATATCCAGTTTACAATATCAGTATCTGAGGACATGTTTTCAGAGGTAGAAGTTCCTGATGAATCTAATAATTTAGTATGAGGTATTCTGGCATCGTGATCTGAATCTAAAACTAGTTGATGAGACTGACGACTAGTTTGAGGTATTCTGGAATTGTGGTCTGAATCTAAAACTAATTGTTGAGGCTGATTAGTAAGAGATATTCTGGTATCGTGTTGTGAATCCAAAACACATTGTTGAGTTTGACGATTAGTATGAGATATTCTGGTATCGTGCTGTGAATTTAAACCTAGTTGTTCAGGCTGACAACTTGTGTGAGATATTCTGGTATCGCGCTGTGAATCTAAAACTAGATATCCAGTCTTACAACTAGTATGAGGCATTCTGGTATCGTGTTCTGAATCTAACACTAGTTGTTCAGTCGGACGGCTTCTGGTAGAATATGCTGGTTGGACTGTATAAGATTGTCCTGTAACCATTTTATTTTCAGACGAATATTGACCATTTAAAGGTGAATATTGACCAGTCAATAGTGAATATAACTTTGATTTTTCTTTGACGTTTACGGAAGGATCTGACACTTCAGTTCGCTTAGGAATGTGTGCTGTCGCTTCTATTTTGTCGTCACCTCTTATTACGTTTTCAACGTTTGTATTTGTAGGTATATGACTAGAAATTAAAGATTCTAATAACCCGGTTGTAGTTGGTTGAGCACTGGTGTTATCAGTTTTCGGTGGACTTATACTTAGTTGCTGTACAAGATCCTCTGGAACTATTCCCTGGTCTATATCTTCACACCATTGTTTCTGCTAACATAAAAATACTAATAAGAATTAAGATTAATATTTTCAAATCACATGGTTATGAAACGTGAATATCTAACTTTGTGCGCTTAGAGAACAATCTAACATGTACGCTCACAAAGTCGAAAGAAAAGTTTGAATATACCAAAGATTGCCAAACGGATAATCATAAGGCGTAACTCGAAGAAGGACAGATAATAACATGGAAAAAAGGGACAAAAGGACAAACAATGATCGAAGAAACACTAAAGATTGAGCAACACGAAACCCACTACAAACCGGGGGTGAACTCAAATGTTCCCGTTGGCTACGATGTTCCTGCTCAACTAGTGACACCCGTCGTGTTCTGTTAAACGATCGTCCGATATGGAAATTGTGTTAGGACACCATTATGCGTAAATAAATCTAAATAACATAAATAACACATGAGAACCAGAAAAACCAAATGATTTAAGGTACTTTATTAGCAGAGCAACAACAGGTATAGCCAAAATATGTGTAGGTCATATTTGTCTGAGGGCGAAAAACCTTATCTTAATATAATAAAAAAAAATATATAGGAAATAAGAAGAGTTTGAAGATACCAAAGGGGTAATCAGAATCCGTAAATCGAAGAAGAACAGACAACACAATGACCAAAATAAAAGGTACAAAAAGACAAACAACGATCTAGAAAACATACAAATAAAACTAAAGATCGAGTAACACGAACCCTACTAAAAACGGGGGTGAACTCAGGCGCTCCGAAAGGGTAAGCAGTTCATGCTCCACCAGTGGCACCCATCGTGTTAATCTAGTCACAAAGCCGGTGATATGTCATGAATAAGGAAAGGACCGGGAAGGGTTTACGACAAGTGGAACATATCCGTGGTCATTTGTGACACAGATATTCCATAACAGTCAACCAATTCATATACATCTCAATACCACTTTATTTTATTTGCAAACCTTTTTTAATGTTCATTCATTCATGTTATATTTCGCGAATTCACAATCATATTCTCATTTTTAAAGGACATAGTATCAATATTTCTGGCAACTGTAGAGACCAGTGTAAAATCATGTATTCCACATTTTTCCACATTTTCCACATTGTTAGATAATTATAGTTTGAAAAAAAGTTTGAAGATACGAAAGGGATAATCAAAAGCCGTAAATCAAAGAAGGACAGAAAATACAATGGTCAAAAGAAAGAGGACCAAAGGACAAACAACGGTCTGCAAAACATTACACAGAAATATCGAGCAACACGAACATCGGTAGGGTAAGCAGTTCCCGCTCCACATGTTGCACCCGTCGTGATTCTATTGTTACACACCCGGTGATGTCAGTAATGAGGAAATGACATTTGTGAATAACCATAATAAACGAATAAAGTACAAAATGTAATCGCTCTAAAAATATTGTAAATATTGTTAATTTCAATTTCACCCTTATTATTTGCTTAGAATTGTTTTTATTGAAATGTTAGATATAGAAAAAATCTTTCTACTTACCAAAATAGAAGACAAGTACGAAAAGAACTTAATTGTTTGAAACTCTTGATCAAGAACCATAAGAACGTCTTTTAGCTCTAATCAATGGTCATCCTGGTCAATCGTAACTACTCGGCCATTCTCGCTACCCTGCAAATAACCTCGTACGTACATAGTAGAAATTCTTCTTAAATTGTTTGCCGGAAGCTAAGTTAAGCTAAGCCGCACAAAAATACAGTCCACGAAAATCCATTAAGGAAGACATACTAAGTAAAATCTAATCATGCAAAACTAATTAAAACTTTAATTGAAATATTGAAATATAGAAAATTGCTTAAAATATAACTTTATCAAACTTTCATGTAACTGACATGTGAAAAGTAGTGCGATTTATACGCCTAATGCATACGAGGTTATTCGCAGGGTAGCGAGCATGGCCGAGTAGTTACGATTGCATCCTGGTACCACATCATGATTCTTCTTATATTGCATGTTGATATAACTTTTTTTTCACTTGTCTATTCGACTACATTAAATATGTGTGGGACCTATGAGTACTTTGCAGCTGTTTGCCCTTTTTCTAAATCAATTATAATTGCACGTCTGGGCAGTGGGAAGCCAAGCGAATCGAGATATGAATTTGCAGAACACGTTTTCGTGATGGCAGAAAAAAGATTCGGGTGAAGTAATAATAAAAGATTGTTATATTTTCAAAACGGGTGATTATTATTTATGGTTATGGGGCTGTCATTGTCGTGATCGCATGGTAGTTGCATTAACAACTATCTGTGCTATCGGTGTCTTTCATCACTAACGTTGTGAGTTCGAGTCCCGTTCATGACGAGGTATACACGATGCAACATTATGTGATAAAGTTTGTCAGTGACTTGCGACAGGTCGATGGGTTTCTCCGGGTACTCCGGTTTCCTCCACCAATAAAACTGACTGCCACGATATAACTAAAATATTGTTGAAAGTGACGTTAAGCACCACTAATAGGAAGATGATGAACACATCCTGAATATTGCCCTTGCCCATGGCCACTATTGTCATTTTCTAAATTTCTTAAATTTTGCTCCTGTCGAGCTTTGCTTAAATTACTACAACATGATTAAATATGAATCATTGTCAGTATATCAAATGAAAAATGTCAAATCCTGCTGACTGTACTACAGGTGACTATGTACAAGTAAATAATATACAACATGGTTACATATGAATCATTGTCAGTATATCAAATAAAAAATGTCAAATCCTGCTGACTGTACTACATGTGCCTCTGTACAAGTAAAAAATACAACATGATTAAATATGAATCATTGTCAGTATATCAAATAAAAAATGTCAAATCCTGCTGACTGTACTACATGTGCCTCTGTACAAGTCAAAACATACACCATGGTTAAATATGAATCAGTCAGTATATCAAATTGTCCGGAAATAAAGTAAAATTTCTAAGAACAAAAATTGTAAGAGAGTATGGGAGAATGATTAATGGGCGTGTTTATTACTCTTGTATAAAGTAGTAAAAAAAATAACTCAGAAACAGTTTAGCACAGATAACTGACAATACTGGTGCGTTTTATATACAAGATATTGGTAATGTTTTTAAATATCTATTACATCAAAACCGCATCAATTGTGTGTTCTTTGGAGTGCTCACCTCGACTGCGTAGGTCATGGGTTTGAACCCCGATCGGGTCAAACCAAAAACGATAAAATTGGTATTTGTTGCTTCTAGGCTAAGCACGCAGCATTAAAGAGAAAGAGTAAAAACTGTTTGGCCCGGAATCAGGAAAATGTGTCTGATGGGGCCGCATGTCTATCCGCGAACTGTTGCTTCAGTGGGCTAGCATTATAAACTAGAAATGTGTGCATCACAAAATACGCTCATCTATATAAATTATCAAACGGTATAATGATAATGATCCCAAAATAAATAGGGTTCTTCCCCTTACACAGGGGAATCATGTGGCCAAGTTTGGTAAAGATCCAATATACAGAACTAAAGTTATCGTGTGGAAACGATCCTGTTGTCAACAATTTTATTCATAGTAACGGTGACCTTGACTTTTGACTTAATGGCCCCAAAATAAATAGGGTTCTTCCCTTTCACAGGGGAATCATGTGGCCAAGTTTGTTAAAGATCCAATATATAGAACTAAGTCATTGTGCGGAACGACCCTGTTTTCAAAAATTATATTCATAGTAACAGTGACCATGACCTTTGACCTAATGACCCCAAATTAAATAGGGTTCTTCCCCTTCCACAGGGGAATCATGTGGTCAAGTTTGGTAAAGATCCAATATACAGAACTAAGGTTATCATGCGGAAACGACCTTGTTGTCAAAAATTCTATTTATAGTAAGTGACCTTGACCTTTGACCTATTGACCCCAATATAAAAATGATTCTTCCTCTTCCACAGTGCAATTATGTGGTAAAGTTTGGTAAAGATCCAATATACAGAACTAAAGTTATAGTGCGGAAACGACCTTGTTGTCAAAAATTATATTTATAGTAATGGTGACCTTGACCTTTGACCTAATGATCCCAACATAAATAGGGTTCTTCCTCTTCCACAGAGGAATCATGTGGCCAAGTTTGGTAAAGATCCGATATGTACAGAAATAGAACTAAAGTTATTGTGCGGAAACCTGTGTGGACGCCCGCTCGCCATACCCAATCATGATAGTATTGTACAATGTAATTGGATATACATCGACATTCATTATTAGTGCCTTTCACAACTGAGTTTGATTCCCGACCATGGCGATGTGTAATCAATACAACATTGTGTGATAAATTTTTAAAAGTCATAAAAGGGTATGCAACAATTCCTCCCTTTTTAGACAAGTCTTGAAAAGGCAAGAAATCATGCAACCAATAATTTACAGTATCAGAGTCAGTTCGTTGATAATGAAAATATCACTCTGTGAGAACATAGGGTAACAGGACAACTGACCATATAACCATTTAAAACATGGAAGTGAGATCTGCGACGGTACCACTAACCAAACCAACAGGTTAAGTCATCAAAAAAGACAAAATTCAACTGTAAATATATTTAATATCCAACTGTACACATTTATAATAACATTCGGAAAACACAAATTCATTCAAAAATAAAAAAAATGACGACAGGAATATATAAAAACACTAAATATGACCATGATAAATTATATGATTTACGGACTTACCGTATTAAACTTATGAACTGAATTCAATATAATAAACTTTTAAATAAAAAAATTAAAACACCAAAGCTAAATGAATCGTTTATAACTGTATAACAAAAACTTAAATATCTGCAAATATATTACGATTGCTGTTAAGCGTCTGTTCTTTCAGAGGACCTGGCAGTTAATATAACCATCCCGGAACGCAAATCTACCTGGGTTTGCTCGAATAGTTTTCGTGCCAAGCATGCAATTTACAGTGCTAGTATAGCGACGTTTACAAGAAAAGCCGTCAGCCACATTCATAAATCATGATGAATATGATGGAACAATGAATGAATGAATGAATGAAACAAATAACATCTACACTTTTCCATAAAATAACTACATTTTGTACATTTGTATTATGGTGACATATTCCCCCTCCAAAAATAATATTCAGTCACTGAATCCATAGGGGGAAACATCAACATCCCACAAAACAATAACATGTTTATGTACAATAATATATACAAATTACGTTCGTTTATATCAATGGTGGTTTCTAAATGACGTGTCCATGCGGCACTCGGTGCATGAGTAGAATGTACCCCATCTACCAATCTTGCATAAATGTAACGAGTTTTCTTTCCATTTCTCTTATGAACATAAGAATGTAAGAATGGAGATACAACCCCATTTTCCAGATTTTTTTTAATGGTATAGCTATTCACTGTGTAAAGGATAGAATTTAGCTGTTCCTGCATAATAGGATATTCTGTTTTATGTTTCAAATGGACAGTTTTACAAATGTCTTGTGGGAGTTCCATTTTTTGAAACTGATGGTTATTATTGTACAACTTTAAATCCTATATTTCCCATTCGTTTCTTAACATCTGATATAGTATTTTGTATATATAAAACATGTTCTTTCTCTAAATTGAGATAAAAAGAGCTTGAAGATACCAAAGGGGCAATCAGAATCTGTATATCTAAGAAGAACAGACAACACAATGGCCAAAAGAAAAAGTACAAACAACGATCTACAAAACATACATATAAAACTAAAGATCGAGTAACACGAACCCAACTAAAAACCGGGGTGAACTCATGTGCTCCGGAAGGGTAATCAGTTCCTGCTCCACTAGTGGCACCCATCGTGTTAATCTTTTTACAAACTCGGTAATTCCTCGTACTTTTCCTTCTTGTCTCGAGTTAAAGTACATATATCTGGGATTCCAGCAATAAAATACACTATTTTAGGGTCAATGTTATTAGGCAGGTGTTTTCCGACCAAATCACGCAGTTGACTATAAGTTCCACCTGACAGAATGTTAACTTGCTTACACTTCACCTGACTCATGCTACGACCACGACTTTATCCAAAAACTTACCTATAATTCTCAATGACGCATCAGCATAACTCATCACAAATTTGTCATCACCGTTATCATCAATGATGACGTTCTCCGCCTCACACATAATACTGCAGGAATCTCCAGGTTTCTGTACATTTTTGATTGTTAATACTGTTTTGTCATCACTCAGCTGGTATTTCTGGGATGGACTTGAACCGAATGAAATAACATTTGAATATTAATAAATATATCATATTGAATCGTCTTTCCTCGTCATCAGCAATCACTTGAAAAACATAAAGAAGTGGGACCAGGAAAGTTTGAAGATGGTTTGGTTTGTGTTGTTTAACGCCACTTTCAACAATATTTCAGCTATATCATGACGATGAGTTTTATTGGTGGAGGAAACCGGAGAACCCTAAGAAAACCACCGACCTGCCGCAAGTCACTGACAAACTTTATCACATGATGTTGTATCGAGTACACCTCGCCTGAACGGGATTTGAACTCACAACGTTAGAAGTTTAAAGATACCAAAGAGGTAACCATAATACTATGGCTAAAAGAAAAAGGACAAAAAGACAAAACAATGGTTAACATAACACAACAAAGAAAATTAACGTTAAAAAAAACAAGAATTCCACTAAAAATAAAGGGTTAAATCCAGGTGCTCACTTTCAGGGGTGGATCCAGGGGGCACCAGCGCGCGCACCCCCCCTCCTAAAATTGGAAAAAATAAGATTTTTTGGCGTAAAATCGTGATTTTTCACACAAAATACCACAAACATTTTAGCGCCTCCCTCCGCTCGGCACAATTTTTTTAAATCCACCCCCTTTAGCTTGAAATCCTGGATCCGCCCCTGACTTATATAAGCTTTCTCTTCGATTCAAAGAATGATTGGATTTTTTTTGTTAAAAACGTGTCTTGTTATTATTATGCAATTATTATAAAGAAAATTGAAATTGTACTTCAAACAAAATAAATCAAAATGAGTACATAGGTATATTAACATGCTATGTTCACATTTGTTGGTATTGGGTGTTCTACAGACAATCTCTATCAGCAATTTTTCAGTTATATCATGGCGAGAACAAGTTGATTTTCAATGAGATGATGATGATGAGGTCCGCTTTGTACTAGACCAACACCCTTAGTTAGATTTTAATAGTGCTAGTTCACTCAAACAACAGTCTGTGGATGAACATTTTGCTCCACTCAGACACATTATCCTGATTGCGTGGTTAGCGGAGAATCAACAAACACCAATTTTATAATCTTTGGATGGATCTGATCAGGGCTTGAACCCATGATCTACTGCACCTGAGGCGAGCATGCTAACCATTACACCACCAATGAACCCATGATCTACTGCACCTGAGGCAAGCATGCTAACCATTACACCACCAATGAACCCATGATCTACTGCACCTGAGGCGAGCATGCTAACCATTACACCACCAAAGAACCCATGATCTATTGCACCTGAGGCGAGCATGCTAACCATTACACCACCAATGAACCCATGATCTACTGCACCTGAGGCGAGCATGCTAACCATTACACCACCAATGAACCCATGATCTACTGCACCTGAGGCAAGCATGCTAACCATTACACCACCAATGAACCGATGATCTACTGCACCTTTGGCGAGCATGCTAACCATTACACCACCAATGAACCCATGATCTACTGCACCTGAGGCGAGCATGCTAACCGTTATACCACCAATGAACCCATGATATACTGCACCTGAGGCGAGCATGCTAACCATTACACCACCAATGAACCCATGATCTACTGCACCTGAGGCGAGCATGCTAACCATTACACCACAAATGAACCCATGATCTACTGCACCTGAGGCGAGCATGCTAACCATTATACCACCAATGAACCCATGATCTACTGCACCTGAGGCGAGCATGTGAACCATTACACCACTAATGCGGTCCAACAGTTGAGTGCTCTACAGAAAATCTCTACGAGACCAACAGATCAGTGATGGACCCAGTATACTTACTTTGATTTTGAGGTAATAACTCCCCATTACGACGCCACACGGGTGCTGTTGGTGGACGTTCATTTTTTAATGATCTCATTTTACACACAAATATAGCATCATCTCCACGAGGCACAACAGCAGATTCAAGTCGAGGTTGACCTTTAGGAAACACTGGTTGTGCTACAAAATAAATGTGATTGTGATGCTAAAATAAAAGTTAGATCATGTATTTATGGATACTATTCTATATCTTCTCCATTAATGAACGCATTCCACTATGTAAACAATCTTTGCCTTTTAAAATTTGTTTCACCTACTTCCCCAAAAGCCAAATTTAGAAAAAAATTATATTTATTCAAACAAATTCTTTTATAATTTTCACTTCTCTAAATCCAGTTTTACTTGTCCCAGGCTTGGGGCAAGTGATTAGCACGAAGACAGTGTTAACATATGAAAATGCTAATTTACATTTTTTAATGGTCTTGTTATATGGAGAGTGAGTTATTGAGTGATTGTTGTTTAACACACAAATATAACTTGTTCAGCCATATCATGGACAGAACAAAATATATTAGATGATGATGTCTGCTTTGTACAAGACGAATGCGTTTAGTTGAATTTTGAGTGCTCATTGAAACAACAGTAGACATGTTGCTTCACTCTTGACACATTATTCTGAAACAACCAGTTGTACAATATTTATTAGAGTGAGTGAGTAATCGTTGTTAAATGCCAAATGAGCAATTTTTCAGCGATATCATGGTGAGAATAAGCTGCATTCAATGAAATGATGTAAATGTCCGCTTTGTTCTAGATCAACATGCTGAGTTTTATTTGCTTAGTGCTAACTCACTGAAACAACAGTCCACGGACAGACATGTCGCTCCACTCGTACACATTATTCTGATTCCGAGCCAATCAGTCTTTGTAATACTCCTAAATACGGTTCAGAATTAATTAGTTGATTGATTTTTGGTGCTTAACGCCACTTTCAGCATTATTTCAGCTATACTGCTGAAAGTGGCGTTAAACACAGAATTAATTAGAATAAAGACTTACAAGTAACATTGAGGAACACTTCTGCCACTCCAATTCCGGCATAGTTAATTCCTTTACATTTGTAGGTTCCCTCATCATCATCAGTCAGCTGTTTAATGATCAGATCACGTCTTATAGTGTTGTCTTTAAAGGAATACTTCAATCCTGGCTCTATCACTTTGTTGTCTGGTGTCAGCCATTCAATATCAGGTAATGGACTGAAATATGAGTTGAGTTATAATATATATACATTTCATTTTATACTAGAAATTTCACTGCAAGATATATATATGTAAGACTCAGATCGACGTCCAGCCTCTAATTGACATCCAATCCTCAAATCCATGTCTGATTTCTATGTCATGGACATCTGTACCTCAGATATATGTCCTTTTTCAAATTGTCAAATCTATGGCCGTTTCTCACTTTCTCAAATCGACGTCACCGACGTATGTTCTAAGCTCTAACTCTAACCAATAAATCAGCCATTTAGAAAGGACGCCGATTTGAGAATGCCCTTAAATCGGACCACGATTTGAGATAAAGACGTCAGTGGATGCAAATTTGGGTCCGGACGTTGATCTGAGTCTATATTTATATACTTTTATTGATTTGTGTTTTGAGAATAAATTTGTCTGCTTAAGTTTGATTTTTATGGTGCTAGCTCCCTAAAGATGCAACAGTCAAGGGATAGACATGTTGTTCCTCTCGGACACATTAAGTCTGATTCTTAGACGATCAGTCTTCCTCTTACTCCTTACTGCTGTAATTTGAAGATTTTGTGATTACGGAAATATTCACATTGATACCGTTATTCATTCCGGAATTTCAAAACTGTATAGTTTCTCTCCCCTATACCCATTTTTCTCCTGACAATTTTGTTTGATCTTTGATGTGGCTTGAAATGTTCATGGAAGTCACCCGAATTAACGGATTATCATTTACAAATCCATCCTGTCAATGTGTAAGTTGGATTATATTTGAATGCAAGGATTGTGAATATGCAGTTGTCAATTTTCGTGTTGTCAAATCAATTTTCGTGTTGTCAAATCAATTTTCATTGTGAGTTATGTATTTTTGTTTTATTACAGATTGAAACAAATAAAGTTATGACAGATAGGAACTTGTTATTTCTCAACATGACCATGAATGACAAAAACGAAACAATTGCTGTGTGCTTAGTGGAGAAGCAGCAAATACCAGTTTATAGTTTTTGGTCTGATGCCATCAGGACTGGAACCAACGATCTACCGCTCTTGAAGCGTGCACGCTAACCATTACACCACCGATGGTGATGCGGTCCATACGATATATCGCACTTGAGGCGTGCACGCTAACCATTACACCACCGATGGTGATGCGGTCCATACGATCTACCGCACTTGAGGCGTGCACGCTAACCATTACACCACCGATGGTGATGCGGTCCATACGATCTACTGGACTTGAGGCGTGCACGCTAACCATTACACCACCGATGGTGATGCGGTCCATACGATCTACCGCACTTGAGGCGTACACGCTAACCATTACACCACCGATGGTGATGCGGTCCATACGATCTACCGCACTCGAGACGTGCACGCTAACCATTACACCACCGATGGTGTTGCGGTCCATTCGATCTACTGCACTTGAGGCATGCATGCTAACCATTACACCACCGATGGTGATGCGGTTCATACGATCTACCGCACTTGAGGCGTGCACGCTAACCATTACACCACCGATGGTGATGCGGTCCATACGATCTACCGCACTTGAGACGTGCACACTAACCATTACACCACCGATGGTGTTGCGGTCCATGCGATCTACTGCACTTGAGGCATGCATGCTAACCATTACACCACCGATGGTGATGCGGTTCATACGATCTACCGCACTTGAGGCGTGCACGCTAACCATTACACCACCGATGGTGATGCGGTCCATACGATCTACCACACTTGAGGCGTGCACGCTAACCATTACACCACCGATGGTGATGCGGTCCATACGATCTACCGCACTTGAGATGTGCAGGCTAACCATTACACCACCGATGGTGATGCGGTCCATATGATCTACCGCACTTGAGGCGTGCACGCTCACCATTATACCACCGATGGTGATGCGGTCCATACGATCTACCGCACTTGAGGTGTGCACGCTAACCATTACACCACCGATGGTGATGCGGTCGATACGATCTACCGCACTTGAGGCGTGTACGCTAACCATTACACTACCGATGGTGATGCGGTCCATGCGATCTACCACACTTGAGGTGTGCACGCTAACCATTACACCACCGATGGTGATACGGTCCATACGATCTACCGCACTTGAGGCGTGCACGCTAACCATTACACCACCGATGGTGATGCGGTTCATACGATCTACCGCAGTTGAGGCGTACACGCTAACCATTACACCACCGATGGTGATGCGGTCCATACGATCTACCGCACTTGAGACGTGCACGCTAACCATTACACCACCGATGGTGTTGCGGTCCATGCGATCTACTGCACTTGAGGCATGCATGCTAACCATTACACCACCGATGGTGATGCGGTTCATACGATCTACCGCACTTGAGGCGTGCACGCTAACCATTACACCACCGATGGTGATGCGGTCCATACGATCTACCACACTTGAGGCGTGCACGCTAACCATTACACCACCGATGGTGATGCGGTCCATACGATCTACCGCACTTGAGATGTGCAGGCTAACCATTACACCACCGATGGTGATGCGTTCCATATGATCTACCGCACTTGAGGCGTGCACGCTAACCATTATACCACCGATGGTGATGCGGTCCATACGATCTACCGCACTTGAGGCGTGCACGCTAACCATTACACCACCGATGGTGATGCGGTCGATACGATCTACCGCACTTGAGGCGTGTACGCTAACCATTACACCACCGATGGTGATGCGGTCCATGCAATCTACCACACTTGAGGTGTGCACGCTAACCATTACACCACCGATGGTGGTACGGTCCATACGATCTACCGCACTTGAGGCGTGCACGCTAACCATTACACCACCGATGGTGATGCGGTCCATACGATCTACCGCACTTGAGGTGTGCACGCTAACCATTACACCACCGATGGTGATGCGGTCCATACGATCTACCGCACTTGAGGCGTGCACGCTAACCATTACACCACCGATGATGATGCGGTCCATACGATCTACCGCACTTGAGGCGGACACGCTAACCATTACACTACCGATGGTGATGCGGTCCATACGATCTACCGCACTTGAGGCGTGCACGCCTAACCACTACACCACCGATGGTGATGCTGTCCATACGATCTACCGCACTTCAGGCATGCATGCTAACCATCACACCACCGATGGTGATGCGGTCCATGCGATCTACCGCACTTGAGGTGTGCTCGCTAAACATTACACCACCGATGGTGATGCGGCCCATACGATCTACCGCACTTGAGGTGTGAACGCTAACCATTACACCACCGATGCGGTCCATACCAAATGTGGCAATAGTAATTCAGTGAAACCTGTCTAAACCGCTGCTTCAGACAAATTTGATAGTTTTCGGCTTCACACTACTGTATTTAAGGCGAGTAATTAACTGATTTGAGGGTTAACCAAGCCATATTTATACATGTACTTACTATCCTGAGAATACACATTGTAGAGTTACTTGTCCGTAAAGTAAACCTTTGACATCTTGACTGAACAGTGCCACTGGCTTGTACTGTGTGGGGTTAGTGACTGAAATATAAGTATGTATCATATAAATGTCAAAATCTACAGAAAATCAGAAAACTAATGCCTATACATTGATATGCAAATCCATTGTTGAAAACAAGAAAGAAACAAGAATTATATAATTATCAAAATTTTCAGATATATCTAGCTTTTTAGAATGTTATACAATAGCTCCATTTAACTGATGTCATGGTTTCTCTATCTAAAATTGATATTTCATCCTATGAATATGTTAATATCTAATTTCTACAAATAAAATAAATTATAATACATGTACTTTAAATCTACTGTTTGCTAATAATTTTGCTCTACCCATATCAAAATGTTCTACACCCTATAAATTCATTTTATGTACATACATATATTACCGTCATAAGTTGTATATAATATGCCCCTTTTTAGCTCACCTGACCCAAAGGGTCGTGTGAGCTATTGCCATCACTTGGCGTCCGTCGTACGTCGTAAACTTTTTCAAAAATCTTCTCCTCTGAAAGCACTAGACCAATGGAAACCAAACTTGGTCTGAATCATCACTAGGGTGTCTAGTTTCAAAATTGTGTCCGGTGATGCCGTGCACCAACCAACATGGCCGCTGTTACAAAAAATAGAACATGGTAAAATTGCAGGTTTTGGGTAATAACTCAAAAACCGTTAATAATATCAAAAATCTGATATGGGGTAAACATGATCAGCACAGCAAGATCTACCTACCTTGCAATTTTGAAGTAAATCTGATTACCCATCTTGGAGTTGTTGCCCTTGTTTCTTCAAATTTGTAAAATTTTAATACTTTTCGTCTTATATTTCAAAAACTATAAGAGATAAAGGTTAAGTTTAAATTGCAACAATGTGCATCATGTCATGATCTACCTACCTTGCAATTTTGAAGTAAATCCCATTGCCCATTTTGGAGTTATTTCCCTTTTTTCATCATTTTTTTTTAATTTAATACTTTTTGTCTTATATTTCAAAAACTATAAGACATAAAGGTTAAGTTTAAATCGCAAAAAATTGTAGCATGTCATAATCTACCTACCCCACAATTTTGAAGTAAATCCCATTACCCATTTTGGAGTTATTGCCTTTTTTCATCAAAATGCTCTAAATTTTAATACTTTCATCTTATATCTCAAAAACTATAAGAGATAGAGGGAAAGTTTAAACTGCAAAAATGTTCAGCATGTCAAGATCTACAAAATATTTCCCTTAGTTGAAAATGTGCGACAACTGTGTGAAGAGTTATTCCTCTTGAAATGCATTTTTTTTGTTGACTCACTGCTTTTGGTTACTCACATAATCAAAGGGAAGCAACTCTATTACAAAATGTGAAGTAGGAAAAGCTAAATTTTGAGAATCATTGACATGATTTTTTACAGCAAATTGTTTTGGAGAAGGGGTCTGCAATGACGAGGGCTACATTTGTTATTTTTTTACCGAAGTTATCAAGTTTTATTGACTGATGTTGTTATTATACCCAGGTGAGCTATTCAGGCTCCTGTGAGCTTCTAGTTCATTATTTAAAACCGTAATTGTCTGTGTACAGTATGCACTGATTTATACTATGCACCATTATTATGATACTTTCAATTTTTGCAAGTAATAGAAGTAGATGTAATTGCTCTTATTTCTTGAGTATAATACAAAGGTTTTTCAAATGATTTCATCAATAAAGGAGTATTCTCAGGGCTAGATTATACTCTAGGCTACCACCTAGGGTACTATAGGCTTGGGGACCCTCAAAAGATAGCTATTCTAATTTATTTAAAGAATTTGCAATACGTTTGCTTCAAGCTATGTAAATGCTGCTAAAATATATCAAGAGTAAAAATTATTTAAGACTGGTGCAGACGAGTTAGAGGATGGCTCCATTTTAGAGGGACCCCATAATTTCATTAGCCTAGGGACCCCAAAAGGTCATAATTCGGCCCTGGGTATACTATATACAACTGATTACATAATAACATACCATATTTTTCAGATTAAAGGTCAATAAAAATTGTTTACTTCAAAACGCTATACATTATTACATATTATAAGTTAATTTAAAATCACACCAATAGAACTATTTATCATTAGCCTGTGACTGAAGTTCACAAAATACAGCATTTGATAAATTGTTAAAATTGTATGTAAAATCACTTCAAAAGTATGCTTTTGCAGTGTTACAAGTAATCCAATTGTACAATTGAGTATCACACATTTAGAAAACCTTTTTTTTTTTTTTTTTTAATAATTGCTATAAACACCAACTAGGTTTAAGGTTGAAAAGGTAGGATTTTTAGATTAATTTTTTTTAATAATTGCAAAAAAAAAAAAAAAAAAAAAACCACCAACAGGCTAAAGGATGAAAAGCTAGGACTTTTAGCTTAAAGGAATAATTTTATAGAGCTAAAACTAGAGCAAAACATGTGATGGACAGAAGTTGTTAATTCTTAAATCTGACAACAGGATTTTGGTGTCAATTATTGCAATAACTCATTTGGTGTCAATTATAGCAATAACTCGTTTGGTGTCAATTATTGCAATAACTCATTTGGTGTCAATTATTGCAAAAAATTATTGTCAGGGTGTGAAAACCAGGGTTTCATGGAAACTTAAATAACTTTAAAAAAAACGGATTATTAAGTGCTCTTCAAAATTCTGTCGGCATAAAAAGCAAAATCATTAAAAACACTTTAATTCTAAGTTCAGCATAAGAAAAAATATAAAATGAACCAATCGGAAAACCCGATATATACATTAATTTCCTTCAAGCTATATTTAATTTTCTCGTCTTGATTTAAATCAACAATCCAATCCAATTAACTAATTTCAGAATATTGATTCCAATATTTTATTGCAAAAATTATAGATTTCAACATTTTGAAAAAAACAAATTTTAAATGACAAAGAATTAAAAGTGCCATGGCCTTGCTAGGGAATGACAATAAAAAAAATAATTAAAAATAATTACTGTCTGCAAAATAAAAGAAAACATAGGGTGTTTTCTATTACTTGGTTCATCAATGGTTTCCTGTCTAGGAAACAAATGGTACCAGATTCTGTTTGAACTGGTTTGAACCATGTAAAGAGAAAACAACCTTGTCCAGATTAATTTTATTTAAAAGAAAATGAGCAGTAAATGAACATTGTACCCAAATGGACAAAATCATCATCAACATTTATTTCTCCAATTTGTGATAAATAAATAAAAATAGCTGGTCGCAAGGCAGACCATCCAGCTTGCCTGTGGAATCTATAGTTACATGTGAATGTCATAACCATGTGGTTAGTGTTTAATTTGGTTAAGAACAATACTTCAGTTTATCCAAAAGAAAACCATTTAATGGTATTCAAAATGGACATATAAATGTAATAGCAAAAATGTCGAAGTCATTCAGGCAAAAATAGTAGGTCACGGTGACCTACATTTGTGTGCGATGTTTTTAGCCTTCCACGACAAACTCGCATGTGAAGTTTAATCAACCTGGACCAAGTAGTTTGTCTACATTTGACCTAAACGTAAACGTTAACGCAAAAATGTCAGTCATTCAGACAGAAATAGTAGGTCACAGTGACCTATATTTGTGTGCAGTGTTTTTAGCTGTCCACGACAAACTCACATGTGAAGGTTTCATCAACCTGGACCCAGTAGTTTATCTACATTGGACCTAAACGCAAACGTTAACGCAAAAATGTCGAAGTCATCCAGGCAGAAATAGTAGGTCACGGTGACCTATATTTGGGTGCGTGTTTTTAACTGTCCACGATAAACTCACATGTGAAGTTTCATCAACCTCTGCCAAGTAGTTTGTCTACATTGGACCTAAGTGCGAACGTTAACACTGGACGCCGACGACGACGCACAGGTGACGGCATAAGTTCACTTCCTGTACTTCGTACAGGCGAGCTAAAAATACATAAATTATCATGAACAATCCTATAAGAGAAATAATAAAATGAATTAAAATTGAAATAAAATTGAAATATTGTTTTTTATATAAACTTTACTTTCTTTCTATATTGTGTTGCATTGTATAAACATTGATCAATGAGAAAAAATGAAATTTACAAGTAAAACATATAAAAATATAATGTAATTTTAGAAATAAGCTGTAGTTCGGCAGTTATTAGGCATAAACCGTATTTTACTTATGTTTTAATAGCGGCTAGCCCTGCCCTAATCTCCTTCAAGAGAGTTCACAATGATGTCATCTGTTATTATATCAATTATATGTTAAATTGGGACAGGTTTTTAGTTAGTCATCTTTAACTGTTTGTTATCCATAAAATATGAAGAAAAAAAAGAAAAAAAAATAATTAAAAAAATCTTGTTTCTTAGCAACCTCAAGGAAGTTGATTGTTTTTATTGGCTGAAATAAGTGTGTCGTCACCGTGTATGTAAAAACATTAAAATCTAAGTCAGCATTGCTATTATTTTGTAACCAACCAATTCGTATATTTATGAGGAAATGTGTGAAAATTGAAAGAAGAAAAACCTTCTAAACCAAAATAAAATTATCAACTCACCCGGACGATCTGATAAATCAGGATGAAATTTTAATTGATAAATATGTGAAGACATCGTTTCTTGTCTTTTGACATTCTAGATGGAATATCTTACTTGCTCACCACTAACGTCGTGAGTTTGAATCCCGCTAACTAAGGAGAGGAAAAGTTCCACACTCATTTTAGTGTACACGAACTATACTCATTATTGAAGACCCTACTAATAAGTTGTGAAATATAGAAAAGCAATAAAAGCGCTGCTCCTTTTCTTTTCTTTGTGTCTAAGTGTAAATTTGGATAGATTCTCATGTTCATTTAGATCCATATCATTTCTTATTTAGGGTCCGTCCTGATCGTATGGTAGTTGAAATTACAACGAGGTGTACTTGGTACAACATTATGTGATTAAGTTTGTCAGTGACTTGAGACAGGTCGGTGGTTTTCTCTGGGTATAGCGGTTTCCTCCACCAATAAAACTGACCGTCACGATATAACTGAAATATTGTTGAAAGTGGCGTTAAACACCATAACTCTCACCCCCCCTTACTTCCTAATTAACAAGATCAGGAAAAGTTTGATGTCGTACAGTAACAATTCAGTTTTCTGTTGGATAATCTAGTATGCTATAAATAAAATTTTACCCGACATAACAGTCAAGATAACATCTCCTCCTTTGTAAAAGGCTTTAGCTGGACAATGTTCCATTCCACAGGCGATAGGTACAGCGGCTGTAGAATGATCGCCTACTAGCACATACAGGAAATGAAGTGTACCTGTTGAATAAAACAAATACAGGAAATGAAGTGTACATGATGTTGAATAAAAAATACAGGAAATGAAGTGTACATGTTGCAGTGAAAACGAAATACCGTCGGACCGACGGACAAGTCCGGTAAAATGACCGCCGGTCCGATAAAAACCCTTGGATTTCAGGACCGATTGTCCGGTATTGCTCTGTCATTTGATTTCGTAAATTTCGTTAAAAAAAACCCAACTTGTTAGAGATCTTCCCTCGCGTCCATGTCTCGTTTCCGGTCACGTCTGAGAAGTTCTGTTATTTCATTGAGCATTTAAAGGGATTCTCTCAGACAGTATTTTTTCCGACATCCAATTTCGGCTATTACGATTGATTTGTCAGTTTCCGGCATAGGATTTCATAAAAATGTTCCAGTTAAAATGGAACAAAAACGCTGTTCCTGGCAAACCACTAAAACGAAAATTACCAGGAACAGATGAAGAAGAAAAACGCGAAAAAAATAAAAGATATGACGAGCTTCGACCGAAAAGGAAACTAAATACGAAATGGCAAGACCCCTTGAAGAGGGGCGGCCGTGGGAATGTTAACAATAAAACTATTCGGAATATATATGTTATGAACATTTTTGTTCCCATACAATTCTTCTCCTAGTTGGTTTCATATGACATGGGTATAATAATAATAATAATAATAATTTGTTATTGATCTAAAAATCCAAACAAAGGATTATCATCAATACAGAACATGACAAACACATCTAAGACAACTTTAAGTACACAATATTTGATAACATAATACACAATAGTTGATAACATAACAACTGAGGAAAGACAGAGTTATCTCCCATACAATACAAATGTATAAAATTTCAAGTTACCTCCCATTGACAATTAAAGATCAGTAAAAGTGACATAAAAAATTAATTAAAACCACTGATTAATCTTGTTTTTTAGACTGATTTAGACTATGCAACATATTGACACCTAATATACACATTTTACATATGTCTAGATCATTACAACTAAATATAAATTTAAATTTGTCAAAGTCAGACATATTAATAAATGAAGGCACAACATCACAAATATCCTTGAAAAATTCACGACAAGACTGTAATTTTGAACATATAATAGTAAAATGGATTTCGTCTTCTACTCCAGAATTACACAATTTACATATCCTGTCTTCAGCAGGAGTATTTAAATATCTGCCCTTTTCAATATTTAAATTACTATTACTTATTCTGATTTTAACAAATGTTGATATAGATTTTTTATTTACATCTGCACATAAATAGTTTTACAAATCAAACTGGGTATATGAAATAAGAAAACAATCCTAATTAAAATCAATTACAATGAAAAAGGGTCTATACAAGTAAACAAAACTATACAGGCCAGCCATCAACAATGAAATATTAAAACATAATGAATTTCTTTCGGGCTGTAGAATGATCGGCTACTAGCACATACAGGAAATGAAGTGTACCTGTTGAATTAAAAAATACATGAACAATGATTATACATGTAAGCATTTTAAAACAGTCTTACAAAACAAATCTACCGGGGCTGTCATAGCCGAGATCATGTGGTAGTTTGATGTAATGCGTCAGATTATGAATTTCATAATAATTTGAATTGAAGTGTCAAACAAAATAGATATGTTTGTCATTTCTTTGTCAATGTTAATACAGATACGGATTCATTTACTGTATCTGTCTACCCATTCTACTCAACTACCTATGCAATCAGTGCCTATCATCACTGATGTTGTGAGTTCGAACCCCGATCATGGAGAGGTGTATTCGATGCAACATTATGTGATAAAGTTTGTCAGTGACTTGCGACAGGTCGGTGGTTTTCTCCAGGTACTCCTGTTTCCTCCACCAATAAAACTGGCCGCCATCTTGTAACTGAAATATTGTTGAAAGTGGCGTTACGCACCATAAATCCAACCGATCAACTAAAACAGTCTCACAAAACAAATCTTATTTTGTTTTCTTGTAAAGTGAGATATCTGATTTCAATCGGATTGAAACTATATAGAAATCAAGGAGGAATGTGACAACATTTTGAGTGCTACCTGAAAAAGTATGGATATTAGGGTAGTGAAAAAAAAAGGTTTTTAACATGCAGGGACGTGGTACTCTCCTAATATGTTACCCACTATGGTCCACGGTCATATATATATTTTTCATTCCTGTCAATTTCAACAATGACATGTTATTTAGAGATTACACCAGTTAACTTAATTTATATTCATTATATTGGTACTTCCAGCAAAATGAGTGCTCAAACATTAAAAGAAACATGCCGTGCATAACTTACAAAGATTAGCATGGGGCCCCTGGGTAAGTGTCCTGCGTGCCCAAATGGGCATGCGTTAAGACGGAACTGCTCTTAAGATCATGATGATTGGTTAATAAAGAATATCATAGCCAATTAACAGACGTACAGGGCTCGCTATTTACACAATATGTACACAAGAAATAAATACATATTCCACATCAAGTCAGAAGTGCAATATTAAAGATGAATGATATGTTTACATGTTATCTTCAACCTCATAATTTTGATAATCAATCTAGTTAATAAAGTAAACTAAGCTAAATGATTTGGCAAAAGAAAAGTTAGAAGGCTCAAATGACCAATAAATCGAATTACAGACAATACTCGGGGTGAACTGTCCAAAGAAAAAGGCCAAAAAAATCTACCACAAAAAACTACACAGGAATCTAAAAATTGATCTACATGTATATATAAAGGGATCAAATATTGTCTTATCTGTGGTGTGGGGATCGGCTTTAAATTTTAGAGAAAATATTTTAGCTCTAATTTTGGCAGCAACAAATAAAAATCCATCAGAAAACTTGAGTATAAATAATCAAACATTAAAAAATGTTTGATAAAACACAATTTGTTGTGAAAAAAATTCTGTCCAGACATCGACCCCCCACATAAGATAAGAAAATAATGGTCTACCAATACAAGAATACTTTTAACATTTGTTATTGAATGTTATTTTTAATGTGGTCATAAGAAAATTAGGTACTATTTGTTTTCCTTGCCGACTCAAATATCTTTTGGTTTCCGGTTCATCCGTTTTGTATTTCCGTTACGATTTGGACTTTAGATTTTTATCAAATTCAAAAAATACGTCATGGGCCATGGCGCCAATAAAATCGTCTGCACTTAAAAGACAGGGATACATTTACGATGTGCTCGTATGCTGAAAGTGGAATATAGACTAAAAAAGGAAAAGATATGTAAGAATCGATTATATTCATGAATGTGATGACAAGGAAACATTGACTGATGTTTTGCAGCTGATAAAGAATTCGAAGAGTCCAACACGGCAATGCCTGGCAAAGAAAACATTTTTTTTATCACTGTGAAACACAATGTCTGTCAAACTAACAGGAAGAACAATGTTCACAATATTTCTGAACCACTGCATTGTGAAAGAAATCGTGTTGTTGTTGGATACCCACGTACGGTGTGTGTCAAGTGTGATGATGCAGAGCTCACCTGAGGCTGAGAGCTGTTATTCAACACAAAATCCAAGGATTAAAATGGAATTGCTAACATTTTACAGGTACATAAATATTGTAACAAAAGAGAATTTTAATGTGTTCATTACCTGAAACTTCTACCGTCTGACTCTCCTTAGTTTTCATGCAAGTTTTTGTGACCTGAGGCTGAGCACAAAATGACCATGACACGAGTGTTGAGCACAAGCATTTGTTTCTGGTAAAAAAAATATACCTAGATACTATATATACCACAAGGTACGTAACCGTTCATTTGTAAAAAATCTAGGTCATCGCAATTTTCGCGTTTTTCCAACTCGACGGACGCCAGCATGGCGGAATGGCCTACATCATCTGAAACTACGATAATTTATCTACAAAATGATGTATAAAACACCTACCTTTGCCGAACCTCAACAATATAACAGACCTTTTTCCACGGGTCAGTTATCAGCTTTCATCATCCAGTTGGTCATTTGGCATGTTCTACCCCGCAGTGAAAGAAAAAATAAGATAAGTTGTAATAAAAATGCTATAAAAAATTATGAGATGTTAGAAAATTATATATATTGCATTCCAATAAAAAAAATTAATAAAAGTGTTTTAATTTCTTTTTGCATCTTCTCCATTTTGATGAAAAATTCTAAAAATAAACTTCAGAATTCCAGCTTGCTAAATGTAATGAGAAACTTCGACCAATCAGATACTTTACCTGAGTTCGACCTTGAACTTTTCATTCACTGCGGGGTAGAACATGCCAGATGACCAACTGGATGATGAAAGCTGATAACTGACCCGTGGAAAAAGGTCTGTTATATTGTTGAGGTTAAGCAAAGGTAGGTGTTTTATACATCATTTTGTAGATAAATTATCGTAGTTTCAGATGATGTAGGCCATTCCTCCATGCTGGTGCCCGTCGAGTTCAAAAAACGCGAAAATCGCTATGAACGGTTACGTACCTTGTGGTATATATAGTATCTAGGTATATTTTGTTTTTACCACAAACAAGTGCCTGTGGTGTTGAGTTAACAGTTGGTTGGTTGGTTGGTTGGTTAGTGTTTAACGTCCAGCGAGCAATTTTTCAGCTATATTCAGGACGAGAACATTTAAAAATTTAAACGCCACGGGACTCGAAACAAGGAAAGGTGATGGGTATGGACGATAATTTTGCCAGTGCAACAGGTCTCTTATGGACCATTCATCATGAGCATTATCATCATGAGCATAATGCTCATAATGAGCTGTAACACTGGGTTCTTTAACGTGCGGAGATGGTGGCAATCTCTCAACACGGGACCTCGGTTTTATTTACGTCTCATCGCAGGACGGGTTGGTTGTGAATTTCTACATCCCGCACAACCGACGGACGCCCCTTCAAGCCAAAGAAGCTCTCGGTCCCATTTCTATACCCCGGGGTTCCCGCGGGATTGCTAACAGGAAATCCTGGCCCTGGACGTTTTTTTTTAAAAGAAAAGACTTGTGAAATGTAGGCTGAGTGCAAGCTGGTAAAAAGCAAAACGTCTTTTACCGATGTTTATTTAGCAGTCACTATGTTTTCCCCACACACAATTCTGATTGATTTGCACAAAAGACATGTATAATCAGTCACTGTGTAAAAAAACAGTACCCATTTCAGATTTAAAAAAAATAAACAAAAATACCTAATTTTGTTCACTTTATTATGACACTTTTACAACAGGCTTACACCAGTTGACCTCTTTCCAGAACACGACCTTATACAGTGAGTGATTTAGGGACAACATTGATTTAAATTTGTGCAATAAGTTATAACACTTTTATTTTTATAACAGAATTGTGCATCATCATCATGATTTCAAGCAATATTGGACTAGTGCAAATATTGTGTATAAATGCATGCTTATTCTTGGTTACATCCTACATAATTATTTAATTCTGATATTATAATACAATACATTGTCATTTTTTTCCAGACAAGATTCTATAGATCTATACGATAACGTAACCCTCATTCCGCTTGTGCTCCAGTTAGGGTTACGAATCGGTCCCATTCAACGTATGGGAGCAAATTAAAATTTTCGTTAACTGAATATTTCAACTTTCTTTTTGCATATCTGGTCATAACTTATTATTCCCTACAATTTTTAAGTAATGGCGATACGAAATAAGTGTTACAATACCTGTCTCTACCTTCACGATCAATTTAGTATTCGAAAATTATTTCTTGTCCACCATGGCACCTTACGTATACTCTCGTGATGGGCGGAGCATATCCATATATGGATCTGAATGCCAAATATGAAAAACTTTACTATTAATTTTTACTACGATTGATCCAAATAAGGATATCTCCAAAACGAAGCAAGTGCACGTGAAATAGCAACGTGTAAACAAAATCCAGGATGATGTGACAGTGGATTTTAATTTCAAATATATTCCATTATGGATAGCTGGGACATGCATGTACTCATTCACTGGTTGGTTGGAAAATTGAAGGATTTATAATAAATATAATATTATGTGATTATGAAATTATGTCCTATTAGCTGGTGCATTTTCCAATATTGTGAACATTTTCATTTACTCAGAGAACATTCATGGGAAAAAAAAAGAGCTGTGACAACAAACATTTTATTGAGTAAAATCTGACAAAAGATAATTTTAACTTAAATTGTTTATCTTTTTTTTATAAGTTTATTATATCTAGATGTACCCTGTCATGTATATGCAATGTATACTTTTAAAGGGATAGTGTCTGCAATATGAGTTTTTTCTTTGATTACATTTTTTCAAAATAAAAGATATAAAATATGTATCTGTTGAAAATTGTACTACATTGTATTATCACTAAATAAGAGTTAGTTTTATGGTGTTTGACACCACTTTTACAAATATTTCAGTTATGTTGTGCAGGGGTTTCAAAGTGGGCCGGTACTTTTACCCGTCTGAGATCGTGTATAGTACCGGCAGAAATTACTGAAGCCCCCCAAAATTAGCGGTGGTCAAAACCACAAGTACGATTGGCTTGTGGAATATTTTTCATAAAAAATTAATGATCACGTCAATTGCTTAATTCTTGCATTCAAATCGAACAACTGCGTTCAGCCACGACCAAGTTGACGGGATATTCCCTGTTTTAAAAATAACTTTACCTTAGAATCGTAAATAGCAGTTTGGGCATGCGGTAAATAGATATGTTTTCGCCCCAATATCTTTTCATCCTTGTGTAAATCTCGGACCGGAACAAAGCTGACATCATTTCAAAATAAAAAATGACCGATTACAAATTATGTTCAAACACAAACTAGTGTAATCTTCAGTAATATAAGTATGATCATTATGTATTTTTCTTTGATTACTTTTTTTCAAAATAAAAGATATAAAATGTTTATCTGTTGAAAATTGTACTACATTGTATTATCACTAAATAAGAGTTAAGCTTTATGGTGTTTAACACCACTTTTAAAAATATTTCAGTTATATTGTGGCAGTCAAATTAATTGATGCAGGAAACAGCAGAAAACCATCAACCTGTTAGAAGTCGCTGACAAACTTTATTACATAATGTTGTATAAATTATTAATTATCAGTATTAATTATTTATGTGAACAAGAACCATTTCTAAACCATTTATTTGAGACATCATTTAAATGGCACCATTTTGAGGACCATTTATAAACCATTAATTTATGGCATCATCGAAATGGCAGTGATCAGGAAAGAGGAAACGATTATGGGCCATTGTGGCCCCATCATCACAACATTCAATGGGCCATTTCAGTGTAGTCTTTGTAAAAACTAAAATATTTTATGGGCCTTTTAATTTTTGCATGGGGCATCTACACAGAATTACAAAACTGTATGTATCAAACGGCACATGGCCCCTGCCTTTCCCAATCACTGAAATGGTCATGCTCATTAGCATATTTCGGCAAAATAAATGGAAATTCAATGGAGTTTCAAGTAGGTCAATGGTTTTTAAAGGAAACACCAATGGGTTTTCAATGGAATTTAAATTAAAAACAAAGGGTTTTTAAATTAAAAGCAAATGGTTTTTAAATGGATTTTAAATGTTCTCCCCCATATTCTGTTGTATTGGCAGGTTCTGCAGTCATTAACATGTAAATGGAAAAACAATGATCTTAAATGGATTTTATTTTGCTAAGGGTTTCAAACTTTGCTATCAGTAGTAGTCAGTCATTTTGCAACAACAAAAAACATTCAGGGAACTGGTTTCCATGACTACCCATTGTTTATCTAAACTCTCACCTTCAGTGTCTACTGCTATACGTTTTGTCTCTAAAATCGTATCTGTTGTTCCAGTCCCTCGCTTCCACTCAATATTACAATCCTGACTTGGTCTACAAGTTGGCTGTCCAAGACAGGGGATTGACACACTCTTAAACTCGTTAACATTTGGTAATGTTCTCAGTACTTTATTAGTGAACTGTGTCATATCTGGAAAATAAAACATTTAATCACTATGAGGTCTGTTTCTGCCTCTTAGCCTGTTGGCATGGAGATTTTGAACAAAATGTCTTCATGAGAAGTCTGTAATTGGTTTCATTAATTGTATACATTTAGTACATTAATTAAAATACATTAGTTATTTCTGTTTATTCAGAGGCATAGTGACCTTTTAACCTTGCATATTATTATCTGAGAGAATACATTAGATGCAAGTGTCAAATACCCATAGTACTGTTCTTGTAGTCATAAAACTTTCAGGTGTGAAATGTGTACTTGTACCCCAATCATCATCCAATGAGAACACTTTATGTACTGAATATATATTTCTGATTGGTTATTGTTGCACACTGAAAACCTAGATAAGCAAGACATAAATAACACTGAAAATTTAGATGCAGTGTTTAAGTACCCAGATGTTGGCTTGTAGCAATTTTTCTTTTCTTGTCAAACATTTTCTGCCGTAAATCAGGGCTCACCACACTTGCGAAAAACAGGGAGACTTGACTACTCCCTCAGAGAACATGAGGGAGAAGTGAAGGCATGACAGGGAGACTTCCACCAGCTTCATAGAGATATGATTCCACAAAAATATGTTTTTTTTCGCATCATTATTTAAAATATTTGTATTATAAGTGTGCCTTTGCTAATATCTTGTTAATATCCTTCATATTTAACTTTATATTCATGTTTTGTATTTGTATTATTATTATTATTGATCTAATATTTGTTGATTTAACATTTTTTTTTCATTTTGCCTTGAAATCTGTAAAGATATAAAAGATCCAATAACACCGGTAAGAGGGCAAGACGGAAAAATCTCAGACACTCAAGGGAAAAAATTCTGGTCTCCAACGAGGCTCTGCCGAGTTGGAAACCAATATAAATCTTTCCCGCGGGTGTCTGAGATTTTTCCGTCTTGCCCTTTTACTGGTGTTTATTCTTTTTCTCACTAATTTAACGAAATAATTCCACATTTTTTCTTTACATTGTTTACGCCGAGAGTAGGAATTTGTTGTTCGTTTGGTTAATTACTGCCAGCACACTTTTTCACTATGACTACACAATAAAGTAGTTTGGACTCAATAATAAGAATGTTGTATATTTAACTTTAATAAAGTGCTAAATATATTCAGTTCGAAGACAAAAATGAACTTTAATTCACGAAAATGTTCATGTGTTGGTATGAAAAACGAGACAAAAATAGAATTCAACAAGTTGAAGGTCCCACGGTGTGTACTTTCGATTTTTCAGTAGGAACTTCAGGACTTTCATTTCTATGAGCAGTAGATGTTGCGGAAGGAATAGAAATAGTGAGCTGTAATAAAGTGGTTGATGTAGTTGATATAATATTGGAATGTAAAAAATCTGATTCATCCATTCTCTTGACAAGTTCATGTTTAGCTGTGGACACGAAGGTTCTATCATGAAATAGATGTACAGTATATAATGTATATGTTCCTAGTGGCTTGTACTTTTTTACAATTTTTCATTTTTTTTTCATTTTCGCCCACGGTAACTCGATCTCCAACGTTAAATTCTTTCTGCATTCGATGGTAACATAGGATATTTTTATTTGACAGCTATGCACATTTAGCAGACGATGTAAACAAACAGAATTATTTCCCCTTGAAAGTAGTCTGTCGTGCACATAATTTGTGTAAGCGTGTGTGTTTTTGATGTGTACCGCATAATCTGATACGAAAGGGATGCATGTTTCTATTGTAACCTAATTTTCGGGGGTAATTGATAAATGGCTCAGACTAGATAAATACACAAAACCTAAATATTTAAGCGATTTTATTGATACAATGACATTTTGCGAAATGTAGCATTTTTACGGGAAAAATAGCGTGAAATGTTGATCTCATCCACGGGTTGAGACAAGGATATCTCACACGGCTAAAAATAGGAGCTGTGCTGTCTCATTACTGAGAAAAGAATATATTCCACTGCTAAAAATAGGAACTGGCTTATCTTTTTAGTGAGAAATATGAATGACATCTAAATGTTCGTTTCCTTCCCCTACTCCCATCGTCCCTGTGACCGCCATTGTTTAAAACTTGACAAGATGATTGCTTAGTTTTGAAAAAAGCTACAAATGACCGAGTTTTGTTAAAATAATTAGAATATAACACAATTCAACAATCAATTTGGTACAGGAAGCGTCTGTTTGTATATTTTTAGATTTAGGATTTAATTTTCACCTGGAATTTAATCAGTGTCAACAAATTAAACCTTCTTTATTGTTTGAAAAACACATTATTCTCTTATTTATGATAAGCGGGACGACTTCAATTTTAAAATCATAAATTTTCCAAACATGTGCAGCAATATACCAGCTTCTCCTGCATATGGTGTTTACATCTCGCAATTGATTCGCTATGCAAGGTCCAGTAGCAATTATTCTGATTTCCTGAAACGTCATCTTCATCTGAGAAACAGGCTAGTGGACCAGGGCTATGAAAAGATTCGTCTTATTCAATCTCTTAAAAAGTTTATATTCCGATACCAAGATCTTGTCGAAATATATTCCGTCTCAGCAGAAAAAATTATAAGCGATGCATTTTCATATAGTGAAAATGTATAAAGATAAAGAAGTCAAAAAATGTGAAGGATACTTTTTTTTGTCAATGTTTGACGTAAAAATATTTTTGACATTTACGTCACCGAATATGGTACTGCTTTGACAAATATTTTACCTATTTTGTTCCTGTATTTAAATACTGTTATAGTGACAGCCGGAACCTTTGAATCGTAATGAGAGCGGGAGGTTTGGCGCCTTAAAATCTGATTCAACCCACCATTTCTTTAGAAATGCCTGTACCAAGTTAGGGTCATTACGGTTTTCACAGTTTTCCGGTTGTTGACTGATTTTGTCTGTTTATTTAATTAAAGTTTTGACTTTCCCTTTGTAAGATTGTTCGGAGTTCGGTAATTTTGTTATTACCCTTATATTCTTATATATTTTCCATTGATTACAATTGCTTTGTCAATCAGCTTTACTATAAAACGGAGATTATTTGCAAGAAAAGAATGACTTGCAAAAAGAAACAAGGCGACTTTAATTTCGCGTTTGACCCGACAAGGATTCGAGCTCATGATCTACAGCAATACGGTTGTTTCGAATCATGTCAATTCCGACCACGTTCCGTCTATTTCGTGTCTTGACGTCTGAAATGCTCGCCAGACGACTTCCGGTGTTTACGCTATTACTGTGACAACGTCAGTATATCATAGTCGTAAATGCGGTAAATTATAAGTAATTGTAATATGGAGACGCCAAGGAAACGGCTGAATAAATACTGGTGTTCGATACCTCACTGTCTGTCTGATATCAGAAATATATACATAAAGGCAGATCGTTTTCCTTTCAGGATTCTGACAGCCGCAAAAAAAGAAAGAAAACAAATTTAATTTTAGAGAAGTAATTCTAATTGTCTCTGCATTGAGGTCTTTGATACAAATAAAATAATTTAATTGGTATCTGTCTTTAACAGAAAATGTTAAGATTTTTTTAAGTAGAGGATCGAACGTTAAAATGGCACATATCGATTGGAGTCTTTGTTGTGTACATTGACACCGGAAGTCCAGTGCTTTACATTCCATCGAAATCACGTGATCTGGCGGACAAAAATAACAAAACTTTGACAGAATGGAAATGATTCGAAACAACCGTATTCGGCAAGCATTACACCGCTGATGTGATTAGCTTTACTTCTATAGGGTTAGGCGTATGGTGTTTAATGCTACTTTCAACAATATTTCAGTTATATCGTGGCAATCAGTTTTATTGGTGGAGGAAACTGGATTACCCGGAAAAAAACCACTGACCTGCCGCAAGTCACTGATAAACTTTATCACATGATATTGTATTGAAATCACCTCGCATGAACATGATTCGACCTCACAACGCCAGTTGTGATAGGCACTGATTGCATAAGGTATTTGTAAATCCAACTACCACACGATCACGACAACGACGTCCCCATTACTTGTGGGCATAGGACATTTGAGCGAAAATAAAAAAAATTCAGGTGGACATTTGAGCGAAAACTATTTTTCATTTACTTGAGATTTTAGTAGGACATTTGAGCGAAAGTTATTTTTCATTTACCTGCGATTTTAGTAGGACATTGAGCGAATTTCATTTCATCATATGTTATGATATTTTCAGATATGAGATTAAAATAAATCACATTAAACTATGAAAAGTCATGAATAAATATAAGAAAAAAATAGAAATATTTAAGAAATCAGAAACAATATATACAATGTATTCTCGGGTTTTAACGGTAAATAGTAATTTTTGCTAGTGTCAAAAACGTTTCTTTACCATGACAGAACTCTGTTCAGCTACACAGCAATGTTCAACTCATACGATTGGTATATGTCAAGATGGAAGTAACTGTTATTGAGACAAATAAAGGTCACAAGTCTATCTTATGTGAAGATTTCCGATACAGATTGGATGTGGAAACTAAATCGGGAGATCTTTCCTAGATATGTTCAGCAAAGGGATGCAAAGCTAGAGTACGAACTGATGCTGGTCCAACACTGGTACCTCTTTCAAGGGCTGACAAGGAAAAGGAATGTCCATCTGGTTTATTAGATTTCGCTCTTTTGGATTATTTTCCTTTCGCTCAAATGTCCATCTGGCTTTTTAGATTTCGCTCTTTTGGGTTGTTTTTCTTTCGCTCAAATGTCCACTTTTTTTTCGCTCTTTTGGGTTGTCATTTCGCTCAAATGTCCTCCGCCGTTACTTGTATATGGTGTATAATTCTAATATACAGTCAAATCTGTACTAAGAGGTCACATTTGGGACAAAGAAAATGTGACCTTTTAAGACAGGTGACCTCTTAAAAGAAGCTCTATTCATATGAAATTTTCTATGACAGGACAGAATTATGGTGATCTTTTAATACAGGTGACCGCTTGGGAAGGTTTGACTGTATATTGAACAGTAACAGAAGGGAAAATTCAAACAAAACGTTTCTCTCTGTAGTACTTACATCCTCTGTGGACTTGGAACTCAGCCGATACAGCTGTTCCCAGTTCATTAACTGCAAAACACTGGTAACTTCCATAATCTGCTAATTCGGCAGCTATTATGGACATTTTTCCTGAAGTTTCATTAACTTTTATCTGTAGACTATTCTGTAATTTAACACCATCTTTCCTCCATTCATACCTATTAATATATGAAGACAAAAATAAATTTACAATTGCCCCCCCCCCCTCTTATAAGGCCACCCCCACCAAAGGCCAGCTCTGCCACGATATAACTGAAATATTGTTGAAAATGGCGCTAAACTCTAACCATAACCCAAAGGCTAGCTCTTTCATCAGGCCAGATTTCAGATGTACTGAGATAGTAAAGTATTACTAATATGTTCCCTTCAATAGAGGACACCCCTCCTATAAGGCCACTTTATCATTGAAGGAGAGGTGGCCTTATAAGAAATAGAACTACTGTACAGGAATATTATACATGTATACAAGCCACAATTTGTTTGATGGTTGGTTGGTTTTATGGTATTTAACGCCACTTTCAACAATATTTCAGCTATAACGTGGCAGTCAGTTTTTCTGGTGGAGGTAATTGGAGTACCTGAAGAAAACTACTGACCTGCAACAAGTCACTGACAAACTTTATCACATAATATTGCATTGAATACACCTCGTCTGAGCGAAATTCAAACTCACCCACGTAAATGGTGATAGGAACTGATTGCATAGGTAGTAATAAATCCAACTACCATACAATCACAACCACGATGGGCCGGACAGAAAGAAAGATAGAAATATAATGAAAAATAACAAATACCACACCATCAGCAAAGATAAAAAAAATATATGACAAAAACACAGAAACAGGCACACTTGATACGCCTAACACAAATACGAGATAACTCACTTACCTGTCTTTGTACAGAGTGAGACACTTCAATAAAAAGTGGCTGGGTTAAGCTAAGTATATGGGCCTAAGCCTCTCCTCATAATGAAATGATGCTGTCATGCAAGTTTTTTTTCTTAAGTGAGCAGAAACAATTATCAAAAAAAGTTTAAACAACTGTACATAATTATAAGCATCAATTGTTTTATTTCCCCAAGCACCCAACCAAACAATCCAACATGGATGGTTTGATTTGGTTTTATGGTGTTTAATGCCACTCTCGACAATATTTCAGTTTTATTGGTGGAGGAAATTGTAGTACCCGAATAAAACCACCAATCTGCTGCAAGTCATTGAAAAACTGTATCACATAATGTTATATATATATATACATCTCGCCCAGAGTGGGATTCGAACTCGCAATATCAGTGGTGATAGGCACCGATTGCATAAGTATTGGCAAATCCAACTACCATATGACCACGCCCATGACAGATCTTGGTGTATGCATATTTTGTGTTTGGTCGCTAGACTTACTTTGGTGTGCGATATCCAGTAGCACTGCACTGAAATGTCAATTACCATATGACCACGCCCATGACAGATCTTGGTGTATACATACATGTATTTGATCGCTATACTTACTTTGGAGTGGGGTATCCAGTAGCACTGGACTGAAATGTCAACTACCATATGACCACACCCATGACAGATCTTGGTGTATATATATTTTGCGTTTGATCACTAGACTTATTTTGGTGTTGGGTATCCAGTAGCACTGGACTGAAATGTCAACTACCATATGACCACACCCATGACAGATCTTAGTGTATACATATTTTGCGTTTGATCGCTAGACTTATTTTGGTGTTGGGTATCCAGTAGCACTGCACTGAAATGTCAATTACCATATGACCACGCCCATGACAGATCTTGGTGTATGCATATTTTGCGCTTGATCGCTAGACTTACTTTGGAGTGGGGTATCCAGTAGCACTGCACTGAAATGTCAACTACCATATGACCACGCCCATGACAGATCTTGGTGTATATATATTTTGCGTTTGATCACTAGACTTATTTTTGTGTTGGGTATCCAGTAGCACTGGACTGAAATGTCAACTACCATATGACCACACCCATGACAGATCTTGGTGTATACATATTTTGCGTTTGATCGCTAGACTTATTTTGGTGTTGGGTATCCAGTAGCACTGCACTGAAATGTCAATTACCATATGACCACGCCCATGACAGATCTTGGTGTATGCATATTTTGCGCTTGATCGCTAGACTTACTTTGGTGTGGGGTATCCAGTAGCACTGCACTGAAATGTCAACTACCATATGACCACGCCCATGACAGATCTTGGTGTATGCATATTTTGTGTTTGATCGCTAGACTTACTTTGGTGTGGGGTATCCAGTAGCACTGCACTGAAATGTTTTAGCTTCACTGTTCTTCTCAGTTACATAATATTCAGGAAGAAAAGGAGTCGTAATCTGTGGGGGAGTTTTTGCTGTAAAAAAATATATAAAGTAAATAGAAACATACCATAAAATGTAGTGTATAATGCATACACCTCTTATTTAATGTCTGGTTCTAATAGAATTACTTACAAACCTGTAAAAGGTAGTGTATAATGCACAGACTTCTTATTTAATGTCTGGTCCTAATGGAAATACTGACAAACCTGTAAAAGGTAGTGTATAATGCACACACCTCTTATTTAATGTCTGGTCCTAATGGAAATACTGACAAACCTGTAAAAGGTAGTGTATAATGCACACACCTCTTATTTAATGTCTGGTCCTAATGGAAATACTGACAAACCTGTAAAAGGTAGTGTATAATGCACACACCTCTTATTTAATGTCTGGTTCTAATAGAATTACTGACAAACCTGTAAAAGGTAGTGTATAATGCACAGACTTCTTATTTAATGTCTGGTCCTAATGGAAATACTGACAAACCTGTAAAAGGTAGTGTATAATGCACACACCTCTTATTTAATGTCTGGTTCTAATAGAATTACTGACAAACCTGTAAAAGGTAGTGTATAATGCACACACCTCTTATTTAATGTCTGGTTCTAATAGAATTACTGACAAACCTGTAAAAGGTAGTGTATAATGCACAGACTTCTTATTTAATGTCTGGTCCTAATGGAAATACTGACAAACCTGTAAAAGGTAGTGTATAATGCACACACCTCTTATTTAATGTCTGGTTCTAATAGAATTACTGACAAACCTGTAAAAGGTAGTGTATAATGCACAGACTTCTTATTTAATGTCTGGTCCTAATGGAAATACTGACAAACCTGTAAAAGGTAGTGTATAATGCACACACCTCTTATTTAATGTCTGGTTCTAATAGAATTACTGACAAACCTGTAAAAGGTAGTGTATAATGCACACACCTCTTATTTAATGTCTGGTTCTAATAGAATTACTGACAAGCCTGTAAAAGGTAGTGTATAATGCACACACCTCTTATTTAATGTCTGGTTCTAATAGAATTACTGACAAACCTGTAAAAGGTAGTGTATAATGCACACACCTCTTATTTAATGTCTGGTTCTAATAGAATTACTGACAAACCTGTAAAAGGTAGTGTATAATGCACACACCTCTTATTTAATGTCTGGTTCTAATAGAATTACTGACAAACCTGTAAAAGGTAGTGTATAATGCACACACCTCTTATTTAATGTCTGGTTCTAATAGAATTACTGACAAACCTGTAAAAGGTAGTGTATAATGCACACACCTCTTATTTAATGTCTGGTTCTAATAGAATTACTGACAAACCTGTAAAAGGTATTGTATAATGCACACACCTCTTATTTAATGTCTGGTTCTAATAGAATTACTGACAAACCTGTATTAAGAGGTCACCTTTGGGACAAAGAAAAAGCGGTCTTATAAGACAGGTGACCTCTTAAAAGAGGTTCAATTCATATGAAAATTTCTATGACAAGCCAAGGAAAATGTGATCTTTTGATACAGGTGACTGCTTAATAGAGGTGACCACATGGGCAGATTTGACTGTATACTGGATACAAATAAAAACAATTCTAATAGCAATGTATATCTTATCAAAATTGGTAATAAATTCATCATAAATTCAACCATTTAGACATCCCTTAAAAAGTTGCTTCATCTAAGTAGGAGTGAGTGAGTGATTGTTGGTTAGCGCCATTTCAGCAATTTGTCAGCTATATCATGGCGATGAGGTTCGCTTTGTATTAGACCAACACGCTTAGTTCAATTTTTATAGTGCTCACTAAAACAACAGTCCGTGGATAGATACTCGGACATATTATCCTGATTCGAGCCAACCAATCTTTGTTCTTACTCCTTAATGCTGAGTACTTCGTGGATAAGCAACATATACCAATTTTATAGTCTTTAGTTTGACCCAATCAGGGCTCGAACACGCGAGCTACCGCACTCGAGGCGACCACTCTAACCGTTACACCAGTAAGTTGGAGAAATGAATATTGATATAATTTACATTCTCCTCTATTAAAACAAGATATTTGAAGATATCATTTATATTCTCCTCTATTAAAACAAGATACTTAAAGATATAATTTATATTCTCCCCTATTAAAACAAGATATTTAAAGATATAATTTATACTCTCCCCTATTAAAACAAGATAACTAAAGATATAATTTATATTCCCCCTATTAAAACAAGATATCTAAAGATATAATTTATATTCTCCCCTATTAAAACAAGATATTTAAAGATAAAATATATATTCTCCCCTATTAAAACAAGATATTTAATGATATAATTTATATTCTCCCCTATTAAAACAAGAAATGTAAAGATATAATTTATATTCTCCCCTATTAAAACAAGATATTTGAAGATATAATTGATATTCTCCTCTATTAAAACAAGATATTTAAAAATATAATTTATATTCTCCCCTATTAAAACAAGATATTTAAAGATATGATTTATATTCTCCCCTATTAAAACAAGATATTTAAAGATATAATTTATATTCTCCCCTATTAAAACAAGATATTTAAAGATATAATTTATATTCTCCCCTATTAAAGCAAAATATTTAAAGATACAATTTATATTCTCCTCTAATAAAACAAGATATTTAGAAAAATAATTTATACTCTCCCCTATTAAAACAAGATATTTAAAGATATAATTTATATTCTCCCCTATTAAAACAAGATATTTAAAGATATAATTTATATTCTCCCCTATTTAAACAAGATAATTAAAGATATAATTTATATTCTCCCCTATTAAAACAAGAAATGTAAAAATATAATTTATATTCTCCCCTATTAAAACAAGATATTTGAAGATATAATTTATATTCTCCCCTATTAAAACAAGATATTTAAAGATATAATTTATATTCTCCCCAATAAAAACATGATATTTGAAGATATAATTTATATTCTCCCCTATTAAAACAAGAAATGTAAAAATATAATTTATATTCTCTCCCTATTAAACCATGATATTTAAAGATATAATTTATATTCTCCCCTATTAAAACAAGATATTTGAAGATATCGTTTATATTCTCCCCTATTAAAACAAGATATTTAAAGATATAATTTATATTCTCCCCTATTAAAACAAGATATTTAAAGATATAATTTATATTCTCCCCTATTAAAACAAGAAATGTAAAGATATAATTTATATTCTCCCCTATCAAAGCAAGATATTTAAAGATATAATTTATATTCTCCTCTATTAAAACAAGATATTTAAAGATATAATTTATATTCTTCCCTATTAAAACAAGATATTTAAAGATATAATTTATATTCTCCCCTATTAAAGCAAAATATTTAAAGATACAATTTATATTCTCCTCTAATAAAACAAGATATTTAGAAAAATAATTTATACTCTCCCCTATTAAAACAAGATATTTAAAGATATAATTTATATTCTCCCCTATTAAAACAAGATATTTAAAGATATAATTTATATTCTCCCCTATTAAAACAAGATAATTAAAGATATAATTTATATTCTCCCCTATTAAAACAAGAAATGTAAAGATATAATTTATATTCTCCCCTATTAAAACAAGATATTTAAAGATATAATTTATATTCTCCTCTATTAAAACAAGATATTTAAAGATATAATTTATATTCTCCCCTATTAAAACAAGATAATTAAAGATATAATTTATATTCTCCCCTATTAAAACAAGATATTTGAAGATATAATTTATATTCTCCCCTATTAAAACAAGATATTTAAAGATATAATTTATATTCTCCCCAATTAAAACATGATATTTGAAGATATAATTTATATTCTCCCCTATTAAAACAAGATATTTAAATATATAATTTATATTCTCTCCCTATTAAAACAAGATATTTAAAGATATAATGTATATTCTCCCCTATTAAAACAAGATAATTAAAGATATAATTTATATTCTCCCCTATTAAAACAAGAAATGTAAAAATATAATTTATAGTCTCCCCTATTAAAACAAGATATTTGAAGATATCGTTTATATTCTCCCCTATTAAAACAAGATATTTAAAGATATAATTTATATTCTCCCCTATTAAAACAAGATATTTAAAGATATAATTTATATTCTCCCCTATTAAAGCAAGAAATGTAAAGATATAATTTATAGTCTCCCCTATTAAAACAACATATTTGAAGATATAATTTATATTCTCCCCTATTAAAAGAAGATATTTAAAGATATAATTTATATTCTCCCCTATTAAAACGTGATATTTAAAGATATAATTTATATTCTCCCCTATTAAAACAAGATAATTAAAGATATAATTTATATTCTCCCCTATTAAAGCAAGATATTTAAAGATATAATTTATATTCTTCTCTATTAAAACAAGATATTTGGAGATATAATTTATATTTTCCTCCATCAATACAAGATATTTAAAGATATAATTTATATTCTCCCCTATTAAAACAAGAAATGTAAAGATATAATTTATAGTCTCCCCTATTAAAACAAGATATTTGAAGATATAATTTATATTCTCCTCTATTAAAACAAGATATTTAAAGATATAATTTATATTCTTCCCTATTAAAACATGATATTTGAAGATATAATTTATATTCTCCCCTATTAAAACAAGATATTTGAAGATATAATTGATATTCTCCTCTATTAAAACAAGATATTTAAAAATATAATTTATATTCTCCCGTATTAAAACAAGATATTTAAAGATATGATTTATATTCTCCCCTATTAAAACAAGATATTTAAAGATATAATTTATATTCTCCCCTATTAAAACAAGATATTTAAAGATATAATTTATATTCTCCCCTATTAAGGCAAAATATTTAAAGATACAATTTATATTCTCCTCTAATAAAACAAGATATTTAGAAAAATAATTTATACTCTCCCCTATTAAAACAAGATATTTAAAGATATAATTTATATTCTCCCCTATTAAAACAAGATATTTAAAGATATAATTTATATTCTCCCCTATCTAAACAAGATAATTAAAGATATAATTTATATTCTCCCCTATTAAAACAAGAAATGTAAAAATATAATTTATATTCTCCCCTATTAAAACAAGATATTTGAAGATATAATTTATATTCTCCCCTATTAAAACAAGATATTTAAAGATATAATTTATATTCTCCCCAATAAAAACATGATATTTGAAGATATAATTTATATTCTCCCCTATTAAAACAAGATATTTAAATATATAATTTATATTCTCTCCCTATTAAAACAAGATATTTAAAGATATAATGTATATTCTCCCCTATTAAAACAAGAAATGTAAAAATATAATTTATATTCTCCCCTATTAAACCATGATATTTAAAGATATAATTTATATTCTCCCCTATTAAAACAAGATAATTAAAGATATAATTTATATTCTCCCCTATTAAAACAAGAAATGTAAAAATATAATTTATAGTCTCCCCTATTAAAACAAGATATTTGAAGATATCGTTTATATTCTCCCCTATTAAAACAAGATATTTAAAGATATAATTTATATTCTCCCCTATTAAAACAAGATATTTAAAGATATAATTTATATTCTCCCCTATTAAAACAAGAAATGTAAAGATATAATTTATATTCTCCCCTATTAAAGCAAGATATTTAAAGATATAATTTATATTCTCCTCTATTAAAACAAGATATTTAAAGATATAATTTATATTCTCCCCTATTAAAACAAGATATTTAAAGATATAATTTATATTCTCCCCTATTAAAGCAAAATATTTAAAGATACAATTTATATTCTCCTCTAATAAAACAAGATATTTAGAAAAATAATTTATACTCTCCCCTATTAAAACAAGATATTTAAAGATATAATTTATATTCTCCCCTATTAAAACAAGATATTTAAAGATATAATTTATATTCTCTCCTATTAAAACAAGATAATTAAAGATATAATTTATATTCTCCCCTATTAAAACAAGAAATGTAAAGATATAATTTATATTCTCCCCTATTAAAACAAGATATTTAAAGATATAATTTATATTCTCCTCTATTAAAACAAGATATTTAAAGATATAATTTATATTCTCCCCTATTAAAACAAGATATTTAAAGATATAATTTATATTCTCCCCTATTAAAGCAAAATATTTAAAGATACAATTTATATTCTCCTCTAATAAAACAAGATATTTAGAAAAATAATTTATACTCTCCCCTATTAAAACAAGATATTTAAAGATATAATTTATATTCTCCCCTATTAAAACAAGATAATTAAAGATATAATTTATATTCTCCCCTATTAAAACAAGAAATGTAAAAATATAATTTATATTCTCCCCTATTAAAACAAGATATTTGAAGATATAATTTATATTCTCCCCTATTAAAACAAGATATTTAAAGATATAATTTATATTCTCCCCAATTAAAAACATGATATTTGAAGATATAATTTATATTCTCCCCTATTAAAACAAGATATTTAAAGATATAATTTATATTCTCTCCCTATTAAAACAAGATATTTAAAGATATAATGTATATTCTCCCCTATTAAAACAAGATATTTAAAGATATAATTTATATTCTCCTTTATTAAAACAAGATATTTAAAGATATAATGTATATTCTCCCCTATTAAAACAAGATAATTAAAGATATAATTTATATTCTCCTCTATTAAAACAAGAAATGTAAAAATATAATTTATATTCTCCCCTATTAAACCATGATATTTAAAGATATAATTTATATTCTCCCCTATTAAAACAAGATAATTAAAGATATAATTTATATTCTCCCCTATTAAAACAAGAAATGTAAAAATATAATTTATAGTCTCCCCTATTAAAACAAGATATTTGAAGATATCGTTTATATTCTCCCCTATTAAAACAAGATATTTAAAGATATAATTTATATTCTCCCCTATTAAAACAAGATATTTAAAGATATAATTTATATTCTCCCCTATTAAAACAAGAAATGTAAGGATATAATTTATAGTCTCCCCTATTAAAACAACATATTTGAAGATATAATTTATATTCTCCCCTATTAAAAGAAGATATTTAAAGATATAATTTATATTCTCCCCTATTAAAACATGATATTTAAAGATATAATTTATATTCTCCCCTATTAAAACAAGATAATTAAAGATATAATTTATATTCTCCCCTATTAAAACAAGATATTTAAAGATATAATTTATATTCTTCTCTATTAAAACAAGATATTTAGAGATATAATTTATATTTTCCTCTATCAATACAAGATATTTAAAGATATAATTTATATTCTCCCCTATTAAAACAAGATATTTAAAGATATAATTTATATTCTCGCCTATTAAAACAAGAAATGTAAGGATATAATTTATAGTCTCCCCTATTAAAACAACATATTTGAAGATATAATTTATATTCTCCCCTATTAAAAGAAGATATTTAAAGATATAATTTATATTCTCCCCTATTAAAACATGATATTTAAAGATATAATTTATATTCTCCCCTATTAAAACAAGATAATTAAAGATATAATTTATATTCTCCCCTATTAAAACAAGATATTTAAAGATATAATTTATATTCTTCTCTATTAAAACAAGATATTTAGAGATATAATTTATATTTTCCTCTATCAATACAAGATATTTAAAGATATAATTTATATTCTCCCCTATTAAAACAAGAAATGTAAAGATATAATTTATAGTCTCCCCTATTAAAACAAGATATTTGAAGATATAATTTATATTCTCCTCTATTAAAACAAGATATTTAAAGATATAATTTATATTCTCCTCTATTAAAACAAGATATTTAAAGATATAAATTATATTCTCCCTCTATTAAAACAAGATATTTAAAGAAATAATTTATATTCTCCCCTATTAAAACAAGATATTTGAAGATTTAATGTATATTCTCTCGTATTAAAACAAGATATTTAAAGATATAATTTATATTCTCCTCTATTAAAACAAGATATTTAAAGATATAATTTATATTCTCCCCTATTAAAACATGATATTTAAAGATATAATTTATATTCTCCCCTATTAAAACAAGATAATTAAAGATATAATTTATATTCTCCCCTATTAAAACAAGATATTTAAAGATATAATTGATATTCTCTCCTATTAAAACAAGATATTTAAAGATATAATTTATATTCTCTCCTATTAAAACAAGATATTTGAAGATATAATTTATATTCTCCCCTATTACAACAAGATATTTAAAGATATCATTTATATTCTCCTCTATTAAAACAAGACATTTAAAGATATAATTTATATTCTCCCCTATTGAAACAGTATATTTAAAGATATAATTTATATTCTCCCCTATTAAAGCAAGAAATGTAAAGATATAATCTATAGTCTCCCCTATTAAAACAAGATATTTGAAGATATAATTTATATTCTCCCCTATTAAAACAAGATATTTAAAGATATAATTTATATTCTTCCCTATTAAAACATGATATTTAAAGATATAATTTATATTCTCCCCTATTATAACAAGATAATTAAAGATATAATTTATATTCTCCCCTATTAAAACAAGATATTTAAAGATATAATTTATATTCTTCTCTATTAAAACAAGATATTTAAAGATATAATTTATATTCTCCTCTATTAAAGCAAGATATTTAAAGATATAATTTATATTCTCCCCTATTAAAACAAGATATTTAAAGATATCATTTATATTCTCCCCTATTAAAACAAGAAATGTAAAGATATAATTTATAGTCTCCCCTATTAAAACAAGATATTTGAAGATATAATTTATATTCTCCTCTATTAAAACAAGATATTTAAAGATATAATTTATATTCTCCTCTATTAAAACAAGTTATTTAAAGATATAAATTATATTCTCCCTCTATTAAAACAAGATATTTAAAGATATAATTTATATTCTCCCCTATTAAAACAAGATATTTAAAGAAATAATTTATATTCTCCCCTATCAAAACAAGATATTTGAAGATTTAATGTATATTCTCTCGTATTAAAACAAGATATTTAAAGATATAATTTATATTCTCCCCAATTAAAACATGATATTTGAAGATATAATTTATATTCTCCCCTATTAAAACAAGATATTTAAATATATAATTTATATTCTCTCCCTATTAAAACAAGATATTTAAAGATATAATGTATATTCTCCCCTATTAAAACAAGATATTTAAAGATATAATTTATATTCTCCTTTATTAAAACAAGATATTTAAAGATATAATTTATATTCTCCCCTATTAAAACAAGATAATTAAAGATATAATTTATATTCTCCCCTATTAAAACAAGAAATGTAAAAATATAATTTATATTCTCCCCTATTAAACCATGATATTTAAAGATATAATTTATATTCTCCCCTATTAAAACAAGATAATTAAAGATATAATTTATATTCTCCCCTATTAAAACAAGAAATGTAAAAATATAATTTATAGTCTCCCCTATTAAAACAAGATATTTGAAGATATCGTTTATATTCTCCCCTATTAAAACAAGATATTTAAAGATATAATTTATATTCTCCCCTATTAAAACAAGATATTTAAAGATATAATTTATATTCTCCCCTATTAAAACAAGAAATGTAAAGATATAATTTATAGTCTCCCCTATTAAAACAACATATTTGAAGATATAATTTATATTCTCCCCTATTAAAAGAAGATATTTAAAGATATAATTTATATTCTCCCCTATTAAAACATGATATTTAAAGATATAATTTATATTCTCCCCTATTAAAACAAGATATTTAAAGATATAATTTATATTCTCCCCTATTAAAACAAGAAATGTAAAGATATAATTTATAGTCTCCCCTATTAAAACAAGATATTTGAAGATATAATTTATATTCTCCTCTATTAAAACAAGATATTTAAAGATATAATTTATATTCTCCTCTATTAAAACAAGATATTTAAAGATATAAATTATATTCTCCCCTATTAAAACAAGATATTTGAAGATTTAATGTATATTCTCTCGTATTAAAACAAGATATTTAAAGATATAATTTATATTCTCCTCTATTAAAACAAGATATTTAAAGATATAATTTATATTCTCCCCTATTCAAACATGATATTAAAAGATATAATTTATATTCTCCCCTATTAAAACAAGATAATTAAAGATATAATTTATATTCTCCCCTATTAAAACAAGATATTTAAAGATATAATTGATATTCTCTCCTATTAAAACAAGATATTTAAAGATATAATTTATATTCTCTCCTATTAAAACAAGATATTTGAAGATATAATTTATATTCTCCCCTATTACAACAAGATATTTAAAGATATCATTTATATTCTCCTCTATTAAAACAAGACATTTAAAGATATAATTTATATTCTCCCCTATTGAAACAGTATATTTAAAGATATAATTTATATTCTCCCCTATTAAAGCAAGAAATGTAAAGATATAATTTATAGTCTCCCGTATTAAAACAAGATATTTGAAGATATAATTTATATTCTCCCCTATTAAAACAAGATATTTAAAGATATAATTTATATTCTTCCCTATTAAAACATGATATTTAAAGATATAATTTATATTCTCCCCTATTATCACAAGATAATTAAAGATATAATTTATATTCTCCCCTATTAAAACAAGATATTTAAAGATATAATTTATATTCTCCCCTATTAAAACAAGAAATGTAAAGATATAATTGATAGTCTCCCCTATTAAAACAAGATATTTGAAGATATAATTTATATTCTCCTCTATTAAAACAAGATATTTAAAGATATAACTTATATTCTCCTCTATTAAAACAAGTTATTTAAAGATATAAATTATATTCTCCCTCTATTAAAACAAGATATTTAAAGATATAATTTATATTCTCCCCTATTAAAACAAGATATTTAAAGAAATAATTTATATTCTCCCCTATCAAAACAAGATATTTGAAGATTTAATGTATATTCTCTCGTATTAAAACAAGATATTTAAAGATATAATTTATATTCTCCCCAATTAAAACATGATATTTGAAGATATAATTTATATTCTCCCCTATTAAAACAAGATATTTAAATATATAATTTATATTCTCTCCCTATTAAAACAAGAAATGTAAAGATATAATTTATAGTCTCCCCTATTAAAACAACATATTTGAAGATATAATTTATATTCTCCCCTATTAAAAGAAGATATTTAAAGATATAATTTATATTCTCCCCTATTAAAACATGATATTTAAAGATATAATTTATATTCTCCCCTATTAAAACAAGATAATTAAAGATATAATTTATATTCTCCCCTATTAAAACAAGATATTTAAAGATATAATTTATATTCTTCTCTATTAAAACAAGATATTTAGAGATATAATTTATATTTTCCTCTATCAAAACAAGATATTTAAAGATATAATTTATATTCTCCCCTATTAAAACAAGAAATGTAAAGATATAATTTATAGTCTCCCCTATTAAAACAAGATATTTGAAGATATAATTTATATTCTCCTCTATTAAAACAAGATATTTAAAGATATAATTTATATTCTCCTCTATTAAAACAAGATATTTAAAGATATAAATTATATTCTCCCCTATTAAAACAAGATATTTGAAGATTTAATGTATATTCTCTCGTATTAAAACAAGATATTTAAAGATATAATTTATATTCTCCTCTATTAAAACAAGATATTTAAAGATATAATTTATATTCTCCCCTATTAAAACATGATATTAAAAGATATAATTTATATTCTCCCCTATTAAAACAAGATAATTAAAGATATAATTTATATTCTCCCCTATTAAAACAAGATATTTAAAGATATAATTGATATTCTCTCCTATTAAAACAAGATATTTAAAGATATAATTTATATTCTCTCCTATTAAAACAAGATATTTGAAGATATAATTTATATTCTCCCCTATTACAACAAGATATTTAAAGATATCATTTATATTCTCCTCTATTAAAACAAGACATTTAAAGATATAATTTATATTCTCCCCTATTGAAACAGTATATTTAAAGATATAATTTATATTCTCCCCTATTAAAGCAAGAAATGTAAAGATATAATTTATAGTCTCCCGTATTAAAACAAGATATTTGAAGATATAATTTATATTCTCCCCTATTAAAACAAGATATTTAAAGATATAATTTATATTCTTCCCTATTAAAACATGATATTTAAAGATATAATTTATATTCTCCCCTATTATAACAAGATAATTAAAGATATAATTTATATTCTCCCCTATTAAAACAAGATATTTAAAGATATAATTTATATTCTCCCCTATTAAAACAAGAAATGTAAAGATATAATTGATAGTCTCCCCTATTAAAACAAGATATTTGAAGATATAATTTATATTCTCCTCTATTAAAACAAGATATTTAAAGATATAACTTATATTCTCCTCTATTAAAACAAGTTATTTAAAGATATAAATTATATTCTCCCTCTATTAAAACAAGATATTTAAAGATATAATTTATATTCTCCCCTATTAAAACAAGATATTTAAAGAAATAATTTATATTCTCCCCTATCAAAACAAGATATTTGAAGATTTAATGTATATTCTCTCGTATTAAAACAAGATATTTAAAGATATAATTTATATTCTCCCCAATTAAAACATGATATTTGAAGATATAATTTATATTCTCCCCTATTAAAACAAGATATTTAAATATATAATTTATATTCTCTCCCTATTAAAACAAGATATTTAAAGATATAATGTATATTCTCCCCTATTAAAACAAGATATTTAAAGATATAATTTATATTCTCCTTTATTAAAACAAGATATTTAAAGATATAATTTATATTCTCCCCTATTAAAACAAGATAATTAAAGATATAATTTATATTCTCCCCTATTAAAACAAGAAATGTAAAAATATAATTTATATTCTCCCCTATTAAACCATGATATTTAAAGATATAATTTATATTCTCCCCTATTAAAACAAGATAATTAAAGATATAATTTATATTCTCCCCTATTAAAACAAGAAATGTAAAAATATAATTTATAGTCTCCCCTATTAAAACAAGATATTTGAAGATATCGTTTATATTCTCCCCTATTAAAACAAGATATTTAAAGATATAATTTATATTCTCCCCTATTAAAACAAGATATTTAAAGATATAATTTATATTCTCCCCTATTAAAACAAGAAATGTAAAGATATAATTTATAGTCTCCCCTATTAAAACAACATATTTGAAGATATAATTTATATTCTCCCCTATTAAAAGAAGATATTTAAAGATATAATTTATATTCTCCCCTATTAAAACATGATATTTAAAGATATAATTTATATTCTCCCCTATTAAAACAAGATAATTAAAGATATAATTTATATTCTCCTCTATTAAAACAAGATATTTAAAGATATAATTTATATTCTTCTCTATTAAAGCAAGATATTTAGAGATATAATTTATATTTTCCTCTATCAAAACAAGATATTTAAAGATATAATTTATATTCTCCCCTATTAAAGCAAGAAATGTAAAGATATAATTTATAGTCTCCCGTATTAAAACAAGATATTTGAAGATATAATTTATATTCTCCCCTATTAAAAGAAGATATTTAAAGATATAATTTATATTCTTCCCTATTAAAACATGATATTTAAAGATATAATTTATATTCTCCCCTATTATAACAAGATAATTAAAGATATAATTTATATTCTCCCCTATTAAAACAAGATATTTAAAGATATAATTTATATTCTCCCCTATTAAAACAAGAAATGTAAAAATATAATTTATAGTCTCCCCTATTAAAACAAGATATTTGAAGATATCGTTTATATTCTCCCCTATTAAAACAAGATATTTAAAGATATAATTTATATTCTCCCCTATTAAAACAAGATATTTAAAGATATAATTTATATTCTCCCCTATTAAAACAAGAAATGTAAAGATATAATTTATAGTCTCCCCTATTAAAACAACATATTTGAAGATATAATTTATATTCTCCCCTATTAAAAGAAGATATTTAAAGATATAATTTATATTCTCCCCTATTAAAACATGATATTTAAAGATATAATTTATATTCTCCCCTATTAAAACAAGATAATTAAAGATATAATTTATATTCTCCTCTATTAAAACAAGATATTTAAAGATATAAAGTTATATTCTTCTCTATTAAAGCAAGATATTTAGAGATATAATTTATATTTTCCTCTATCAAAACAAGATATTTAAAGATATAATTTATATTCTCCCCTATTAAAGCAAGAAATGTAAAGATATAATTTATAGTCTCCCGTATTAAAACAAGATATTTGAAGATATAATTTATATTCTCCCCTATTAAAAGAAGATATTTAAAGATATAATTTATATTCTTCCCTATTAAAACATGATATTTAAAGATATAATTTATATTCTCCCCTATTATAACAAGATAATTAAAGATATAATTTATATTCTCCCCTATTAAAACAAGATATTTAAAGATATAATTTATATTCTCCCCTATTAAAACAAGAAATGTAAAGATATAATTTATATTCTCCCCTATTAAAACAAGATATTTAAAGATATAATTTATATTCTTCCCTATTAAAACATGATATTTAAAGATATAATTTATATTCTCCCCTATTATCACAAGATAATTAAAGATATAATTTATATTCTCCCCTATTAAAACAAGATATTTAAAGATATAATTTATATTCTCCCCTATTAAAACAAGAAATGTAAAGATATAATTGATAGTCTCCCCTATTAAAACAAGATATTTGAAGATATAATTTATATTCTCCTCTATTAAAACAAGATATTTAAAGATATAACTTATATTCTCCTCTATTAAAACAAGTTATTTAAAGATATAAATTATATTCTCCCTCTATTAAAACAAGATATTTAAAGATATAATTTATATTCTCCCCTATTAAAACAAGATATTTAAAGAAATAATTTATATTCTCCCCTATCAAAACAAGATATTTGAAGATTTAATGTATATTCTCTCGTATTAAAACAAGATATTTAAAGATATAATTTATATTCTCCCCAATTAAAACATGATATTTGAAGATATAATTTATATTCTCCCCTATTAAAACAAGATATTTAAATATATAATTTATATTCTCTCCCTATTAAAACAAGAAATGTAAAGATATAATTTATAGTCTCCCCTATTAAAACAACATATTTGAAGATATAATTTATATTCTCCCCTATTAAAAGAAGATATTTAAAGATATAATTTATATTCTCCCCTATTAAAACATGATATTTAAAGATATAATTTATATTCTCCCCTATTAAAACAAGATAATTAAAGATATAATTTATATTCTCCCCTATTAAAACAAGATATTTAAAGATATAATTTATATTCTTCTCTATTAAAACAAGATATTTAGAGATATAATTTATATTTTCCTCTATCAAAACAAGATATTTAAAGATATAATTTATATTCTCCCCTATTAAAACAAGAAATGTAAAGATATAATTTATAGTCTCCCCTATTAAAACAAGATATTTGAAGATATAATTTATATTCTCCTCTATTAAAACAAGATATTTAAAGATATAATTTATATTCTCCTCTATTAAAACAAGATATTTAAAGATATAAATTATATTCTCCCCTATTAAAACAAGATATTTGAAGATTTAATGTATATTCTCTCGTATTAAAACAAGATATTTAAAGATATAATTTATATTCTCCTCTATTAAAACAAGATATTTAAAGATATAATTTATATTCTCCCCTATTAAAACATGATATTAAAAGATATAATTTATATTCTCCCCTATTAAAACAAGATAATTAAAGATATAATTTATATTCTCCCCTATTAAAACAAGATATTTAAAGATATAATTGATATTCTCTCCTATTAAAACAAGATATTTAAAGATATAATTTATATTCTCTCCTATTAAAACAAGATATTTGAAGATATAATTTATATTCTCCCCTATTACAACAAGATATTTAAAGATATCATTTATATTCTCCTCTATTAAAACAAGACATTTAAAGATATAATTTATATTCTCCCCTATTGAAACAGTATATTTAAAGATATAATTTATATTCTCCCCTATTAAAGCAAGAAATGTAAAGATATAATTTATAGTCTCCCGTATTAAAACAAGATATTTGAAGATATAATTTATATTCTCCCCTATTAAAACAAGATATTTAAAGATATAATTTATATTCTTCCCTATTAAAACATGATATTTAAAGATATAATTTATATTCTCCCCTATTATAACAAGATAATTAAAGATATAATTTATATTCTCCCCTATTAAAACAAGATATTTAAAGATATAATTTATATTCTCCCCTATTAAAACAAGAAATGTAAAGATATAATTGATAGTCTCCCCTATTAAAACAAGATATTTGAAGATATAATTTATATTCTCCTCTATTAAAACAAGATATTTAAAGATATAACTTATATTCTCCTCTATTAAAACAAGTTATTTAAAGATATAAATTATATTCTCCCTCTATTAAAACAAGATATTTAAAGATATAATTTATATTCTCCCCTATTAAAACAAGATATTTAAAGAAATAATTTATATTCTCCCCTATCAAAACAAGATATTTGAAGATTTAATGTATATTCTCTCGTATTAAAACAAGATATTTAAAGATATAATTTATATTCTCCCCAATTAAAACATGATATTTGAAGATATAATTTATATTCTCCCCTATTAAAACAAGATATTTAAATATATAATTTATATTCTCTCCCTATTAAAACAAGATATTTAAAGATATAATGTATATTCTCCCCTATTAAAACAAGATATTTAAAGATATAATTTATATTCTCCTTTATTAAAACAAGATATTTAAAGATATAATTTATATTCTCCCCTATTAAAACAAGATAATTAAAGATATAATTTATATTCTCCCCTATTAAAACAAGAAATGTAAAAATATAATTTATATTCTCCCCTATTAAACCATGATATTTAAAGATATAATTTATATTCTCCCCTATTAAAACAAGATAATTAAAGATATAATTTATATTCTCCCCTATTAAAACAAGAAATGTAAAAATATAATTTATAGTCTCCCCTATTAAAACAAGATATTTGAAGATATCGTTTATATTCTCCCCTATTAAAACAAGATATTTAAAGATATAATTTATATTCTCCCCTATTAAAACAAGATATTTAAAGATATAATTTATATTCTCCCCTATTAAAACAAGAAATGTAAAGATATAATTTATAGTCTCCCCTATTAAAACAACATATTTGAAGATATAATTTATATTCTCCCCTATTAAAAGAAGATATTTAAAGATATAATTTATATTCTCCCCTATTAAAACATGATATTTAAAGATATAATTTATATTCTCCCCTATTAAAACAAGATAATTAAAGATATAATTTATATTCTCCTCTATTAAAACAAGATATTTAAAGATATAATTTATATTCTTCTCTATTAAAGCAAGATATTTAGAGATATAATTTATATTTTCCTCTATCAAAACAAGATATTTAAAGATATAATTTATATTCTCCCCTATTAAAGCAAGAAATGTAAAGATATAATTTATAGTCTCCCGTATTAAAACAAGATATTTGAAGATATAATTTATATTCTCCCCTATTAAAAGAAGATATTTAAAGATATAATTTATATTCTTCCCTATTAAAACATGATATTTAAAGATATAATTTATATTCTCCCCTATTATAACAAGATAATTAAAGATATAATTTATATTCTCCCCTATTAAAACAAGATATTTAAAGATATAATTTATATTCTCCCCTATTAAAACAAGAAATGTAAAAATATAATTTATAGTCTCCCCTATTAAAACAAGATATTTGAAGATATCGTTTATATTCTCCCCTATTAAAACAAGATATTTAAAGATATAATTTATATTCTCCCCTATTAAAACAAGATATTTAAAGATATAATTTATATTCTCCCCTATTAAAACAAGAAATGTAAAGATATAATTTATAGTCTCCCCTATTAAAACAACATATTTGAAGATATAATTTATATTCTCCCCTATTAAAAGAAGATATTTAAAGATATAATTTATATTCTCCCCTATTAAAACATGATATTTAAAGATATAATTTATATTCTCCCCTATTAAAACAAGATAATTAAAGATATAATTTATATTCTCCTCTATTAAAACAAGATATTTAAAGATATAAAGTTATATTCTTCTCTATTAAAGCAAGATATTTAGAGATATAATTTATATTTTCCTCTATCAAAACAAGATATTTAAAGATATAATTTATATTCTCCCCTATTAAAGCAAGAAATGTAAAGATATAATTTATAGTCTCCCGTATTAAAACAAGATATTTGAAGATATAATTTATATTCTCCCCTATTAAAAGAAGATATTTAAAGATATAATTTATATTCTTCCCTATTAAAACATGATATTTAAAGATATAATTTATATTCTCCCCTATTATAACAAGATAATTAAAGATATAATTTATATTCTCCCCTATTAAAACAAGATATTTAAAGATATAATTTATATTCTCCCCTATTAAAACAAGAAATGTAAAGATATAATTTATAGTCTCCCCTATTAAAACAAGATATTTGAAGATATAATTTATATTCTCCTCTATTAAAACAAGATATTTAAAGATATAACTTATATTCTCCTCTATTAAAACAAGTTATTTAAAGATATAAATTATATTCTCCCTCTATTAAAACAAGATATTTAAAGATATAATTTATATTCTCCCCTATTAAAACAAGATATTTAAAGAAATAATTTATATTCTCCCCTATCAAAACAAGATATTTGAAGATTTAATGTATATTCTCTCGTATTAAAACAAGATATTTAAAGATATAATTTATATTCTCCCCAATTAAAACATGATATTTGAAGATATAATTTATATTCTCCCCTATTAAAACAAGATATTTAAATATATAATTTATATTCTCTGCCTATTAAAACAAGATATTTAAAGATATAATTGATATTCTCTCCTATTAAAACAAGATATTTAAAGATATAATTTATATTCTCTCCTATTAAAACAAGATATTTGAAGATATAATTTATATTCTCCCCTATTACAACAAGATATTTAAAGATATCATTTATATTCTCCTCTATTAAAACAAGACATTTAAAGATATAATTTATATTCTCCCCTATTGAAACAGTATATTTAAAGATATAATTTATATTCTCCCCTATTAAAGCAAGAAATGTAAAGATATAATTTATAGTCTCCCGTATTAAAACAAGATATTTGAAGATATAATTTATATTCTCCCCTATTAAAACAAGATATTTAAAGATATAATTTATATTCTTCCCTATTAAAACATGATATTTAAAGATATAATTTATATTCTCCCCTATTATAACAAGATAATTAAAGATATAATTTATATTCTCCCCTATTAAAACAAGATATTTAAAGATATAATTTATATTCTCCCCTATTAAAACAAGAAATGTAAAGATATAATTGATAGTCTCCCCTATTAAAACAAGATATTTGAAGATATAATTTATATTCTCCTCTATTAAAACAAGATATTTAAAGATATAACTTATATTCTCCTCTATTAAAACAAGTTATTTAAAGATATAAATTATATTCTCCCTCTATTAAAACAAGATATTTAAAGATATAATTTATATTCTCCCCTATTAAAACAAGATATTTAAAGAAATAATTTATATTCTCCCCTATCAAAACAAGATATTTGAAGATTTAATGTATATTCTCTCGTATTAAAACAAGATATTTAAAGATATAATTTATATTCTCCCCAATTAAAACATGATATTTGAAGATATAATTTATATTCTCCCCTATTAAAACAAGATATTTAAATATATAATTTATATTCTCTCCCTATTAAAACAAGATATTTAAAGATATAATGTATATTCTCCCCTATTAAAACAAGATATTTAAAGATATAATTTATATTCTCCTTTATTAAAACAAGATATTTAAAGATATAATTTATATTCTCCCCTATTAAAACAAGATAATTAAAGATATAATTTATATTCTCCCCTATTAAAACAAGAAATGTAAAAATATAATTTATATTCTCCCCTATTAAACCATGATATTTAAAGATATAATTTATATTCTCCCCTATTAAAACAAGATAATTAAAGATATAATTTATATTCTCCCCTATTAAAACAAGAAATGTAAAAATATAATTTATAGTCTCCCCTATTAAAACAAGATATTTGAAGATATCGTTTATATTCTCCCCTATTAAAACAAGATATTTAAAGATATAATTTATATTCTCCCCTATTAAAACAAGATATTTAAAGATATAATTTATATTCTCCCCTATTAAAACAAGAAATGTAAAGATATAATTTATAGTCTCCCCTATTAAAACAACATATTTGAAGATATAATTTATATTCTCCCCTATTAAAAGAAGATATTTAAAGATATAATTTATATTCTCCCCTATTAAAACATGATATTTAAAGATATAATTTATATTCTCCCCTATTAAAACAAGATAATTAAAGATATAATTTATATTCTCCTCTATTAAAACAAGATATTTAAAGATATAATTTATATTCTTCTCTATTAAAGCAAGATATTTAGAGATATAATTTATATTTTCCTCTATCAAAACAAGATATTTAAAGATATAATTTATATTCTCCCCTATTAAAGCAAGAAATGTAAAGATATAATTTATAGTCTCCCGTATTAAAACAAGATATTTGAAGATATAATTTATATTCTCCCCTATTAAAAGAAGATATTTAAAGATATAATTTATATTCTTCCCTATTAAAACATGATATTTAAAGATATAATTTATATTCTCCCCTATTATAACAAGATAATTAAAGATATAATTTATATTCTCCCCTATTAAAACAAGATATTTAAAGATATAATTTATATTCTCCCCTATTAAAACAAGAAATGTAAAAATATAATTTATAGTCTCCCCTATTAAAACAAGATATTTGAAGATATCGTTTATATTCTCCCCTATTAAAACAAGATATTTAAAGATATAATTTATATTCTCCCCTATTAAAACAAGATATTTAAAGATATAATTTATATTCTCCCCTATTAAAACAAGAAATGTAAAGATATAATTTATAGTCTCCCCTATTAAAACAACATATTTGAAGATATAATTTATATTCTCCCCTATTAAAAGAAGATATTTAAAGATATAATTTATATTCTCCCCTATTAAAACATGATATTTAAAGATATAATTTATATTCTCCCCTATTAAAACAAGATAATTAAAGATATAATTTATATTCTCCTCTATTAAAACAAGATATTTAAAGATATAAAGTTATATTCTTCTCTATTAAAGCAAGATATTTAGAGATATAATTTATATTTTCCTCTATCAAAACAAGATATTTAAAGATATAATTTATATTCTCCCCTATTAAAGCAAGAAATGTAAAGATATAATTTATAGTCTCCCGTATTAAAACAAGATATTTGAAGATATAATTTATATTCTCCCCTATTAAAAGAAGATATTTAAAGATATAATTTATATTCTTCCCTATTAAAACATGATATTTAAAGATATAATTTATATTCTCCCCTATTATAACAAGATAATTAAAGATATAATTTATATTCTCCCCTATTAAAACAAGATATTTAAAGATATAATTTATATTCTCCCCTATTAAAACAAGAAATGTAAAGATATAATTTATAGTCTCCCCTATTAAAACAAGATATTTGAAGATATAATTTATATTCTCCTCTATTAAAACAAGATATTTAAAGATATAACTTATATTCTCCTCTATTAAAACAAGTTATTTAAAGATATAAATTATATTCTCCCTCTATTAAAACAAGATATTTAAAGATATAATTTATATTCTCCCCTATTAAAACAAGATATTTAAAGAAATAATTTATATTCTCCCCTATCAAAACAAGATATTTGAAGATTTAATGTATATTCTCTCGTATTAAAACAAGATATTTAAAGATATAATTTATATTCTCCCCAATTAAAACATGATATTTGAAGATATAATTTATATTCTCCCCTATTAAAACAAGATATTTAAATATATAATTTATATTCTCTGCCTATTAAAACAAGATATTTAAAGATATAATGTATATTCTCCCCTATTAAAACAAGATATTTAAAGATATAATTTATATTCTCCTTTATTAAAACAAGATATTTAAAGATATAATTTATATTCTCCCCTATTAAAACAAGATAATTAAAGATATAATTTATATTCTCCCCTATTAAAACAAGAAATGTAAAAATATAATTTATATTCTCCCCTATTAAACCATGATATTTAAAGATATAATTTATATTCTCCCCTATTAAAACAAGATAATTAAAGATATAATTTATATTCTCCCCTATTAAAACAAGAAATGTAAAAATATAATTTATAGTCTCCCCTATTAAAACAAGATATTTGAAGATATCGTTTATATTCTCCCCTATTAAAACAAGATATTTAAAGATATAATTTATATTCTCCCCTATTAAAACAAGATATTTAAAGATATAATTTATATTCTCCCCTATTAAAACAAGAAATGTAAAGATATAATTTATAGTCTCCCCTATTAAAACAACATATTTGAAGATATAATTTATATTCTCCCCTATTAAAAGAAGATATTTAAAGATATAATTTATATTCTCCCCTATTAAAACATGATATTTAAAGATATAATTTATATTCTCCCCTATTAAAACAAGATAATTAAAGATATAATTTATATTCTCCCCTATTAAAACAAGATATTTAAAGATATAATTTATATTCTTCTCTATTAAAACAAGATATTTAGAGATATAATTTATATTTTCCTCTATCAAAACAAGATATTTAAAGATATAATTTATATTCTCCCCTATTAAAACAAGAAATGTAAAGATATAATTTATAGTCTCCCCTATTAAAACAAGATATTTGAAGATATAATTTATATTCTCCCCTATTAAAACAAGATAATTAAAGATATAATTTATATTCTCCCCTATTAAAACAAGATATTTAAAGATATAATTTATATTCTTCTCTATTAAAACAAGATATTTAGAGATATAATTTATATTTTCCTCTATCAAAACAAGATATTTAAAGATATAATTTATATTCTCCCCTATTAAAACAAGAAATGTAAAGATATAATTTATAGTCTCCCCTATTAAAACAAGATATTTGAAGATATAATTTATATTCTCCTCTATTAAAACAAGATATTTAAAGATATAATTTATATTCTCCTCTATTAAAACAAGATATTTAAAGATATAAATTATATTCTCCCCTATTAAAACAAGATATTTGAAGATTTAATGTATATTCTCTCGTATTAAAACAAGATATTTAAAGATATAATTTATATTCTCCTCTATTAAAACAAGATATTTAAAGATATAATTTATATTCTCCCCTATTAAAACATGATATTAAAAGATATAATTTATATTCTCCCCTATTAAAACAAGATAATTAAAGATATAATTTATATTCTCCCCTATTAAAACAAGATATTTAAAGATATAATTGATATTCTCTCCTATTAAAACAAGATATTTAAAGATATAATTTATATTCTCTCCTATTAAAACAAGATATTTGAAGATATAATTTATATTCTCCCCTATTACAACAAGATATTTAAAGATATCATTTATATTCTCCTCTATTAAAACAAGACATTTAAAGATATAATTTATATTCTCCCCTATTGAAACAGTATATTTAAAGATATAATTTATATTCTCCCCTATTAAAGCAAGAAATGTAAAGATATAATTTATAGTCTCCCGTATTAAAACAAGATATTTGAAGATATAATTTATATTCTCCCCTATTAAAACAAGATATTTAAAGATATAATTTATATTCTTCCCTATTAAAACATGATATTTAAAGATATAATTTATATTCTCCCCTATTATAACAAGATAATTAAAGATATAATTTATATTCTCCCCTATTAAAACAAGATATTTAAAGATATAATTTATATTCTCCCCTATTAAAACAAGAAATGTAAAGATATAATTGATAGTCTCCCCTATTAAAACAAGATATTTGAAGATATAATTTATATTCTCCTCTATTAAAACAAGATATTTAAAGATATAACTTATATTCTCCTCTATTAAAACAAGTTATTTAAAGATATAAATTATATTCTCCCTCTATTAAAACAAGATATTTAAAGATATAATTTATATTCTCCCCTATTAAAACAAGATATTTAAAGAAATAATTTATATTCTCCCCTATCAAAACAAGATATTTGAAGATTTAATGTATATTCTCTCGTATTAAAACAAGATATTTAAAGATATAATTTATATTCTCCCCAATTAAAACATGATATTTGAAGATATAATTTATATTCTCCCCTATTACAACAAGATATTTAAAGATATCATTTATATTCTCCTCTATTAAAACAAGACATTTAAAGATATAATTTATATTCTCCCCTATTGAAACAGTATATTTAAAGATATAATTTATATTCTCCCCTATTAAAGCAAGAAATGTAAAGATATAATTTATAGTCTCCCGTATTAAAACAAGATATTTGAAGATATAATTTATATTCTCCCCTATTAAAACAAGATATTTAAAGATATAATTTATATTCTTCCCTATTAAAACATGATATTTAAAGATATAATTTATATTCTCCCCTATTATAACAAGATAATTAAAGATATAATTTATATTCTCCCCTATTAAAACAAGATATTTAAAGATATAATTTATATTCTCTCCTATTAAAACAAGATATTTAAAGATATAATTTATATTCTCTCCTATTAAAACAAGATATTTGAAGATATAATTTATATTCTCCCCTATTAAAACAAGATATTTAAAGATATAATTTATATTCTTCCCTATTAAAACATGATATTTAAAGATATAATTTATATTCTCCCCTATTATAACAAGATAATTAAAGATATAATTTATATTCTCCCCTATTAAAACAAGATATTTAAAGATATAATTTATATTCTCCCCTATTAAAACAAGAAATGTAAAGATATAATTTATAGTCTCCCCTATTAAAACAAGATATTTGAAGATATAATTTATATTCTCCTCTATTAAAACAAGATATTTAAAGATATAATTTATATTCTCCTCTATTAAAACAAGATATTTAAAGATATAAATTATATTCTCCCCTATTAAAACAAGATATTTGAAGATTTAATGTATATTCTCTCGTATTAAAACAAGATATTTAAAGATATAATTTATATTCTCCCCAATTAAAACATGATATTTGAAGATATAATTTATATTCTCCCCTATTAAAACAAGATATTTAAATATATAATTTATATTCTCTCCCTATTAAAACAAGATATTTAAAGATATAATGTATATTCTCCCCTATTAAAACAAGATATTTAAAGATATAATTTATATTCTCCTTTATTAAAACAAGATATTTAAAGATATAATTTATATTCTCCCCTATTAAGACAAGATAATTAAAGATATAATTTATATTCTCCCCTATTAAAACAAGAAATGTAAAAATATAATTTATATTCTCCCCTATTAAACCATGATATTTAAAGATATAATTTATATTCTCCCCTATTAAAACAAGATAATTAAAGATATAATTTATATTCTCCCCTATTAAAACAAGAAATGTAAAAATATAATTTATAGTCTCCCCTATTAAAACAAGATATTTGAAGATATCGTTTATATTCTCCCCTATTAAAACAAGATATTTAAAGATATAATTTATATTCTCCCCTATTAAAACAAGATATTTAAAGATATAATTTATATTCTCCCCTATTAAAACAAGAAATGTAAAGATATAATTTATAGTCTCCCCTATTAAAACAACATATTTGAAGATATAATTTATATTCTACCCTATTAAAAGAAGATATTTAAAGATATAATTTATATTCTCCCCTATTAAAACATGATATTTAAAGATATAATTTATATTCTCCCCTATTAAAACAAGATAATTAAAGATATAATTTATATTCTCCTCTATTAAAACAAGATATTTAAAGATATAATTTATATTCTTCTCTATTAAAGCAAGATATTTAGAGATATAATTTATATTTTCCTCTATCAAAACAAGATATTTAAAGATATAATTTATATTCTCCCCTATTAAAGCAAGAAATGTAAAGATATAATTTATAGTCTCCCGTATTAAAACAAGATATTTGAAGATATAATTTATATTCTCCCCTATTAAAAGAAGATATTTAAAGATATAATTTATATTCTTCCCTATTAAAACATGATATTTAAAGATATAATTTATATTCTCCCCTATTATAACAAGATAATTAAAGATATAATTTATATTCTCCCCTATTAAAACAAGATATTTAAAGATATAATTTATATTCTCCCCTATTAAAACAAGAAATGTAAAGATATAATTTATAGTCTCCCCTATTAAAACAAGATATTTGAAGATATAATTTATATTCTCCTCTATTAAAACAAGATATTTAAAGATATAACTTATATTCTCCTCTATTAAAACAAGTTATTTAAAGATATAAATTATATTCTCCCTCTATTAAAACAAGATATTTAAAGATATAATTTATATTCTCCCCTATTAAAACAAGATATTTAAAGAAATAATTTATATTCTCCCCTATCAAAACAAGATATTTGAAGATTTAATGTATATTCTCTCGTATTAAAACAAGATATTTAAAGATATAATTTATATTCTCCCCAATTAAAACATGATATTTGAAGATATAATTTATATTCTCCCCTATTAAAACAAGATATTTAAATATATAATTTATATTCTCTCCCTATTAAAACAAGATATTTAAAGATATAATGTATATTCTCCCCTATTAAAACAAGATATTTAAAGATATAATTTATATTCTCCTTTATTAAAACAAGATATTTAAAGATATAATTTATATTCTCCCCTATTAAAACAAGATAATTAAAGATATAATTTATATTCTCCCCTATTAAAACAAGAAATGTAAAAATATAATTTATATTCTCCCCTATTAAACCATGATATTTAAAGATATAATTTATATTCTCCCCTATTAAAACAAGATAATTAAAGATATAATTTATATTCTCCCCTATTAAAACAAGAAATGTAAAAATATAATTTATAGTCTCCCCTATTAAAACAAGATATTTGAAGATATAATTTATATTCTCCCCTATTAATACAAGATATTTAAAGATATAATTTATATTCTCCCCTATTAAAACAAGATATTTAAAGATATAATTTATATTCTCCCCTATTAAAACAAGAAATGTAAAGATATAATTTATAGTCTCCCCTATTAAAACAACATATTTGAAGATATAATTTATATTCTCCCCTATTAAAAGAAGATATTTAAAGATATAATTTATATTCTCCCCTATTAAAACATGATATTTAAAGATATAATTTATATTCTCCCCTATTAAAACAAGATAATTAAAGATATAATTTATATTCTCCCCTATTAAAACAAGATATTTAAAGATATAATTTATATTCTTCTCTATTAAAGCAAGATATTTAGAGATATAATTTATATTTTCCTCTATCAAAACAAGATATTTAAAGATATAATTTATATTCTCCCCTATTAAAGCAAGAAATGTAAAGATATAATTTATAGTCTCCCGTATTAAAACAAGATATTTGAAGATATAATTTATATTCTCCCCTATTAAAACAAGATATTTAAAGATATAATTTATATTCTTCCCTATTAAAACATGATATTTAAAGATATAATTTATATTCTCCCCTATTATAACAAGATAATTAAAGATATAATTTATATTCTCCCCTATTAAAACAAGATATTTAAAGATATAATTTATATTCTTTCCTATTAAAACAAGAAATGTAAAGATATAATTTATAGTCTCCCCTATTAAAACAAGATATTTGAAGATATAATTTATATTCTCCTCTATTAAAACAAGATATTTAAAGCTATAACTTATATTCTCCTCTATTAAAACAAGTTATTTAAAGATATAAATTATATTCTCCCTCTATTAAAACAAGATATTTAAAGATATAATTTATATTCTCCCCTATTAAAACAAGATATTTAAAGAAATAATTTATATTCTCCCCTATCAAAACAAGATATTTGAAGATTTAATGTATATTCTCTCGTATTAAAACAAGATATTTAAAGATATAATTTATATTCTCCCCAATTAAAACATGATATTTGAAGATATAATTTATATTCTCCTCTATTAAAACAAGATATTTAAATATATAATTTATATTCTCTCCCTATTAAAACAAGATATTTAAAGATATAATGTATATTCTCCCCTATTAAAACAAGATATTTAAAGATATAATTTATATTCTCCTTTATTAAAACAAGATATTTAAAGATATAATTTATATTCTCCCCTATTAAAACAAGATAATTAAAGATATAATTTATATTCTCCCCTATTAAAACAAGAAATGTAAAAATATAATTTATATTCTCCCCTATTAAACCATGATATTTAAAGATATAATTGATATTCTCCCCTATTAAAACAAGATAATTAAAGATATAATTTATATTCTCCCCTATTAAAACAAGAAATGTAAAAATATAATTCATAGTCTCCCCTATTAAAACAAGATATTTGAAGATATCGTTTATATTCTCCCCTATTAAAACAAGATATTTAAAGATATAATTTATATTCTCCCCTATTAAAACAAGATATTTAAAGATATAATTTATATTCTCCCCTATTAAAACAAGAAATGTAAAGATATAATTTATAGTCTCCCCTATTAAAACAACATATTTGAAGATATAATTTATATTCTCCCCTATTAAAAGAAGATATTTAAAGATATAATTTATATTCTCCCCTATTAAAACATGATATTTAAAGATATAATTTATATTCTCCCCTATTAAAACAAGATAATTAAAGATATAATTTATATTCTCCCCTATTAAAACAAGATATTTAAAGATATAATTTATATTCTTCTCTATTAAAGCAAGATATTTAGAGATATAATTTATATTTTCCTCTATCAAAACAAGATATTTAAAGATATAATTTATATTCTCCCCTAGTAAAACAAGAAATGTAAAGATATAATTTATAGTCTCCCCTATTAAAACAAGATATTTGAAGATATAATTTATATTCTCCTCTATTAAAACAAGATATTTAAAGATATAATTTATATTCTCCTCTATTAAAACAAGATATTTAAAGATATAAATTATATTCTCCCCTATTAAAACAAGATATTTGAAGATTTAATGTATATTCTCTCGTATTAAAACAAGATATTTAAAGATATAATTTATATTCTCCTCTATTAAAACAAGATATTTAAAGATATAATTTATATTCTCCCCTATTAAAACATGATATTTAAAGATATAATTTATATTCTCCCCTATTAAAACAAGATAATTAAAGATATAATTTATATTCTCCCCTATTAAAACAAGATATTTAAAGATATAATTGATATTCTCTCCTATTAAAACAAGATATTTAAAGATATAATTTATATTCTCTCCTATTAAAACAAGATATTTGAAGATATAATTTATATTCTCCCCTATTACAACAAGATATTTAAAGATATCATTTATATTCTCCTCTATTAAAACAAGACATTTAAAGATATAATTTATATTCTCCCCTATTGAAACAGTATATTTAAAGATATAATTTATATTCTCCCCTATTAAAGCAAGAAATGTAAAGATATAATTTATAGTCTCCCCTATTAAAACAAGATATTTGAAGATATAATTTATATTCTCCCCTATTAAAACAAGATATTTAAAGATATAATTTATATTCTTCCCTATTAAAACATGATATTTAAAGATATAATTTATATTCTCCCCTATTATAACAAGATAATTAAAGATATAATTTATATTCTCCCCTATTAAAACAAGATATTTAAAGATATAATTTATATTCTTCTCTATTAAAACAAGATATTTAAAGATATAATTTATATTCTCCTCTATTAAAGCAAGATATTTAAAGATATAATTTATATTCTCCCCAATTAAAACAAGATATTTAAAGATATAATTTATATTCTCCCCTATTAAAACAAGAAATGTAAAGATATAATTTATAGTCTCCCCTATTAAAACAAGACATTTGAAGATATAATTTATATTCTCCTCTATTAAAACAAGATATTTAAAGATATAATTTATATTCTCCTCTATTAAAACAAGTTATTTAAAGATATAAATTATATTCTCCCTCTATTAAAACAAGATATTTAAAGATATAATTTATATTCTCCCCTATTAAAACAAGATATTTAAAGAAATAATTTATATTCTCCCCTATCAAAACAAGATATTTGAAGATTTAATGTATATTCTCTCGTATTAAAACAAGATATTTAAAGATATAATTTATATTCTCCCCAATTAAAACATGATATTTGAAGATATAATTTATATTCTCCCCTATTAAAACAAGATATTTAAATATATAATTTATATTCTCTCCCTATTAAAACAAGATATTTAAAGATATAATGTATATTCTCCCCTATTAAAACAAGATATTTAAAGATATAATTTATATTCTCCTTTATTAAAACAAGATATTTAAAGATATAATTTATATTCTCCCCTATTAAAACAAGATAATTAAAGATATAATTTATATTCTCCCCTATTAAAACAAGAAATGTAAAAATATAATTTATATTCTCCCCTATTAAACCATGATATTTAAAGATATAATTTATATTCTCCCCTATTAAAACAAGATAATTAAAGATATAATTTATATTCTCCCCTATTAAAACAAGATATTTGAAGATATAATTTATATTCTCCCCTATTAAAACAAGAAATGTAAAGATATAATTTATAGTCTCCCCTATTAAAACAACATATTTGAAGATATAATTTATATTCTCCCCTATTAAAAGAAGATATTTAAAGATATAATTTATATTCTCCCCTATTAAAACATGATATTTAAAGATATAATTTATATTCTCCTTTATTAAAACAAGAAATGTAAAAATATAAGTTATAGCCTCCCCTATTAAAACAAGATATTTGAAGATATCGTTTATATTCTCCCCTATTAAAACAAGATATTTAAAGATATAATTTATATTCTCCCCTATTAAAACAAGATATTTAAAGATATAATTTATATTCTCCCCTATTAAAACAAGAAATGTAAAGATATAATTTATAGTCTCCCCTATTAAAACAACATATTTGAAGATATAATTTATATTCTCCCCTATTAAAAGAAGATATTTAAAGATATAATTTATATTCTCCCCTATTAAAACATGATATTTAAAGATATAATTTATATTCTCCCCTATTAAAACAAGATAATTAAAGATATAATTTATATTCTCCCCTATTAAAACAAGATATTTAAAGATATAATTTATATTCTTCTCTATTAAAGCAAGATATTTAGAGATATAATTTATATTTTCCTCTATCAAAACAAGATATTTAAAGATATAATTTATATTCTCCCCTATTAAAGCAAGAAATGTAAAGATATAATTTATAGTCTCCCGTATTAAAACAAGATATTTGAAGATATAATTTATATTCTCCCCTATTAAAACAAGATATTTAAAGATATAATTTATATTCTTCCCTATTAAAACATGATATTTAAAGATATAATTTATATTCTCCCCTATTATAACAAGATAATTAAAGATATAATTTATATTCTCCCCTATTAAAACAAGATATTTAAAGATATAATTTATATTCTCCCCTATTAAAACAAGAAATGTAAAGATATAATTGATAGTCTCCCCTATTAAAACAAGATATTTGAAGATATAATTTATATTCTCCTCTATTAAAACAAGATATTTAAAGATATAACTTATATTCTCCTCTATTAAAACAAGTTATTTAAAGATATAAATTATATTCTCCCTCTATTAAAACAAGATATTTAAAGATATAATTTATATTCTCCCCTATTAAAACAAGATATTTAAAGAAATAATTTATATTCTCCCCTATCAAAACAAGATATTTGAAGATTTAATGTATATTCTCTCGTATTAAAACAAGATATTTAAAGATATAATTTATATTCTCCCCAATTAAAACATGATATTTGAAGATATAATTTATATTCTCCCCTATTAAAACAAGATATTTAAATATATAATTTATATTCTCTCCCTATTAAAACAAGATATTTAAAGATATAATGTATATTCTCCCCTATTAAAACAAGATATTTAAAGATATAATTTATATTCTCCTTTATTAAAACAAGATATTTAAAGATATAATTTATATTCTCCCCTATTAAAACAAGATAATTAAAGATATAATTTATATTCTCCCCTATTAAAACAAGAAATGTAAAAATATAATTTATATTCTCCCCTATTAAACCATGATATTTAAAGATATAATTTATATTCTCCCCTATTAAAACAAGATAATTAAAGATATAATTTATATTCTCCCCTATTAAAACAAGAAATGTAAAAATATAATTTATAGTCTCCCCTATTAAAACAAGATATTTGAAGATATCGTTTATATTCTCCCCTATTAAAACAAGATATTTAAAGATATAATTTATATTCTCCCCTATTAAAACAAGATATTTAAAGATATAATTTATATTCTCCCCTATTAAAACAAGAAATGTAAAGATATAATTTATAGTCTCCCCTATTAAAACAACATATTTGAAGATATAATTTATATTCTCCCCTATTAAAAGAAGATATTTAAAGATATAATTTATATTCTCCCCTATTAAAACATGATATTTAAAGATATAATTTATATTCTCCCCTATTAAAACAAGATAATTAAAGATATAATTTATATTCTCCCCTATTAAAACAAGATATTTAAAGATATAATTTATATTCTTCTCTATTAAAGCAAGATATTTAGAGATATAATTTATATTTTCCTCTATCAAAACAAGATATTTAAAGATATAATTTATATTCTCCCCTATTAAAGCAAGAAATGTAAAGATATAATTTATAGTCTCCCGTATTAAAACAAGATATTTGAAGATATAATTTATATTCTCCCCTATTAAAACAAGATATTTAAAGTTATAATTTATATTCTTCCCTATTAAAACATGATATTTAAAGATATAATTTATATTCTCCCCTATTATAACAAGATAATTAAAGATATAATTTATATTCTCCCCTATTAAAACAAGATATTTAAAGATATAATTTATATTCTCCCCTATTAAAACAAGAAATGTAAAGATATAATTTATAGTCTCCCCTATTAAAACAAGATATTTGAAGATATAATTTATATTCTCCTCTATTAAAACAAGATATTTAAAGATATAACTTATATTCTCCTCTATTAAAACAAGTTATTTAAAGATATAAATTATATTCTCCCTCTATTAAAACAAGATATTTAAAGATATAATTTATATTCTCCCCTATTAAAACAAGATATTTAAAGAAATAATTTATATTCTCCCCTATCAAAACAAGATATTTGAAGATTTAATGTATATTCTCTCGTATTAAAACAAGATATTTAAAGATATAATTTATATTCTCCCCAATTAAAACATGATATTTGAAGATATAATTTATATTCTCCCCTATTAAAACAAGATATTTAAATATATAATTTATATTCTCTCCCTATTAAAACAAGATATTTAAAGATATAATGTATATTCTCCCCTATTAAAACAAGATATTTAAAGATATAATTTATATTCTCCTTTATTAAAACAAGATATTTAAAGATATAATTTATATTCTCCCCTATTAAAACAAGATAATTAAAGATATAATTTATATTCTCCCCTATTAAAACAAGAAATGTAAAAATATAATTTATATTCTCCCCTATTAAACCATGATATTTAAAGATATAATTTATATTCTCCCCTATTAAAACAAGATAATTAAAGATATAATTTATATTCTCCCCTATTAAAACAAGAAATGTAAAAATATAATTTATAGTCTCCCCTATTAAAACAAGATATTTGAAGATATCGTTTATATTCTCCCCTATTAAAACAAGATATTTAAAGATATAATTTATATTCTCCCCTATTAAAACAAGATATTTAAAGATATAATTTATATTCTCCCCTATTAAAACAAGAAATGTAAAGATATAATTTATAGTCTCCCCTATTAAAACAACATATTTGAAGATATAATTTATATTCTCCCCTATTAAAAGAAGATATTTAAAGATATAATTTATATTCTCCCCTATTAAAACATGATATTTAAAGATATAATTTATATTCTCCCCTATTAAAACAAGATAATTAAAGATATAATTTATATTCTCCCCTATTAAAACAAGATATTTAAAGATATAATTTATATTCTTCTCTATTAAAGCAAGATATTTAGAGATATAATTTATATTTTCCTCTATCAAAACAAGATATTTAAAGATATAATTTATATTCTCCCCTATTAAAGCAAGAAATGTAAAGATATAATTTATAGTCTCCCGTATTAAAACAAGATATTTGAAGATATAATTTATATTCTCCCCTATTAAAACAAGAAATGTAAAGATATAATTTATAGTCTCCCCTATTAAAACAACATATTTGAAGATATAATTTATATTCTCCCCTATTAAAAGAAGATATTTAAAGATATAATTTATATTCTCCCCTATTAAAACATGATATTTAAAGATATAATTTATATTCTCCCCTATTAAAACAAGATAATTAAAGATATAATTTATATTCTCCCCTATTAAAACAAGATATTTAAAGATATAATTTATATTCTTCTCTATTAAAGCAAGATATTTAGAGATATAATTTATATTTTCCTCTATCAAAACAAGATATTTAAAGATATAATTTATATTCTCCCCTATTAAAGCAAGAAATGTAAAGATATAATTTATAGTCTCCCGTATTAAAACAAGATATTTGAAGATATAATTTATATTCTCCCCTATTAAAACAAGATATTTAAAGATATAATTTATATTCTTCCCTATTAAAACATGATATTTAAAGATATAATTTATATTCTCCCCTATTATAACAAGATAATTAAAGATATAATTTATATTCTCCCCTATTAAAACAAGATATTTAAAGATATAATTTATATTCTCCCCTATTAAAACAAGAAATGTAAAGATATAATTGATAGTCTCCCCTATTAAAACAAGATATTTGAAGATATAATTTATATTCTCCTCTATTAAAACAAGATATTTAAAGATATAACTTATATTCTCCTCTATTAAAACAAGTTATTTAAAGATATAAATTATATTCTCCCTCTATTAAAACAAGATATTTAAAGATATAATTTATATTCTCCCCTATTAAAACAAGATATTTAAAGAAATAATTTATATTCTCCCCTATCAAAACAAGATATTTGAAGATTTAATGTATATTCTCTCGTATTAAAACAAGATATTTAAAGATATAATTTATATTCTCCCCAATTAAAACATGATATTTGAAGATATAATTTATATTCTCCCCTATTAAAACAAGATATTTAAATATATAATTTATATTCTCTCCCTATTAAAACAAGATATTTAAAGATATAATGTATATTCTCCCCTATTAAAACAAGATATTTAAAGATATAATTTATATTCTCCCCTATTAAAACAAGATAATTAAAGATATAATTTATATTCTCCCCTATTAAAACAAGAAATGTAAAAATATAATTTATATTCTCCCCTATTAAACCATGATATTTAAAGATATAATTTATATTCTCCCCTATTAAAACAAGATAATTAAAGATATAATTTATATTCTCCCCTATTAAAACAAGAAATGTAAAAATATAATTTATAGTCTCCCCTATTAAAACAAGATATTTGAAGATATCGTTTATATTCTCCCCTATTAAAACAAGATATTTAAAGATATAATTTATATTCTCCCCTATTAAAACAAGATATTTAAAGATATAATTTATATTCTCCCCTATTAAAACAAGAAATGTAAAGATATAATTTATAGTCTCCCCTATTAAAACAACATATTTGAAGATATAATTTATATTCTCCCCTATTAAAAGAAGATATTTAAAGATATAATTTATATTCTCCCCTATTAAAACATGATATTTAAAGATATAATTTATATTCTCCCCTATTAAAACAAGATAATTAAAGATATAATTTATATTCTCCCCTATTAAAACAAGATATTTAAAGATATAATTTATATTCTTCTCTATTAAAGCAAGATATTTAGAGATATAATTTATATTTTCCTCTATCAAAACAAGATATTTAAAGATATAATTTATATTCTCCCCTATTAAAGCAAGAAATGTAAAGATATAATTTATAGTCTCCCGTATTAAAACAAGATATTTGAAGATATAATTTATATTCTCCCCTATTAAAACAAGATATTTAAAGTTATAATTTATATTCTTCCCTATTAAAACATGATATTTAAAGATATAATTTATATTCTCCCCTATTATAACAAGATAATTAAAGATATAATTTATATTCTCCCCTATTAAAACAAGATATTTAAAGATATAATTTATATTCTCCCCTATTAAAACAAGAAATGTAAAGATATAATTTATAGTCTCCCCTATTAAAACAAGATATTTGAAGATATAATTTATATTCTCCTCTATTAAAACAAGATATTTAAAGATATAACTTATATTCTCCTCTATTAAAACAAGTTATTTAAAGATATAAATTATATTCTCCCTCTATTAAAACAAGATATTTAAAGATATAATTTATATTCTCCCCTATTAAAACAAGATATTTAAAGAAATAATTTATATTCTCCCCTATCAAAACAAGATATTTGAAGATTTAATGTATATTCTCTCGTATTAAAACAAGATATTTAAAGATATAATTTATATTCTCCCCAATTAAAACATGATATTTGAAGATATAATTTATATTCTCCCCTATTAAAACAAGATATTTAAATATATAATTTATATTCTCTCCCTATTAAAACAAGATATTTAAAGATATAATGTATATTCTCCCCTATTAAAACAAGATATTTAAAGATATAATTTATATTCTCCTTTATTAAAACAAGATATTTAAAGATATAATTTATATTCTCCCCTATTAAAACAAGATAATTAAAGATATAATTTATATTCTCCCCTATTAAAACAAGAAATGTAAAAATATAATTTATATTCTCCCCTATTAAACCATGATATTTAAAGATATAATTTATATTCTCCCCTATTAAAACAAGATAATTAAAGATATAATTTATATTCTCCCCTATTAAAACAAGAAATGTAAAAATATAATTTATAGTCTCCCCTATTAAAACAAGATATTTGAAGATATCGTTTATATTCTCCCCTATTAAAACAAGATATTTAAAGATATAATTTATATTCTCCCCTATTAAAACAAGATATTTAAAGATATAATTTATATTCTCCCCTATTAAAACAAGAAATGTAAAGATATAATTTATAGTCTCCCCTATTAAAACAACATATTTGAAGATATAATTTATATTCTCCCCTATTAAAAGAAGATATTTAAAGATATAATTTATATTCTCCCCTATTAAAACATGATATTTAAAGATATAATTTATATTCTCCCCTATTAAAACAAGATAATTAAAGATATAATTTATATTCTCCCCTATTAAAACAAGATATTTAAAGATATAATTTATATTCTTCTCTATTAAAGCAAGATATTTAGAGATATAATTTATATTTTCCTCTATCAAAACAAGATATTTAAAGATATAATTTATATTCTCCCCTATTAAAGCAAGAAATGTAAAGATATAATTTATAGTCTCCCGTATTAAAACAAGATATTTGAAGATATAATTTATATTCTCCCCTATTAAAACAAGATATTTAAAGATATAATTTATATTCTTCCCTATTAAAACATGATATTTAAAGATATAATTTATATTCTCCCCTATTATAACAAGATAATTAAAGATATAATTTATATTCTCCCCTATTAAAACAAGATATTTAAAGATATAATTTATATTCTCCCCTATTAAAACAAGAAATGTAAAGATATAATTTATAGTCTCCCCTATTAAAACAAGATATTTGAAGATATAATTTATATTCTCCTCTATTAAAACAAGATATTTAAAGATATAACTTATATTCTCCTCTATTAAAACAAATTATTTAAAGATATAAATTATATTCTCCCTCTATTAAAACAAGATATTTAAAGATATAATTTATATTCTCCCCTATTAAAACAAGATATTTAAAGAAATAATTTATATTCTCCCCTATTAAAACAAGATATTTGAAGATTTAATGTATATTCTCTCGTATTAAAACAAGATATTTAAAGATATAATTTATATTCTCCTCTATTAAAACAAGATATTTAAAGATATAATTTATATTCTCCCCTATTAAAACATGATATTTAAAGATATAATTTATATTCTCCCCTATTAAAACAAGATAATTAAAGATATAATTTATATTCTCCCCTATTAAAACAAGATATTTAAAGATATAATTGATATTCTCTCCTATTAAAACAAGATATTTAAAGATATAATTTATATTCTCTCCTATTAAAACAAGATATTTGAAGATATAATTTATATTCTCCCCTATTACAACAAGATATTTAAAGATATCATTTATATTCTCCTCTATTAAAACAAGACATTTAAAGATATAATTTATATTCTCCCCTATTGAAACAGTATATTTAAAGATATAATTTATATTCTCCCCTATTAAAGCAAGAAATGTAAAGATATAATTTATAGTCTCCCCTATTAAAACAAGATATTTGAAGATATAATTTATATTCTCCCCTATTAAAACAAGATATTTAAAGATATAATTTATATTCTTCCCTATTAAAACATGATATTTAAAGATATAATTTATATTCTCCCCTATTATAACAAGATAATTAAAGATATAATTTATATTCTCCCCTATTAAAACAAGATATTTAAAGATATAATTTATATTCTCCTCTATTAAAGCAAGATATTTAAAGATATAATTTATATTCTCCCCAATTAAAACAAGATATTTAAAGATATAATTTATATTCTCCCCTATTAAAACAAGAAATGTAAAGATATAATTTATAGTCTCCCCTATTAAAACAAGACATTTGAAGATATAATTTATATTCTCCTCTATTAAAACAAGATATTTAAAGATATAATTTATATTCTCCTCTATTAAAACAAGTTATTTAAAGATATAAATTATATTCTCCCTCTATTAAAACAAGATATTTAAAGATATAATTTATATTCTCCCCTATTAAAACAAGATATTTAAAGAAATAATTTATATTCTCCCCTATCAAAACAAGATATTTGAAGATTTAATGTATATTCTCTCGTATTAAAACAAGATATTTAAAGATATAATTTATATTCTCCCCAATTAAAACATGATATTTGAAGATATAATTTATATTCTCCCCTATTAAAACAAGATATTTAAATATATAATTTATATTCTCTCCCTATTAAAACAAGATATTTAAAGATATAATGTATATTCTCCCCTATTAAAACAAGATATTTAAAGATATAATTTATATTCTCCTTTATTAAAACAAGATATTTAAAGATATAATTTATATTCTCCCCTATTAAAACAAGATAATTAAAGATATAATTTATATTCTCCCCTATTAAAACAAGAAATGTAAAAATATAATTTATATTCTCCCCTATTAAACCATGATATTTAAAGATATAATTTATATTCTCCCCTATTAAAACAAGATAATTAAAGATATGATTTATATTCTCCCCTATTAAAACAAGAAATGTAAAAATATAATTTATAGTCTCCCCTATTAAAACAAGATATTTGAAGATATCGTTTATATTCTCCCCTATTAAAACAAGATATTTAAAGATATAATTTATATTCTCCCCTATTAAAACAAGATATTTAAAGATATAATTTATATTCTCCCCTATTAAAACAAGAAATGTAAAGATATAATTTATAGTCTCCCCTATTAAAACAACATATTTGAAGATATAATTTATATTCTCCCCTATTAAAAGAAGATATTTAAAGATATAATTTATATTCTCCCCTATTAAAACATGATATTTAAAGATATAATTTATATTCTCCCCTATTAAAACAAGATAATTAAAGATATAATTTATATTCTCCCCTATTAAAACAAGATATTTAAAGATATAATTTATATTCTTCTCTATTAAAGCAAGATATTTAGAGATATAATTTATATTTTCCTCTATCAAAACAAGATATTTAAAGATATAATTTATATTCTCCCCTATTAAAGCAAGAAATGTAAAGATATAATTTATAGTCTCCCGTATTAAAACAAGATATTTGAAGATATAATTTATATTCTCCCCTATTAAAACAAGATATTTAAAGATATAATTTATATTCTTCCCTATTAAAACATGATATTTAAAGATATAATTTATATTCTCCCCTATTATAACAAGATAATTAAAGATATAATTTATATTCTCCCCTATTAAAACAAGATATTTAAAGATATAATTTATATTCTCCCCTATTAAAACAAGAAATGTAAAGATATAATTGATAATCTCCCCTATTAAAACAAGATATTTGAAGATATAATTTATATTCTCCTCTATTAAAACAAGATATTTAAAGATATAACTTATATTCTCCTCTATTAAAACAAGTTATTTAAAGATATAAATTATATTCTCCCTCTATTAAAACAAGATATTTAAAGATATAATTTATATTCTCCCCTATTAAAACAAGATATTTAAAGAAATAATTTATATTCTCCCCTATCAAAACAAGATATTTGAAGATTTAATGTATATTCTCTCGTATTAAAACAAGATATTTAAAGATATAATTTATATTCTCCCCAATTAAAACATGATATTTGAAGATATAATTTATATTCTCCCCTATTAAAACAAGATATTTAAATATATAATTTATATTCTCTCCCTATTAAAACAAGATATTTAAAGATATAATGTATATTCTCCCCTATTAAAACAAGATATTTAAAGATATAATTTATATTCTCCTTTATTAAAACAAGATATTTAAAGATATAATTTATATTCTCCCCTATTAAAACAAGATAATTAAAGATATAATTTATATTCTCCCCTATTAAAACAAGAAATGTAAAAATATAATTTATATTCTCCCCTATTAAACCATGATATTTAAAGATATAATTTATATTCTCCCCTATTAAAACAAGATAATTAAAGATATAATTTATATTCTCCCCTATTAAAACAAGAAATGTAAAAATATAATTTATAGTCTCCACTATTAAAACAAGATATTTGAAGATATCGTTTATATTCTCCCCTATTAAAACAAGATATTTAAAGATATAATTTATATTCTCCCCTATTAAAACAAGATATTTAAAGATATAATTTATATTCTCCCCTATTAAAACAAGAAATGTAAAGATATAATTTATAGTCTCCCCTATTAAAACAACATATTTGAAGATATAATTTATATTCTCCCCTATTAAAAGAAGATATTTAAAGATATAATTTATATTCTCCCCTATTAAAACATGATATTTAAAGATATAATTTATATTCTCCCCTATTAAAACAAGATAATTAAAGATATAATTTATATTCTCCCCTATTAAAACAAGATATTTAAAGATATAATTGATATTCTTCTCTATTAAAGCAAGATATTTAGAGATATAATTTATATTTTCCTCTATCAAAACAAGATATTTAAAGATATAATTTATATTCTCCCCTATTAAAACAAGAAATGTAAAGATATAATTTATAGTCTCCCCTATTAAAACAAGATATTTGAAGATATAATTTATATTCTCCTCTATTAAAACAAGATATTTAAAGATATAATTTATATTCTCCTCTATTAAAACAAGATATTTAAAGATATAAATTATATTCTCCCCTATTAAAACAAGATATTTGAAGATTTAATGTATATTCTCTCGTATTAAAACAAGATATTTAAAGATATAATTTATATTCTCCTCTATTAAAACAAGATATTTAAAGATATAATTTATATTCTTCCCTATTAAAACATGATATTTAAAGATATAATTTATATTCTCCCCTATTAAAACAAGATAATTAAAGATATAATTTATATTCTCCCCTATTAAAACAAGATATTTAAAGATATAATTGATATTCTCTCCTATTAAAACAAGATATTTAAAGATATAATTTATATTCTCTCCTATTAAAACAAGATATTTGAAGATATAATTTATATTCTCCCCTATTACAACAAGATATTTAAAGATATCATTTATATTCTCCTCTATTAAAACAAGACATTTAAAGATATAATTTATATTCTCCCCTATTGAAACAGTATATTTAAAGATATAATTTATATTCTCCCCTATTAAAGCAAGAAATGTAAAGATATAATTTATAGTCTCCCCTATTAAAACAAGATATTTGAAGATATAATTTATATTCTCCCCTATTAAAACAAGATATTTAAAGATATAATTTATATTCTTCCCTATTAAAACATGATATTTAAAGATATAATTTATATTCTCCCCTATTATAACAAGATAATTAAAGATATAATTTATATTCTCCCCTATTAAAACAAGATATTTAAAGATATAATTTATATTCTTCTCTATTAAAACAAGATATTTAAAGATATAATTTATATTCTTCTCTATTAAAACAAGAAATGTAAAGATATAATTTATATTCTCCCCTATTAAAACAAGATATTTGAAGATATAATTGATATTCTCCTCTATTAAAACAAGATATTTAAAAATATAATTTATATTCTCCCCTATTAAAACAAGATATTTAAAGATATGATTTATATTCTCCCCTATTAAAACAAGATATTTAAAGATATAATTTATATTCTCCCCTATTAAAACAAGATATTTAAAGATATAATTTATATTCTCCCCTATTAAAGCAAAATATTTAAAGATACAATTTATATTCTCCTCTAATAAAACAAGATATTTAGAAAAATAATTTATACTCTCCCCTATTAAAACAAGATATTTAAAGATATAATTTATATTCTCCCCTATTAAAACAAGATATTTAAAGATATAATTTATATTCTCCCCTATTTAAACATGATATTTAAAGATATAATTTATATTCTCCCCTATTAAAACAAGAAATGTAAAGATATAATTGATAGTCTCCCCTATTAAAACAAGATATTTGAAGATATAATTGATATTCTCCTCTATTAAAACAAGATATTTAAAAATATAATTTATATTCTCCCCTATTAAAACAAGATATTTAAAGATATGATTTATATTCTCCCCTATTAAAACAAGATATTTAAAGATATAATTTATATTCTCCCCTATTAAAGCAAAATATTTAAAGATACAATTTATATTCTCCTCTAATAAAACAAGATATTTAGAAAAATAATTTATACTCTCCCCTATTAAAACAAGAAATGTAAAAATATAATTTATATTCTCCCCTATTAAAACAAGATATTTGAAGATATAATTTATATTCTCCCCTATTAAAACAAGATATTTAAAGATATAATTTATATTCTCCCCAATAAAAACATGATATTTGAAGATATAATTTATATTCTCCCCTATTAAAACAAGAAATGTAAAAATATAATTTATATTCTCTCCCTATTAAACCATGATATTTAAAGATATAATTTATATTCTCCCCTATTAAAACAAGATATTTGAAGATATCTTTTATATTCTCCCCTATTAAAACAAGATATTTAAAGATATAATTTATATTCTCCCCTATTAAAACAAGATATTTAAAGATATAATTTATATTCTCCCCTATTAAAACAAGAAATGTAAAGATATAATTTATATTCTCCCCTATTAAAGCAAGATATTTAAAGATATAATTTATATTCTCCTCTATTAAAACAAGATATTTAAAGATATAATTTATATTCTTCCCTATTAAAACAAGATATTTAAAGATATAATTTATATTCTCCCCTATTAAAGCAAAATATTTAAAGATACAATTTATATTCTCCTCTAATAAAACAAGATATTTAGAAAAATAATTTATACTCTCCCCTATTAAAACAAGATATTTAAAGATATAATTTATATTCTCCCCTATTAAAACAAGATATTTAAAGATATAATTTATATTCTCCCCTATTAAAACAAGATAATTAAAGATATAATTTATATTCTCCCCTATTAAAACAAGAAATGTAAAGATATAATTTATATTCTCATCTATTAAAACAAGATATTTAAAGATATAATTTATATTCTCCTCTATTAAAACAAGATATTTAAAGATATAATTTATATTCTCCCCTATTAAAACAAGATATTTAAAGATATAATTTATATTCTCCCCTATTAAAACAAGATAATTAAAGATATAATTTATATTCTCCCCTATTAAAACAAGATATTTAAAGATATAATTTATATTCTCCCCTATTAAAACAAGATAATTAAAGATATAATTTATATTCTCCCCTATTAAAACAAGATATTTGAAGATATAATTTATATTCTCCCCTATTAAAACAAGATATTTAAAGATATAATTTATATTCTCCCCAATTAAAACATGATATTTGAAGATATAATTTATATTCTCCCCTATTAAAACAAGATATTTAAATATATAATTTATATTCTCTCCCTATTAAAACAAGATATTTAAAGATATAATGTATATTCTCCCCTATTAAAACAAGATAATTAAAGATATAATTTATATTCTCCCCTATTAAAACAAGAAATGTAAAAATATAATTTATAGTCTCCCCTATTAAAACAAGATATTTGAAGATATCGTTTATATTCTCCCCTATTAAAACAAGATATTTAAAGATATAATTTATATTCTCCCCTATTAAAACAAGATATTTAAAGATATAATTTATATTCTCCCCTATTAAAGCAAGAAATGTAAAGATATAATTTATAGTCTCCCCTATTAAAACAACATATTTGAAGATATAATTTATATTCTCCCCTATTAAAAGAAGATATTTAAAGATATAATTTATATTCTCCCCTATTAAAACGTGATATTTAAAGATATAATTTATATTCTCCCCTATTAAAACAAGATAATTAAAGATATAATTTATATTCTCCTCTATCAATACAAGATATTTAAAGATATAATTTATATTCTCCCCTATTAAAACAAGAAATGTAAAGATATAATTTATAGTCTCCCCTATTAAAACAAGATATTTGAAGATATAATTTATATTCTCCTCTATTAAAACAAGATATTTAAAGATATAATTTATATTCTTCCCTATTAAAACATGATATTTGAAGATATAATTTATATTCTCCCCTATTAAAACAAGATATTTGAAGATATAATTGATATTCTCCTCTATTAAAACAAGATATTTAAAAATATAATTTATATTCTCCCGTATTAAAACAAGATATTTAAAGATATGATTTATATTCTCCCCTATTAAAACAAGATATTTAAAGATATAATTTATATTCTCCCCTATTAAAACAAGATATTTAAAGATATAATTTATATTCTCCCCTATTTAAACAAGATAATTAAAGATATAATTTATATTCTCCCCTATTAAAACAAGAAATGTAAAAATATAATTTATATTCTCCCCTATTAAAACAAGATATTTGAAGATATAATTTATATTCTCCCCTATTAAAACAAGATATTTAAAGATATAATTTATATTCTCCCCAATAAAAACATGATATTTGAAGATATAATTTATATTCTCCCCTATTAAAACAAGATATTTAAATATATAATTTATATTCTCTCCCTATTAAAACAAGATATTTAAAGATATAATGTATATTCTCCCCTATTAAAACAAGAAATGTAAAAATATAATTTATATTCTCCCCTATTAAACCATGATATTTAAAGATATAATTTATATTCTCCCCTATTAAAACAAGATAATTAAAGATATAATTTATATTCTCCCCTATTAAAACAAGAAATGTAAAAATATAATTTATAGTCTCCCCTATTAAAACAAGATATTTGAAGATATCGTTTATATTCTCCCCTATTAAAACAAGATATTTAAAGATATAATTTATATTCTCCCCTATTAAAACAAGATATTTAAAGATATAATTTATATTCTCCCCTATTAAAACAAGAAATGTAAAGATATAATTTATATTCTCCCCTATTAAAGCAAGATATTTAAAGATATAATTTATATTCTCCTCTATTAAAACAAGATATTTAAAGATATAATTTATATTCTCCCCTATTAAAACAAGATATTTAAAGATATAATTTATATTCTCCCCTATTAAAACATGATATTTAAAGATATAATTTATATTCTCCCCTATTAAAACAAGATAATTAAAGATATAATTTATATTCTCCCCTATTAAAACAAGATATTTAAAGATATAATTGATATTCTTCTCTATTAAAGCAAGATATTTAGAGATATAATTTATATTTTCCTCTATCAAAACAAGATATTTAAAGATATAATTTATATTCTCCCCTATTAAAACAAGAAATGTAAAGATATAATTTATAGTCTCCCCTATTAAAACAAGATATTTGAAGATATAATTTATATTCTCCTCTATTAAAACAAGATATTTAAAGATATAATTTATATTCTCCTCTATTAAAACAAGATATTTAAAGATATAAATTATATTCTCCCCTATTAAAACAAGATATTTGAAGATTTAATGTATATTCTCTCGTATTAAAACAAGATATTTAAAGATATAATTTATATTCTCCTCTATTAAAACAAGATATTTAAAGATATAATTTATATTCTTCCCTATTAAAACATGATATTTAAAGATATAATTTATATTCTCCCCTATTAAAACAAGATAATTAAAGATATAATTTATATTCTCCCCTATTAAAACAAGATATTTAAAGATATAATTGATATTCTCTCCTATTAAAACAAGATATTTAAAGATATAATTTATATTCTCTCCTATTAAAACAAGATATTTGAAGATATAATTTATATTCTCCCCTATTACAACAAGATATTTAAAGATATCATTTATATTCTCCTCTATTAAAACAAGACATTTAAAGATATAATTTATATTCTCCCCTATTGAAACAGTATATTTAAAGATATAATTTATATTCTCCCCTATTAAAGCAAGAAATGTAAAGATATAATTTATAGTCTCCCCTATTAAAACAAGATATTTGAAGATATAATTTATATTCTCCCCTATTAAAACAAGATATTTAAAGATATAATTTATATTCTTCCCTATTAAAACATGATATTTAAAGATATAATTTATATTCTCCCCTATTATAACAAGATAATTAAAGATATAATTTATATTCTCCCCTATTAAAACAAGATATTTAAAGATATAATTTATATTCTTCTCTATTAAAACAAGATATTTAAAGATATAATTTATATTCTTCTCTATTAAAACAAGAAATGTAAAGATATAATTTATATTCTCCCCTATTAAAACAAGATATTTGAAGATATAATTGATATTCTCCTCTATTAAAACAAGATATTTAAAAATATAATTTATATTCTCCCCTATTAAAACAAGATATTTAAAGATATGATTTATATTCTCCCCTATTAAAACAAGATATTTAAAGATATAATTTATATTCTCCCCTATTAAAACAAGATATTTAAAGATATAATTTATATTCTCCCCTATTAAAGCAAAATATTTAAAGATACAATTTATATTCTCCTCTAATAAAACAAGATATTTAGAAAAATAATTTATACTCTCCCCTATTAAAACAAGATATTTAAAGATATAATTTATATTCTCCCCTATTAAAACAAGATATTTAAAGATATAATTTATATTCTCCCCTATTTAAACATGATATTTAAAGATATAATTTATATTCTCCCCTATTAAAACAAGAAATGTAAAGATATAATTGATAGTCTCCCCTATTAAAACAAGATATTTGAAGATATAATTGATATTCTCCTCTATTAAAACAAGATATTTAAAAATATAATTTATATTCTCCCCTATTAAAACAAGATATTTAAAGATATGATTTATATTCTCCCCTATTAAAACAAGATATTTAAAGATATAATTTATATTCTCCCCTATTAAAGCAAAATATTTAAAGATACAATTTATATTCTCCTCTAATAAAACAAGATATTTAGAAAAATAATTTATACTCTCCCCTATTAAAACAAGAAATGTAAAAATATAATTTATATTCTCCCCTATTAAAACAAGATATTTGAAGATATAATTTATATTCTCCCCTATTAAAACAAGATATTTAAAGATATAATTTATATTCTCCCCAATAAAAACATGATATTTGAAGATATAATTTATATTCTCCCCTATTAAAACAAGAAATGTAAAAATATAATTTATATTCTCTCCCTATTAAACCATGATATTTAAAGATATAATTTATATTCTCCCCTATTAAAACAAGATATTTGAAGATATCTTTTATATTCTCCCCTATTAAAACAAGATATTTAAAGATATAATTTATATTCTCCCCTATTAAAACAAGATATTTAAAGATATAATTTATATTCTCCCCTATTAAAACAAGAAATGTAAAGATATAATTTATATTCTCCCCTATTAAAGCAAGATATTTAAAGATATAATTTATATTCTCCTCTATTAAAACAAGATATTTAAAGATATAATTTATATTCTTCCCTATTAAAACAAGATATTTAAAGATATAATTTATATTCTCCCCTATTAAAGCAAAATATTTAAAGATACAATTTATATTCTCCTCTAATAAAACAAGATATTTAGAAAAATAATTTATACTCTCCCCTATTAAAACAAGATATTTAAAGATATAATTTATATTCTCCCCTATTAAAACAAGATATTTAAAGATATAATTTATATTCTCCCCTATTAAAACAAGATAATTAAAGATATAATTTATATTCTCCCCTATTAAAACAAGAAATGTAAAGATATAATTTATATTCTCCCCTATTAAAACAAGATATTTAAAGATATAATTTATATTCTCCTCTATTAAAACAAGATATTTAAAGATATAATTTATATTCTCCCCTATTAAAACAAGATATTTAAAGATATAATTTATATTCTCCCCTATTAAAACAAGATAATTAAAGATATAATTTATATTCTCCCCTATTAAAACAAGATATTTAAAGATATAATTTATATTCTCCCCTATTAAAACAAGATAATTAAAGATATAATTTATATTCTCCCCTATTAAAACAAGATATTTGAAGATATAATTTATATTCTCCCCTATTAAAACAAGATATTTAAAGATATAATTTATATTCTCCCCAATTAAAACATGATATTTGAAGATATAATTTATATTCTCCCCTATTAAAACAAGATATTTAAATATATAATTTATATTCTCTCCCTATTAAAACAAGATATTTAAAGATATAATGTATATTCTCCCCTATTAAAACAAGATAATTAAAGATATAATTTATATTCTCCCCTATTAAAACAAGAAATGTAAAAATATAATTTATAGTCTCCCCTATTAAAACAAGATATTTGAAGATATCGTTTATATTCTCCCCTATTAAAACAAGATATTTAAAGATATAATTTATATTCTCCCCTATTAAAACAAGATATTTAAAGATATAATTTATATTCTCCCCTATTAAAGCAAGAAATGTAAAGATATAATTTATAGTCTCCCCTATTAAAACAACATATTTGAAGATATAATTTATATTCTCCCCTATTAAAAGAAGATATTTAAAGATATAATTTATATTCTCCCCTATTAAAACGTGATATTTAAAGATATAATTTATATTCTCCCCTATTAAAACAAGATAATTAAAGATATAATTTATATTCTCCTCTATCAATACAAGATATTTAAAGATATAATTTATATTCTCCCCTATTAAAACAAGAAATGTAAAGATATAATTTATAGTCTCCCCTATTAAAACAAGATATTTGAAGATATAATTTATATTCTCCTCTATTAAAACAAGATATTTAAAGATATAATTTATATTCTTCCCTATTAAAACATGATATTTGAAGATATAATTTATATTCTCCCCTATTAAAACAAGATATTTGAAGATATAATTGATATTCTCCTCTATTAAAACAAGATATTTAAAAATATAATTTATATTCTCCCGTATTAAAACAAGATATTTAAAGATATGATTTATATTCTCCCCTATTAAAACAAGATATTTAAAGATATAATTTATATTCTCCCCTATTAAAACAAGATATTTAAAGATATAATTTATATTCTCCCCTATTTAAACAAGATAATTAAAGATATAATTTATATTCTCCCCTATTAAAACAAGAAATGTAAAAATATAATTTATATTCTCCCCTATTAAAACAAGATATTTGAAGATATAATTTATATTCTCCCCTATTAAAACAAGATATTTAAAGATATAATTTATATTCTCCCCAATAAAAACATGATATTTGAAGATATAATTTATATTCTCCCCTATTAAAACAAGATATTTAAATATATAATTTATATTCTCTCCCTATTAAAACAAGATATTTAAAGATATAATGTATATTCTCCCCTATTAAAACAAGAAATGTAAAAATATAATTTATATTCTCCCCTATTAAACCATGATATTTAAAGATATAATTTATATTCTCCCCTATTAAAACAAGATAATTAAAGATATAATTTATATTCTCCCCTATTAAAACAAGAAATGTAAAAATATAATTTATAGTCTCCCCTATTAAAACAAGATATTTGAAGATATCGTTTATATTCTCCCCTATTAAAACAAGATATTTAAAGATATAATTTATATTCTCCCCTATTAAAACAAGATATTTAAAGATATAATTTATATTCTCCCCTATTAAAACAAGAAATGTAAAGATATAATTTATATTCTCCCCTATTAAAGCAAGATATTTAAAGATATAATTTATATTCTCCTCTATTAAAACAAGATATTTAAAGATATAATTTATATTCTCCCCTATTAAAACAAGATATTTAAAGATATAATTTATATTCTCCCCTATTAAAGCAAAATATTTAAAGATACAATTTATATTCTCCTCTAATAAAACAAGATATTTAGAAAAATAATTTATACTCTCCCCTATTAAAACAAGATATTTAAAGATATAATTTATATTCTCCCCTATTAAAACAAGATATTTAAAGATATAATTTATATTCTCTCCTATTAAAACAAGATAATTAAAGATATAATTTATATTCTCCCCTATTAAAACAAGAAATGTAAAGATATAATTTATATTCTCCCCTATTAAAACAAGAAATGTAAAGATATAATTTATATTCTCCTCTATTAAAACAAGATATTTAAAGATATAATTTATATTCTCCCCTATTAAAACAAGATATTTAAAGATATAATTTATATTCTCCCCTATTAAAGCAAAATATTTAAAGATACAATTTATATTCTCCTCTAATAAAACAAGATATTTAGAAAAATAATTTATACTCTCCCCTATTAAAACAAGATATTTAAAGATATAATTTATATTCTCCCCTATTAAAACAAGATATTTAAAGATATAATTTATATTCTCCCCTATTAAAACAAGATAATTAAAGATATAATTTATATTCTCCCCTATTAAAACAAGAAATGTAAAAATATAATTTATATTCTCCCCTATTAAAACAAGATATTTGAAGATATAATTTATATTCTCCCCTATTAAAACAAGATATTTAAAGATATAATTTATATTCTCCCCAATTAAAAACATGATATTTGAAGATATAATTTATATTCTCCCCTATTAAAACAAGATATTTAAAGATATAATTTATATTCTCTCCCTATTAAAACAAGATATTTAAAGATATAATGTATATTCTCCCCTATTAAAACAAGATATTTAAAGATATAATTTATATTCTCCTTTATTAAAACAAGATATTTAAAGATATAATGTATATTCTCCCCTATTAAAACAAGATAATTAAAGATATAATTTATATTCTCCTCTATTAAAACAAGAATTGTAAAAATATAATTTATATTCTCCCCTATTAAACCATGATATTTAAAGATATAATTTATATTCTCCCCTATTAAAACAAGATAATTAAAGATATAATTTATATTCTCCCCTATTAAAACAAGAAATGTAAAAATATAATTTATAGTCTCCCCTATTAAAACAAGATATTTGAAGATATCGTTTATATTCTCCCCTATTAAAACAAGATATTTAAAGATATAATTTATATTCTCCCCTATTAAAACAAGATATTTAAAGATATAATTTATATTCTCCCCTATTAAAACAAGAAATGTAAGGATATAATTTATAGTCTCCCCTATTAAAACAACATATTTGAAGATATAATTTATATTCTCCCCTATTAAAAGAAGATATTTAAAGATATAATTTATATTCTCCCCTATTAAAACATGATATTTAAAGATATAATTTATATTCTCCCCTATTAAAACAAGATAATTAAAGATATAATTTATATTCTCCCCTATTAAAACAAGATATTTAAAGATATAATTTATATTCTTCTCTATTAAAACAAGATATTTAGAGATATAATTTATATTTTCCTCTATCAATACAAGATATTTAAAGATATAATTTATATTCTCCCCTATTAAAACAAGATATTTAAAGATATAATTTATATTCTCCCCTATTAAAACAAGAAATGTAAGGATATAATTTATAGTCTCCCCTATTAAAACAACATATTTGAAGATATAATTTATATTCTCTCCTATTAAAAGAAGATATTTAAAGATACAATTTATATTCTCCCCTATTAAAACATGATATTTAAAGATATAATTTATATTCTCCCCTATTAAAACAAGATAATTAAAGATATAATTTATATTCTTCCCTATTAAAACAAGATATTTAAAGATATAATTTATATTCTCCCCTATTAAAACAAGATAATTAAAGATATAATTTATATTCTCCCCTATTAAAACAAGATATTTGAAGATATAATTTATATTCTCCCCTATTAAAACAAGATATTTAAAGATATAATTTATATTCTCCCCAATTAAAACATGATATTTGAAGATATAATTTATATTCTCCCCTATTAAAACAAGATATTTAAATATATAATTTATATTCTCTCCCTATTAAAACAAGATATTTAAAGATATAATGTATATTCTCCCCTATTAAAACAAGATAATTAAAGATATAATTTATATTCTCCCCTATTAAAACAAGAAATGTAAAAATATAATTTATAGTCTCCCCTATTAAAACAAGATATTTGAAGATATCGTTTATATTCTCCCCTATTAAAACAAGATATTTAAAGATATAATTTATATTCTCCCCTATTAAAACAAGATATTTAAAGATATAATTTATATTCTCCCCTATTAAAGCAAGAAATGTAAAGATATAATTTATAGTCTCCCCTATTAAAACAACATATTTGAAGATATAATTTATATTCTCCCCTATTAAAAGAAGATATTTAAAGATATAATTTATATTCTCCCCTATTAAAACGTGATATTTAAAGATATAATTTATATTCTCCCCTATTAAAACAAGATAATTAAAGATATAATTTATATTCTCCTCTATCAATACAAGATATTTAAAGATATAATTTATATTCTCCCCTATTAAAACAAGAAATGTAAAGATATAATTTATAGTCTCCCCTATTAAAACAAGATATTTGAAGATATAATTTATATTCTCCTCTATTAAAACAAGATATTTAAAGATATAATTTATATTCTTCCCTATTAAAACATGATATTTGAAGATATAATTTATATTCTCCCCTATTAAAACAAGATATTTGAAGATATAATTGATATTCTCCTCTATTAAAACAAGATATTTAAAAATATAATTTATATTCTCCCGTATTAAAACAAGATATTTAAAGATATGATTTATATTCTCCCCTATTAAAACAAGATATTTAAAGATATAATTTATATTCTCCCCTATTAAAACAAGATATTTAAAGATATAATTTATATTCTCCCCTATTTAAACAAGATAATTAAAGATATAATTTATATTCTCCCCTATTAAAACAAGAAATGTAAAAATATAATTTATATTCTCCCCTATTAAAACAAGATATTTGAAGATATAATTTATATTCTCCCCTATTAAAACAAGATATTTAAAGATATAATTTATATTCTCCCCAATAAAAACATGATATTTGAAGATATAATTTATATTCTCCCCTATTAAAACAAGATATTTAAATATATAATTTATATTCTCTCCCTATTAAAACAAGATATTTAAAGATATAATGTATATTCTCCCCTATTAAAACAAGAAATGTAAAAATATAATTTATATTCTCCCCTATTAAACCATGATATTTAAAGATATAATTTATATTCTCCCCTATTAAAACAAGATAATTAAAGATATAATTTATATTCTCCCCTATTAAAACAAGAAATGTAAAAATATAATTTATAGTCTCCCCTATTAAAACAAGATATTTGAAGATATCGTTTATATTCTCCCCTATTAAAACAAGATATTTAAAGATATAATTTATATTCTCCCCTATTAAAACAAGATATTTAAAGATATAATTTATATTCTCCCCTATTAAAACAAGAAATGTAAAGATATAATTTATATTCTCCCCTATTAAAGCAAGATATTTAAAGATATAATTTATATTCTCCTCTATTAAAACAAGATATTTAAAGATATAATTTATATTCTCCCCTATTAAAACAAGATATTTAAAGATATAATTTATATTCTCCCCTATTAAAGCAAAATATTTAAAGATACAATTTATATTCTCCTCTAATAAAACAAGATATTTAGAAAAATAATTTATACTCTCCCCTATTAAAACAAGATATTTAAAGATATAATTTATATTCTCCCCTATTAAAACAAGATATTTAAAGATATAATTTATATTCTCTCCTATTAAAACAAGATAATTAAAGATATAATTTATATTCTCCCCTATTAAAACAAGAAATGTAAAGATATAATTTATATTCTCCCCTATTAAAACAAGAAATGTAAAGATATAATTTATATTCTCCTCTATTAAAACAAGATATTTAAAGATATAATTTATATTCTCCCCTATTAAAACAAGATATTTAAAGATATAATTTATATTCTCCCCTATTAAAGCAAAATATTTAAAGATACAATTTATATTCTCCTCTAATAAAACAAGATATTTAGAAAAATAATTTATACTCTCCCCTATTAAAACAAGATATTTAAAGATATAATTTATATTCTCCCCTATTAAAACAAGATATTTAAAGATATAATTTATATTCTCCCCTATTAAAACAAGATAATTAAAGATATAATTTATATTCTCCCCTATTAAAACAAGAAATGTAAAAATATAATTTATATTCTCCCCTATTAAAACAAGATATTTGAAGATATAATTTATATTCTCCCCTATTAAAACAAGATATTTAAAGATATAATTTATATTCTCCCCAATTAAAAACATGATATTTGAAGATATAATTTATATTCTCCCCTATTAAAACAAGATATTTAAAGATATAATTTATATTCTCTCCCTATTAAAACAAGATATTTAAAGATATAATGTATATTCTCCCCTATTAAAACAAGATATTTAAAGATATAATTTATATTCTCCTTTATTAAAACAAGATATTTAAAGATATAATGTATATTCTCCCCTATTAAAACAAGATAATTAAAGATATAATTTATATTCTCCTCTATTAAAACAAGAATTGTAAAAATATAATTTATATTCTCCCCTATTAAACCATGATATTTAAAGATATAATTTATATTCTCCCCTATTAAAACAAGATAATTAAAGATATAATTTATATTCTCCCCTATTAAAACAAGAAATGTAAAAATATAATTTATAGTCTCCCCTATTAAAACAAGATATTTGAAGATATCGTTTATATTCTCCCCTATTAAAACAAGATATTTAAAGATATAATTTATATTCTCCCCTATTAAAACAAGATATTTAAAGATATAATTTATATTCTCCCCTATTAAAACAAGAAATGTAAGGATATAATTTATAGTCTCCCCTATTAAAACAACATATTTGAAGATATAATTTATATTCTCCCCTATTAAAAGAAGATATTTAAAGATATAATTTATATTCTCCCCTATTAAAACATGATATTTAAAGATATAATTTATATTCTCCCCTATTAAAACAAGATAATTAAAGATATAATTTATATTCTCCCCTATTAAAACAAGATATTTAAAGATATAATTTATATTCTTCTCTATTAAAACAAGATATTTAGAGATATAATTTATATTTTCCTCTATCAATACAAGATATTTAAAGATATAATTTATATTCTCCCCTATTAAAACAAGATATTTAAAGATATAATTTATATTCTCCCCTATTAAAACAAGAAATGTAAGGATATAATTTATAGTCTCCCCTATTAAAACAACATATTTGAAGATATAATTTATATTCTCTCCTATTAAAAGAAGATATTTAAAGATACAATTTATATTCTCCCCTATTAAAACATGATATTTAAAGATATAATTTATATTCTCCCCTATTAAAACAAGATAATTAAAGATATAATTTATATTCTTCCCTATTAAAACAAGATATTTAAAGATATAATTTATATTCTTCTCTATTAAAACAAGATATTTAGAGATATAATTTATATTTTCCTCTATCAATACAAGATATTTAAAGATATAATTTATATTCTCCCCTATTAAAACAAGAAATGTAAAGATATAATTTATAGTCTCCCCTATTAAAACAAGATATTTGAAGATATCATTTATATTCTCCTCTATTAAAACAAGATATTTAAAGATATAATTTATATTCTCCTCTATTAAAACAAGATATTTAAAGATATAAATTATATTCTCCCTCTATTAAAACAAGATATTTAAAGAAATAATTTATATTCTCCCCTATTAAAACAAGATATTTGAAGATTTAATGTATATTCTCTCGTATTAAAACAAGATATTTAAAGATATAATTTATATTCTCCTCTATTAAAACAAGATATTTAAAGATATAATTTATATTCTCCCCTATTAAAACATGATATTTAAAGATATAATTTATATTCTCCCCTATTAAAACAAGATAATTAAAGATATAATTTATATTCTCCCCTATTAAAACAAGATATTTAAAGATATAATTGATATTCTCTCCTATTAAAACAAGATATTTAAAGATATAATTTATATTCTCTCCTATTAAAACAAGATATTTGAAGATATAATTTATATTCTCCCCTATTACAACAAGATATTTAAAGATATCATTTATATTCTCCTCTATTAAAACAAGACATTTAAAGATATAATTTATATTCTCCCCTATTGAAACAGTATATTTAAAGATATAATTTATATTCTCCCCTATTAAAGCAAGAAATGTAAAGATATAATCTATAGTCTCCCCTATTAAAACAAGATATTTGAAGATATAATTTATATTCTCCTCTATTAAAACAAGATATTTAAAGATATAATTTATATTCTTCCCTATTAAAACATGATATTTAAAGATATAATTTATATTCTCCCCTATTATAACAAGATAATTAAAGATATAATTTATATTCTCCCCTATTAAAACAAGATATTTAAAGATATAATTTATATTCTTCTCTATTAAAACAAGATATTTAAAGATATAATTGATATTCTCCTCTATTAAAGCAAGATATTTAAAGATATAATTTATATTCTCCCCTATTAAAACAAGATATTTAAAGATATCATTTATATTCTCCCCTATTAAAACAAGAAATGTAAAGATATAATTTATAGTCTCCCCTATTAAAACAAGATATTTGAAGATATAATTTATATTCTCCTCTATTAAAACAAGATATTTAAAGATATAATTTATATTCTCCTCAATTAAAACAAGTTATTTAAAGATATAAATTATATTCTCCCTCTATTAAAACAAGATATTTAAAGATATAATTTATATTCTCCCCTATTAAAACAAGATATTTAAAGAAATAATTTATATTCTCCCCTATCAAAACAAGATATTTGAAGATTTAATGTATATTCTCTCGTATTAAAACAAGATATTTAAAGATATAATTTATATTCTCCCCAATTAAAACATGATATTTGAAGATATAATTTATATTCTCCCCTATTAAAACAAGATAATTAAAGATATAATTTATATTCTCCCCTATTAAAACAAGAAATGTAAAAATATAATTTATATTCTCCCCTATTAAACCATGATATTTAAAGATATAATTTATATTCTCCCCTATTAAAACAAGATAATTAAAGATATAATTTATATTCTCCCCTATTAAAACAAGAAATGTAAAAATATAATTTATAGTCTCCCCTATTAAAACAAGATATTTGAAGATATCGTTTATATTCTCCCCTATTAAAACAAGATATTTAAAGATATAATTTATATTCTCCCCTATTAAAACAAGATATCTAAAGATATAATTTATATTCTCCCCTATTAAAACAAGAAATGTAAAGATATAATTTATAGTCTCCCCTATTAAAACAACATATTTGAAGATATAATTTATATTCTCCCCTATTAAAAGAAGATATTTAAAGATATAATTTATATTCTCCCCTATTAAAACATGATATTTAAAGATATAATTTATATTCTCCCCTATTAAAACAAGATAATTAAAGATATAATTTATATTCTCCCCTATTAAAACAAGATATTTAAAGATATAATTTATATTCTTCTCTATTAAAACAAGATATTTAGAGATATAATTTATATTTTCCTCTATCAATACAAGATATTTAAAGATATAATTTATATTCTCCCCTATTAAAACAAGAAATGTAAAGATATAATTTATAGTCTCCCCTATTAAAACAAGATATTTGAAGATATAATTTATATTCTCCTCTATTAAAACAAGATATTTAAAGATATAATTTATATTCTCCTCTATTAAAACAAGATATTTAAAGATATAAATTATATTCTCCCTCTATTAAAACAAGATATTTAAAGAAATAATTTATATTCTCCCCTATTAAAACAAGATATTTGAAGATTTAATGTATATTCTCTCGTATTAAAACAAGATATTTAAAGATATAATTTATATTCTCCTCTATTAAAACAAGATATTTAAAGATATAATTTATATTCTCCCCTATTAAAACATGATATTTAAAGATATAATTTATATTCTCCCCTATTAAAACAAGATAATTAAAGATATAATTTATATTCTCCCCTATTAAAACAAGATATTTAAAGATATAATTGATATTCTCTCCTATTAAAACAAGATATTTAAAGATATAATTTATATTCTCTCCTATTAAAACAAGATATTTGAAGATATAATTTATATTCTCCCCTATTACAACAAGATATTTAAAGATATCATTTATATTCTCCTCTATTAAAACAAGACATTTAAAGATATAATTTATATTCTCCCCTATTGAAACAGTATATTTAAAGATATAATTTATATTCTCCCCTATTAAAGCAAGAAATGTAAAGATATAATCTATAGTCTCCCCTATTAAAACAAGATATTTGAAGATATAATTTATATTCTCCTCTATTAAAACAAGATATTTAAAGATATAATTTATATTCTTCCCTATTAAAACATGATATTTAAAGATATAATTTATATTCTCCCCTATTATAACAAGATAATTAAAGATATAATTTATATTCTCCCCTATTAAAACAAGATATTTAAAGATATAATTTATATTCTTCTCTATTAAAACAAGATATTTAAAGATATAATTGATATTCTCCTCTATTAAAGCAAGATATTTAAAGATATAATTTATATTCTCCCCTATTAAAACAAGATATTTAAAGATATCATTTATATTCTCCCCTATTAAAACAAGAAATGTAAAGATATAATTTATAGTCTCCCCTATTAAAACAAGATATTTGAAGATATAATTTATATTCTCCTCTATTAAAACAAGATATTTAAAGATATAATTTATATTCTCCTCAATTAAAACAAGTTATTTAAAGATATAAATTATATTCTCCCTCTATTAAAACAAGATATTTAAAGATATAATTTATATTCTCCCCTATTAAAACAAGATATTTAAAGAAATAATTTATATTCTCCCCTATCAAAACAAGATATTTGAAGATTTAATGTATATTCTCTCGTATTAAAACAAGATATTTAAAGATATAATTTATATTCTCCCCAATTAAAACATGATATTTGAAGATATAATTTATATTCTCCCCTATTAAAACAAGATAATTAAAGATATAATTTATATTCTCCCCTATTAAAACAAGAAATGTAAAAATATAATTTATATTCTCCCCTATTAAACCATGATATTTAAAGATATAATTTATATTCTCCCCTATTAAAACAAGATAATTAAAGATATAATTTATATTCTCCCCTATTAAAACAAGAAATGTAAAAATATAATTTATAGTCTCCCCTATTAAAACAAGATATTTGAAGATATCGTTTATATTCTCCCCTATTAAAACAAGATATTTAAAGATATAATTTATATTCTCCCCTATTAAAACAAGATATTTAAAGATATAATTTATATTCTCCCCTATTAAAACAAGAAATGTAAAGATATAATTTATAGTCTCCCATATTAAAACAACATATTTGAAGATATAATTTATATTCTCCCCTATTAAAAGAAGATATTTAAAGATATAATTTATATTCTCCCCTATTAAAACATGATATTTAAAGATATAATTTATATTCTCCCCTATTAAAACAAGATAATTAAAGATATAATTTATATTCTCCCCTATTAAAACAAGATATTTAAAGATATAATTTATATTCTTCTCTATTAAAACAAGATATTTAGAGATATAATTTATATTTTCCTCTATCAATACAAGATATTTAAAGATATAATTTATATTCTCCCCTATTAAAACAAGATATTTAAAGATATAATTTATATTCTCCCCTATTAAAACAAGAAATGTAAGGATATAATTTATAGTCTCCCCTATTAAAACAACATATTTGAAGATATAATTTATATTCTCTCCTATTAAAAGAAGATATTTAAAGATATAATTTATATTCTCCCCTATTAAAACATGATATTTAAAGATATAATTTATATTCTCCCCTATTAAAACAAGATAATTAAAGATATAATTTATATTCTCCCCTATTAAAACAAGATATTTAAAGATATAATTTATATTCTTCTCTATTAAAACAAGATATTTAGAGATATAATTTATATTTTCCTCTATCAATACAAGATATTTAAAGATATAATTTATATTCTCCCCTATTAAAACAAGAAATGTAAAGATATAATTTATAGTCTCCCCTATTAAAACAAGATATTTGAAGATATAATTTATATTCTCCTCTATTAAAACAAGATATTTAAAGATATAATTTATATTCTCCTCTATTAAAACAAGATATTTAAAGATATAAATTATATTCTCCCTCTATTAAAACAAGATATTTAAAGAAATAATTTATATTCTCCCCTATTAAAACAAGATATTTGAAGATTTAATGTATATTCTCTCGTATTAAAACAAGATATTTAAAGATATAATTTATATTCTCCTCTATTAAAACAAGATATTTAAAGATATAATTTATATTCTCCCCTATTAAAACATGATATTTAAAGATATAATTTATATTCTCCCCTATTAAAACAAGATAATTAAAGATATAATTTATATTCTCCCCTATTAAAACAGATATTTAAAGATATAATTGATATTCTCTCCTATTAAAACAAGATATTTAAAGATATAATTTATATTCTCTCCTATTAAAACAAGATATTTGAAGATATAATTTATATTCTCCCCTATTACAACAAGATATTTAAAGATATCATTTATATTCTCCTCTATTAAAACAAGACATTTAAAGATATAATTTATATTCTCCCCTATTGAAACAGTATATTTAAAGATATAATTTATATTCTCCCCTATTAAAGCAAGAAATGTAAAGATATAATCTATAGTCTCCCCTATTAAAACAAGATATTTGAAGATATAATTTATATTCTCCCCTATTAAAACAAGATATTTAAAGATATAATTTATATTCTTCCCTATTAAAACATGATATTTAAAGATATAATTTATATTCTCCCCTATTATAACAAGATAATTAAAGATATAATTTATATTCTCCCCTATTAAAACAAGATATTTAAAGATATAATTTATATTCTTCTCTATTAAAACAAGATATTTAAAGATATAATTGATATTCTCCTCTATTAAAGCAAGATATTTAAAGATATAATTTATATTCTCCCCTATTAAAACAAGATATTTAAAGATATCATTTATATTCTCCCCTATTAAAACAAGAAATGTAAAGATATAATTTATAGTCTCCCCTATTAAAACAAGATATTTGAAGATATAATTTATATTCTCCTCTATTAAAACAAGATATTTAAAGATATAATTTATATTCTCCTCTATTAAAACAAGTTATTTAAAGATATAAATTATATTCTCCCTCTATTAAAACAAGATATTTAAAGATATAATTTATATTCTCCCCTATTAAAACAAGATATTTAAAGAAATAATTTATATTCTCCCCTATCAAAACAAGATATTTGAAGATTTAATGTATATTCTCTCGTATTAAAACAAGATATTTAAAGATATAATTTATATTCTCCCCAATTAAAACATGATATTTGAAGATATAATTTATATTCTCCCCTATTAAAACAAGATAATTAAAGATATAATTTATATTCTCCCCTATTAAAACAAGAAATGTAAAAATATAATTTATATTCTCCCCTATTAAACCATGATATTTAAAGATATAATTTATATTCTCCCCTATTAAAACAAGATAATTAAAGATATAATTTATATTCTCCCCTATTAAAACAAGAAATGTAAAAATATAATTTATAGTCTCCCCTATTAAAACAAGATATTTGAAGATATCGTTTATATTCTCCCCTATTAAAACAAGATATTTAAAGATATAATTTATATTCTCCCCTATTAAAACAAGATATTTAAAGATATAATTTATATTCTCCCCTATTAAAACAAGAAATGTAAAGATATAATTTATAGTCTCCCCTATTAAAACAACATATTTGAAGATATAATTTATATTCTCCCCTATTAAAAGAAGATATTTAAAGATATAATTTATATTCTCCCCTATTAAAACATGATATTTAAAGATATAATTTATATTCTCCCCTATTAAAACAAGATAATTAAAGATATAATTTATATTCTCCCCTATTAAAACAAGATATTTAAAGATATAATTTATATTCTTCTCTATTAAAACAAGATATTTAGAGATATAATTTATATTTTCCTCTATCAAAACAAGATATTTAAAGATATATTTTATATTCTCCCCTATTAAAACAAGAAATGTAAAGATATAATTTATAGTCTCCCCTATTAAAACAAGATATTTGAAGATATAATTTATATTCTCCTCTATTAAAACAAGATATTTAAAGATATAATTTATATTCTCCTCTATTAAAACAAGATATTTAAAGATATAAATTATATTCTCCCCTATTAAAACAAGATATTTGAAGATTTAATGTATATTCTCTCGTATTAAAACAAGATATTTAAAGATATAATTTATATTCTCCTCTATTAAAACAAGATATTTAAAGATATAATTTATATTCTCCCCTATTAAAACATGATATTAAAAGATATAATTTATATTCTCCCCTATTAAAACAAGATAATTAAAGATATAATTTATATTCTCCCCTATTAAAACAAGATATTTAAAGATATAATTGATATTCTCTCCTATTAAAACAAGATATTTAAAGATATAATTTATATTCTCTCCTATTAAAACAAGATATTTGAAGATATAATTTATATTCTCCCCTATTACAACAAGATATTTAAAGATATCATTTATATTCTCCTCTATTAAAACAAGATATTTAAAGATATAATTTATATTCTCCCCTATTATAACAAGATAATTAAAGATATAATTTATATTCTCCCCTATTAAAACAAGATATTTAAAGATATAATTTATATTCTCCCCTATTAAAACAAGAAATGTAAAGATATAATTTATAGTCTCCCCTATTAAAACAAGATATTTGAAGATATAATTTATATTCTCCTCTATTAAAACAAGATATTTAAAGATATAACTTATATTCTCCTCTATTAAAACAAGTTATTTAAAGATATAAATTATATTCTCCCTCTATTAAAACAAGATATTTAAAGATATAATTTATATTCTCCCTATTAAAACAAGATATTTAAAGAAATAATTTATATTCTCCCCTATCAAAACAAGATATTTGAAGATTTAATGTATATTCTCTCGTATTAAAACAAGATATTTAAAGATATAATTTATATTCTCCCCAATTAAAACATGATATTTGAAGATATAATTTATATTCTCCCCTATTAAAACAAGATATTTAAATATATAATTTATATTCTCTCCCTATTAAAACAAGATATTTAAAGATATAATGTATATTCTCCCCTATTAAAACAAGATATTTAAAGATATAATTTATATTCTCCTTTATTAAAACAAGATATTTAAAGATATAATTTATATTCTCCCCTATTAAAACAAGATAATTAAAGATATAATTTATATTCTCCCCTATTAAAACAAGAAATGTAAAAATATAATTTATATTCTCCCCTATTAAACCATGATATTTAAAGATATAATTTATATTCTCCCCTATTAAAACAAGATAATTAAAGATATAATTTATATTCTCCCCTATTAAAACAAGAAATGTAAAAATATAATTTATAGTCTCCCCTATTAAAACAAGATATTTGAAGATATCGTTTATATTCTCCCCTATTAAAACAAGATATTTAAAGATATAATTTATATTCTCCCCTATTAAAACAAGATATTTAAAGATATAATTTATATTCTCCCCTATTAAAACAAGAAATGTAAAGATATAATTTATAGTCTCCCCTATTAAAACAACATATTTGAAGATATAATTTATATTCTCCCCTATTAAAAGAAGATATTTAAAGATATAATTTATATTCTCCCCTATTAAAACATGATATTTAAAGATATAATTTATATTCTCCCCTATTAAAACAAGATAATTAAAGATATAATTTATATTCTCCCCTATTAAAACAAGATATTTAAAGATATAATTTATATTCTTCTCTATTAAAGCAAGATATTTAGAGATATAATTTATATTTTCCTCTATCAAAACAAGATATTTAAAGATATAATTTATATTCTCCCCTATTAAAACATGATATTTGAAGATATAATTTATATTCTCCCCTATTAAAACAAGATATTTAAATATATAATTTATATTCTCTCCCTATTAAAACAAGATATTTAAAGATATAATGTATATTCTCCCCTATTAAAACAAGATATTTAAAGATATAATTTATATTCTCCTTTATTAAAACAAGATATTTAAAGATATAATTTATATTCTCCCCTATTAAAACAAGATAATTAAAGATATAATTTATATTCTCCCCTATTAAAACAAGAAATGTAAAAATATAATTTATATTCTCCCCTATTAAACCATGATATTTAAAGATATAATTTATATTCTCCCCTATTAAAACAAGATAATTAAAGATATAATTTATATTCTCCCCTATTAAAACAAGAAATGTAAAAATATAATTTATAGTCTCCCCTATTAAAACAAGATATTTGAAGATATCGTTTATATTCTCCCCTATTAAAACAAGATATTTAAAGATATAATTTATATTCTCCCCTATTAAAACAAGATATTTAAAGATATAATTTATATTCTCCCCTATTAAAACAAGAAATGTAAAGATATAATTTATAGTCTCCCCTATTAAAACAACATATTTGAAGATATAATTTATATTCTCCCCTATTAAAAGAAGATATTTAAAGATGTAATTTATATTCTCCCCTATTAAAACATGATATTTAAAGATATAATTTATATTCTCCCCTATTAAAACAAGATAATTAAAGATATAATTTATATTCTCCCCTATTAAAACAAGATATTTAAAGATATAATTTATATTCTTCTCTATTAAAGCAAGATATTTAGAGATATAATTTATATTTTCCTCTATCAAAACAAGATATTTAAAGATATAATTTATATTCTCCCCTATTAAAGCAAGAAATGTAAAGATATAATTTATAGTCTCCCGTATTAAAACAAGATATTTGAAGATATAATTTATATTCTCCCCTATTAAAACAAGATAATTAAAGATATAATTTATATTCTCCCCTATTAAAACAAGATATTTAAAGATATAATTTATATTCTCCCCTATTAAAACAAGAAATGTAAAGATATAATTTATAGTCTCCCCTATTAAAACAAGATATTTGAAGATATAATTTATATTCTCCTCTATTAAAACAAGATATTTAAAGATATAACTTATATTCTCCTCTATTAAAACAAGTTATTTAAAGATATAAATTATATTCTCCCTCTATTAAAACAAGATATTTAAAGATATAATTTATATTCTCCCCTATTAAAACAAGATATTTAAAGAAATAATTTATATTCTCCCCTATCAAAACAAGATATTTGAAGATTTAATGTATATTCTCTCGTATTAAAACAAGATATTTAAAGATATAATTTATATTCTCCCCTATTAAAACAAGATATTTAAATATATAATTTATATTCTCTCCCTATTAAAACAAGATATTTAAAGATATAATGTATATTCTCCCCTATTAAAACAAGATATTTAAAGATATAATTTATATTCTCCTTTATTAAAACAAGATATTTAAAGATATAATTTATATTCTCCCCTATTAAAACAAGATAATTAAAGATATAATTTATATTCTCCCCTATTAAAACAAGAAATGTAAAAATATAATTTATATTCTCCCCTATTAAACCATGATATTTAAAGATATAATTTATATTCTCCCCTATTAAAACAAGATAATTAAAGATATAATTTATATTCTCCCCTATTAAAACAAGAAATGTAAAAATATAATTTATAGTCTCCCCTATTAAAACAAGATATTTGAAGATATCGTTTATATTCTCCCCTATTAAAACAAGATATTTAAAGATATAATTTATATTCTCCCCTATTAAAACAAGATATTTAAAGATATAATTTATATTCTCCCCTATTAAAACAAGAAATGTAAAGATATAATTTATAGTCTCCCCTATTAAAACAACATATTTGAAGATATAATTTATATTCTCCCCTATTAAAAGAAGATATTTAAAGATATAATTTATATTCTCCCCTATTAAAACATGATATTTAAAGATATAATTTATATTCTCCCCTATTAAAACAAGATAATTAAAGATATAATTTATATTCTCCCCTATTAAAACAAGATATTTAAAGATATAATTTATATTCTTCTCTATTAAAGCAAGATATTTAGAGATATAATTTATATTTTCCTCTATCAAAACAAGATATTTAAAGATATAATTTATATTCTCCCCTATTAAAGCAAGAAATGTAAAGATATAATTTATAGTCTCCCGTATTAAAACAAGATATTTGAAGATATAATTTATATTCTCCCCTATTAAAACAAGATATTTAAAGATATAATTTATATTCTTCCCTATTAAAACATGATATTTAAAGATATAATTTATATTCTCCCCTATTATAACAAGATAATTAAAGATATAATTTATATTCTCCCCTATTAAAACAAGATATTTAAAGATATAATTTATATTCTCCCCTATTAAAACAAGAAATGTAAAGATATAATTTATAGTCTCCCCTATTAAAACAAGATATTTGAAGATATAATTTATATTCTCCTCTATTAAAACAAGATATTTAAAGATATAACTTATATTCTCCTCTATTAAAACAAGTTATTTAAAGATATAAATTATATTCTCCCTCTATTAAAACAAGATATTTAAAGATATAATTTATATTCTCCCCTATTAAAACAAGATATTTAAAGAAATAATTTATATTCTCCCCTATCAAAACAAGATATTTGAAGATTTAATGTATATTCTCTCGTATTAAAACAAGATATTTAAAGATATAATTTATATTCTCCCCAATTAAAACATGATATTTGAAGATATAATTTATATTCTCCCCTATTAAAACAAGATATTTAAATATATAATTTATATTCTCTCCCTATTAAAACAAGATATTTAAAGATATAATGTATATTCTCCCCTATTAAAACAAGATATTTAAAGATATAATTTATATTCTCCTTTATTAAAACAAGATATTTAAAGATATAATTTATATTCTCCCCTATTAAAACAAGATAATTAAAGATATAATTTATATTCTCCCCTATTAAAACAAGAAATGTAAAAATATAATTTATATTCTCCCCTATTAAACCATGATATTTAAAGATATAATTTATATTCTCCCCTATTAAAACAAGATAATTAAAGATATAATTTATATTCTCCCCTATTAAAACAAGAAATGTAAAAATATAATTTATAGTCTCCCCTATTAAAACAAGATATTTGAAGATATCGTTTATATTCTCCCCTATTAAAACAAGATATTTAAAGATATAATTTATATTCTCCCCTATTAAAACAAGATATTTAAAGATATAATTTATATTCTCCCCTATTAAAACAAGAAATGTAAAGATATAATTTATAGTCTCCCCTATTAAAACAACATATTTGAAGATATAATTTATATTCTCCCCTATTAAAAGAAGATATTTAAAGATATAATTTATATTCTCCCCTATTAAAACAAGATATTTAAAGATATAATTTATATTCTTCTCTATTAAAGCAAGATATTTAGAGATATAATTTATATTTTCCTCTATCAAAACAAGATATTTAAAGATATAATTTATATTCTCCCCTATTAAAGCAAGAAATGTAAAGATATAATTTATAGTCTCCCGTATTAAAACAAGATATTTGAAGATATAATTTATAGTCTCCCCTATTAAAACAAGATATTTAAAGATATAATTTATATTCTCCCCTATTAAAACAAGAAATGTAAAGATATAATTTATAGTCTCCCCTATTAAAACAAGATATTTGAAGATATAATTTATATTCTCCTCTATTAAAACAAGATATTTAAAGATATAACTTATATTCTCCTCTATTAAAACAAGTTATTTAAAGATATAAATTATATTCTCCCTCTATTAAAACAAGATATTTAAAGATATAATTTATATTCTCCCCTATTAAAACAAGATATTTAAAGAAATAATTTATATTCTCCCCTATTAAAACAAGATATTTGAAGATTTAATGTATATTCTCTCGTATTAAAACAAGATATTTAAAGATATAATTTATATTCTCCTCTATTAAAACAAGATATTTAAAGATATAATTTATATTCTCCCCTATTAAAACATGATATTTAAAGATATAATTTATATTCTCCCCTATTAAAACAAGATATTTAAAGATATAATTTATATTCTCCCCTATTAAAACAAGATAATTAAAGATATAATTTATATTCTCCCCTATTAAAACAAGAAATGTAAAAATATAATTTATATTCTCCCCTATTAAAACAAGATAATTAAAGATATAATTTATATTCTCCCCTATTAAAACAAGATATTTAAAGATATAATTGATATTCTTCTCTATTAAAGCAAGATATTTAGAGATATAATTTATATTTTCCTCTATCAAAACAAGATATTTAAAGATATAATTTATATTCTCCCTTATTAAAACAAGAAATGTAAAGATATAATTTATAGTCTCCCCTATTAAAACAAGATATTTGAAGATATAATTTATATTCTCCTCTATTAAAACAAGATATTTAAAGATATAATTTATATTCTCCTCTATTAAAACAAGATATTTAAAGATATAAATTATATTCTCCCCTATTAAAACAAGATATTTGAAGATTTAATGTATATTCTCTCGTATTAAAACAAGATATTTAAAGATATAATTTATATTCTCCTCTATTAAAACAAGATATTTAAAGATATAATTTATATTCTCCCCTATTAAAACTTGATATTTAAAGATATAATTTATATTCTCCCCTATTAAAACAAGATATTTGAAGATATAATTTATATTCTCCCCTATTAAAACAAGATATTTAAAGATATAATTTATATTCTTCCCTATTAAAACATGATATTTAAAGATATAATTTATATTCTCCCCTATTATAACAAGATAATTAAAGATATAATTTATATTCTCCCCTATTAAAACAAGATATTTAAAGATATAATTTATATTCTTCTCTATTAAAACAAGATATTTAAAGATATAATTTATATTCTCCTCTATTAAAGCAAGATATTTAAAGATATAATTTATATTCTCCCCTATTAAAACAAGATATTTAAAGATATAATTTATATTCTCCCCTATTAAAACAAGAAATGTAAAGATATAATTTATAGTCTCCCCTATTAAAACAAGATATTTGAAGATATAATTTATATTCTCCTCTATTAAAACAAGATATTTAAAGATATAATTTATATTCTCCTCTATTAAAACAAGTTATTTAAAGATATAAATTATATTCTCCCTCTATTAAAACAAGATATTTAAAGATATAATTTATATTCTCCCCTATTAAAACAAGATATTTAAAGAAATAATTTATATTCTCCCCTATCAAAACAAGATATTTGAAGATTTAATGTATATTCTCTCGTATTAAAACAAGATATTTAAAGATATAATTTATATTCTCCCCAATTAAAACATGATATTTGAAGATATAATTTATATTCTCCCCTATTAAAACAAGATATTTAAATATATAATTTATATTCTCTCCCTATTAAAACAAGATATTTAAAGATATAATGTATATTCTCCCCTATTAAAACAAGATATTTAAAGATATAATTTATATTCTCCTTTATTAAAACAAGATATTTAAAGATATAATTTATATTCTCCCCTATTAAAACAAGATAATTAAAGATATAATTTATATTCTCCCCTATTAAAACAAGAAATGTAAAAATATAATTTATAGTCTCCCCTATTAAAACAAGATATTTGAAGATATCGTTTATATTCTCCCCTATTAAAACAAGATATTTAAAGATATAATTTATATTCTCCCCTATTAAAACAAGATATTTAAAGATATAATTTATATTCTCCCCTATTAAAACAAGAAATGTAAAGATATAATTTATAGTCTCCCCTATTAAAACAAGATATTTGAAGATATAATTTATATTCTCCTCTATTAAAACAAGATATTTAAAGATATAACTTATATTCTCCTCTATTAAAACAAGTTATTTAAAGATATAAATTATATTCTCCCTCTATTAAAACAAGATATTTAAAGATATAATTTATATTCTCCCCTATTAAAACAAGATATTTAAAGAAATAATTTATATTCTCCCCTATCAAAACAAGATATTTGAAGATTTAATGTATATTCTCTCGTATTAAAACAAGATATTTAAAGATATAATTTATATTCTCCCCAATTAAAACATGATATTTGAAGAAATAATTTATATTCTCCCCTATTAAAACAAGATATTTAAATATATAATTTATATTCTCTCCCTATTAAAACAAGATATTTAAAGATATAATGTATATTCTCCCCTATTAAAATAAGATATTTAAAGATATAATTTATATTCTCCTTTATTAAAACAAGATATTTAAAGATATAATTTATATTCTCCCCTGTTAAAACAAGAAATGTAAAAATATAATTTATATTCTCCCCTATTAAACCATGATATTTAAAGATATAATTTATATTCTCCCCTATTAAAACAAGATAATTAAAGATATAATTTATATTCTCCCCTATTAAAACAAGAAATGTAAAAATATAATTTATAGTCTCCCCTATTAAAACAAGATATTTGAAGATATCGTTTATATTCTCCCCTATTAAAACAAGATATTTAAAGATATAATTTATATTCTCCCCTATTAAAACAAGATATTTAAAGATATAATTTATATTCTCCCCTATTAAAACAAGAAATGTAAAGATATAATTTATAGTCTCCCCTATTAAAACAACATATTTGAAGATATAATTTATATTCTCCCCTATTAAAAGAAGATATTTAAAGATATAATTTATATTCTCCCCTATTAAAACATGATATTTAAAGATATAATTTATATTCTCCCCTATTAAAACAAGATAATTAAAGATATAATTTATATTCTCCCCTATTAAAACAAGATATTTAAAGATATAATTTATATTCTTCTCTATTAAAGCAAGATATTTAGAGATATAATTTATATTTTCCTCTATCAAAACAAGATATTTAAAGATATAAATTATATTCTCCCCTATTAAAGCAAGAAATGTAAAGATATAATTTATAGTCTCCCGTATTAAAACAAGATATTTGAAGATATAATTTATATTCTCCCCTATTAAAACAAGATATTTAAAGATATAATTTATATTCTTCCCTATTAAAACATGATATTTAAAGATATAATTTATATTCTCCCCTATTATAACAAGATAATTAAAGATATAATTTATATTCTCCCCTATTAAAACAAGATATTTAAAGATATAATTTATATTCTCCCCTATTAAAACAAGAAATGTAAAGATATAATTTATAGTCTCCCCTATTAAAACAAGATATTTGAAGATATAATTTATATTCTCCTCTATTAAAACAAGATATTTAAAGATATAACTTATATTCTCCTCTATTAAAACAAGTTATTTAAATATATAAATTATATTCTCCCTCTATTAAAACAAGATATTTAAAGATATAATTTATATTCTCCCCTATTAAAACAAGATATTTAAAGAAATAATTTATATTCTCCCCTATCAAAACAAGATATTTGAAGATTTAATGTATATTCTCTCGTATTAAAACAAGATATTTAAAGATATAATTTATATTCTCCCCAATTAAAACATGATATTTGAAGATATAATTTATATTCTCCCCTATTAAAACAAGATATTTAAATATATAATTTATATTCTCTCCCTATTAAAACAAGATATTTAAAGATATAATGTATATTCTCCCCTATTAAAACAAGATATTTAAAGATATAATTTATATTCTCCTTTATTAAAACAAGATATTTAAAGATATAATTTATATTCTCCCCTATTAAAACAAGATAATTAAAGATATAATTTATATTCTCCCCTATTAAAACAAGAAATGTAAAAATATAATTTATATTCTCCCCTATTAAACCATGATATTTAAAGATATAATTTATATTCTCCCCTATTAAAACAAGATAATTAAAGATATAATTTATATTCTCCCCTATTAAAACAAGAAATGTAAAAATATAATTTATAGTCTCCCCTATTAAAACAAGATATTTGAAGATATCGTTTATATTCTCCCCTATTAAAACAAGATATTTAAAGATATAATTTATATTCTCCCCTATTAAAACAAGATATTTAAAGATATAATTTATATTCTCCCCTATTAAAACAAGAAATGTAAAGATATAATTTATAGTCTCCCCTATTAAAACAACATATTTGAAGATATAATTTATATTCTCCCCTATTAAAAGAAGATATTTAAAGATATAATTTATATTCTCCCCTATTAAAACATGATATTTAAAGATATAATTTATATTCTCCCCTATTAAAACAAGATAATTAAAGATATAATTTATATTCTCCCCTATTAAAACAAGATATTTAAAGATATAATTTATATTCTTCTCTATTAAAGCAAGATATTTAGAGATATAATTTATATTTTCCTCTATCAAAACAAGATATTTAAAGATATAATTTATATTCTCCCCTATTAAAACAAGAAATGTAAAGATATAATTTATAGTCTCCCCTATTAAAACAAGATATTTGAAGATATAATTTATATTCTCCTCTATTAAAACAAGATATTTAAAGATATAATTTATATTCTCCTCTATTAAAACAAGATATTTAAAGATATAAATTATATTCTCCCCTATTAAAACAAGATATTTGAAGATTTAATGTATATTCTCTCGTATTAAAACAAGATATTTAAAGATATAATTTATATTCTCCTCTATTAAAACAAGATATTTAAAGATATAATTTATATTCTCCCCTATTAAAACATGATATTTAAAGATATAATTTATATTCTCCCCTATTAAAACAAGATAATTAAAGATATAATTTATATTCTCCCCTATTAAAACAAGATATTTAAAGATATAATTGATATTCTCTCCTATTAAAACAAGATATTTAAAGATATAATTTATATTCTCTCCTATTAAAACAAGATATTTGAAGATATAATTTATATTCTCCCCTATTACAACAAGATATTTAAAGATATCATTTATATTCTCCTCTATTAAAACAAGACATTTAAAGATATAATTTATATTCTCCCCTATTAAAACAAGATATTTGAAGATATAATTTATATTCTCCCCTATTAAAACAAGATATTTAAAGATATAATTTATATTCTTCCCTATTAAAACATGATATTTAAAGATATAATTTATATTCTCCCCTATTATAACAAGATAATTAAAGATATAATTTATATTCTCCCCTATTAAAACAAGATATTTAAAGATATAATTTATATTCTTCTCTATTAAAACAAGATATTTAAAGATATAATTTATATTCTCCTCTATTAAAGCAAGATATTTAAAGATATAATTTATATTCTCCCCAATTAAAACAAGATATTTAAAGATATAATTTATATTCTCCCCTATTAAAACAAGAAATGTAAAGATATAATTTATAGTCTCCCCTATTAAAACAAGACATTTGAAGATATAATTTATATTCTCCTCTATTAAAACAAGATATTTAAAGATATAATTTATATTCTCCCCAATTAAAACATGATATTTGAAGATATAATTTATATTCTCCCCTATTAAAACAAGATATTTAAATATATAATTTATATTCTCTCCCTATTAAAACAAGATATTTAAAGATATAATGTATATTCTCCCCTATTAAAACAAGATATTTAAAGATATAATTTATATTCTCCTTTATTAAAACAAGATATTTAAAGATATAATTTATATTCTCCCCTATTAAAACAAGATAATTAAAGATATAATTTATATTCTCCCCTATTAAAACAAGAAATGTAAAAATATAATTTATATTCTCCCCTATTAAACCATGATATTTAAAGATATAATTTATATTCTCCCCTATTAAAACAAGATAATTAAAGATATAATTTATATTCTCCCCTATTAAAACAAGAAATGTAAAAATATAATTTATAGTCTCCCCTATTAAAACAAGATATTTGAAGATATCGTTTATATTCTCCCCTATTAAAACAAGATATTTAAAGATATAATTTATATTCTCCCCTATTAAAACAAGAAATTTAAAGATATAATTTATATTCTCCCCTATTAAAACAAGAAATGTAAAGATATAATTTATAGTCTCCCCTATTAAAACAACATATTTGAAGATATAATTTATATTCTCCCCTATTAAAAGAAGATATTTAAAGATATAATTTATATTCTCCCCTATTAAAACATGATATTTAAAGATATAATTTATATTCTCCCCTATTAAAACAAGATAATTAAAGATATAATTTATATTCTCCCCTATTAAAACAAGATATTTAAAGATATAATTTATATTCTTCTCTATTAAAGCAAGATATTTAGAGATATAATTTATATTTTCCTCTATCAAAACAAGATATTTAAAGATATAATTTATATTCTCCCCTATTAAAGCAAGAAATGTAAAGATATAATTTATAGTCTCCCGTATTAAAACAAGATATTTGAAGATATAATTTATATTCTCCCCTATTAAAACAAGATATTTAAAGATATAATTTATATTCTTCCCTATTAAAACATGATATTTAAAGATATAATTTATATTCTCCCCTATTATAACAAGATAATTAAAGATATAATTTATATTCTCCCCTATTAAAACAAGATATTTAAAGATATAATTTATATTCTCCCCTATTAAAACAAGAAATGTAAAGATATAATTGATAGTCTCCCCTATTAAAACAAGATATTTGAAGATATAATTTATATTCTCCTCTATTAAAACAAGATATTTAAAGATATAACTTATATTCTCCTCTATTAAAACAAGTTATTTAAAGATATAAATTATATTCTCCCTCTATTAAAACAAGATATTTAAAGATATAATTTATATTCTCCCCTATTAAAACAAGATATTTAAAGAAATAATTTATATTCTCCCCTATCAAAACAAGATATTTGAAGATTTAATGTATATTCTCTCGTATTAAAACAAGATATTTAAAGATATAATTTATATTCTCCCCAATTAAAACATGATATTTGAAGATATAATTTATATTCTCCCCTATTAAAACAAGATATTTAAATATATAATTTATATTCTCTCCCTATTAAAACAAGATATTTAAAGATATAATGTATATTCTCCCCTATTAAAACAAGATATTTAAAGATATAATTTATATTCTCCTTTATTAAAACAAGATATTTAAAGATATAATTTATATTCTCCCCTATTAAAACAAGATAATTAAAGATATAATTTATATTCTCCCCTATTAAAACAAGAAATGTAAAAATATAATTTATATTCTCCCCTATTAAACCATGATATTTAAAGATATAATTTATATTCTCCCCTATTAAAACAAGATAATTAAAGATATAATTTATATTCTCCCCTATTAAAACAAGAAATGTAAAAATATAATTTATAGTCTCCCCTATTAAAACAAGATATTTGAAGATATCGTTTATATTCTCCCCTATTAAAACAAGATATTTAAAGATATAATTTATATTCTCCCCTATTAAAACAAGATATTTAAAGATATAATTTATATTCTCCCCTATTAAAACAAGAAATGTAAAGATATAATTTATAGTCTCCCCTATTAAAACAACATATTTGAAGATATAATTTATATTCTCCCCTATTAAAAGAAGATATTTAAAGATATAATTTATATTCTCCCCTATTAAAACATGATATTTAAAGATATAATTTATATTCTCCCCTATTAAAACAAGATAATTAAAGATATAATTTATATTCTCCCCTATTAAAACAAGATATTTAAAGATATAATTTATATTCTTCTCTATTAAAGCAAGATATTTAGAGATATAATTTATATTTTCCTCTATCAAAACAAGATATTTAAAGATATAATTTATATTCTCCCCTATTAAAACAAGAAATGTAAAGATATAATTTATAGTCTCCCCTATTAAAACAAGATATTTGAAGATATAATTTATATTCTCCTCTATTAAAACAAGATATTTAAAGATATAAATTATATTCTCCCCTATTAAAACAAGATATTTGAAGATTTAATGTATATTCTCTCGTATTAAAACAAGATATTTAAAGATATAATTTATATTCTCCTCTATTAAAACAAGATATTTAAAGATATAATTTATATTCTCCCCTATTAAAACATGATATTTAAAGATATAATTTATATTCTCCCCTATTAAAACAAGATAATTAAAGATATAATTTATATTCTCCCCTATTAAAACAAGATATTTAAAGATATAATTGATATTCTCTCCTATTAAAACAAGATATTTAAAGATATAATTTATATTCTCTCCTATTAAAACAAGATATTTGAAGATATAATTTATATTCTCCCCTATTACAACAAGATATTTAAAGATATCATTTATATTCTCCTCTATTAAAACAAGACATTTAAAGATATAATTTATATTCTCCCCTATTAAAACAAGATATTTGAAGATATAATTTATATTCTCCCCTATTAAAACAAGATATTTAAAGATATAATTTATATTCTTCCCTATTAAAACATGATATTTAAAGATATAATTTATATTCTCCCCTATTATAACAAGATAATTAAAGATATAATTTATATTCTCCCCTATTAAAACAAGATATTTAAAGATATAATTTATATTCTTCTCTATTAAAACAAGATATTTAAAGATATAATTTATATTCTCCTCTATTAAAGCAAGATATTTAAAGATATAATTTATATTCTCCCCAATTAAAACAAGATATTTAAAGATATAATTTATATTCTCCCCTATTAAAACAAGAAATGTAAAGATATAATTTATAGTCTCCCCTATTAAAACAAGACATTTGAAGATATAATTTATATTCTCCTCTATTAAAACAAGATATTTAAAGATATAATTTATATTCTCCTCTATTAAAACAAGTTATTTAAAGATATAAATTATATTCTCCCTCTATTAAAACAAGATATTTAAAGATATAATTTATATTCTCCCCTATTAAAACAAGATATTTAAAGAAATAATTTATATTCTCCCCTATCAAAACAAGATATTTGAAGATTTAATGTATATTCTCTCGTATTAAAACAAGATATTTAAAGATATAATTTATATTCTCCCCAATTAAAACATGATATTTGAAGATATAATTTATATTCTCCCCTATTAAAACAAGATATTTAAATATATAATTTATATTCTCTCCCTATTAAAACAAGATATTTAAAGATATAATGTATATTCTCCCCTATTAAAACAAGATATTTAAAGATATAATTTATATTCTCCTTTATTAAAACAAGATATTTAAAGATATAATTTATATTCTCCCCTATTAAAACAAGAAATGTAAAAATATAATTTATAGTCTCCCCTATTAAAACAAGATAATTAAAGATATAATTTATATTCTCCCCTATTAAAACAAGAAATGTAAAAATATAATTTATATTCTCCCCTATTAAACCATGATATTTAAAGATATAATTTATATTCTCCCCTATTAAAACAAGATAATTAAAGATATAATTTATATTCTCCCCTATTAAAACAAGAAATGTAAAAATATAATTTATAGTCTCCCCTATTAAAACAAGATATTTGAAGATATCGTTTATATTCTCCCCTATTAAAACAAGATATTTAAAGATATAATTTATATTCTCCCCTATTAAAACAAGATATTTAAAGATATAATTTATATTCTCCCCTATTAAAACAAGAAATGTAAAGATATAATTTATAGTCTCCCCTATTAAAACAACATATTTGAAGATATAATTTATATTCTCCCCTATTAAAAGAAGATATTTAAAGATATAATTTATATTCTCCCCTATTAAAACATGATATTTAAAGATATAATTTATATTCTCCCCTATTAAAACAAGATAATTAAAGATATAATTTATATTCTCCCCTATTAAAACAAGATATTTAAAGATATAATTTATATTCTTCTCTATTAAAGCAAGATATTTAGAGATATAATTTATATTTTCCTCTATCAAAACAAGATATTTAAAGATATAATTTATATTCTCCTCTATTAAAGCAAGAAATGTAAAGATATAATTTATAGTCTCCCGTATTAAAACAAGATATTTGAAGATATAATTTATATTCTCCCCTATTAAAACAAGATATTTAAAGATATAATTTATATTCTTCCCTATTAAAACATGATATTTAAAGATATAATTTATATTCTCCCCTATTATAACAAGATAATTAAAGATATAATTTATATTCTCCCCTATTAAAACAAGATATTTAAAGATATAATTTATATTCTCCCCTATTAAAACAAGAAATGTAAAGATATAATTGATAGTCTCCCCTATTAAAACAAGATATTTGAAGATATAATTTATATTCTCCTCTATTAAAACAAGATATTTAAAGATATAACTTATATTCTCCTCTATTAAAACAAGTTATTTAAAGATATAAATTATATTCTCCCTCTATTAAAACAAGATATTTAAAGATATAATTTATATTCTCCCCTATTAAAACAAGATATTTAAAGAAATAATTTATATTCTCCCCTATCAAAACAAGATATTTGAAGATTTAATGTATATTCTCTCGTATTAAAACAAGATATTTAAAGATATAATTTATATTCTCCCCAATTAAAACATGATATTTGAAGATATAATTTATATTCTCCCCTATTAAAACAAGATATTTAAATATATAATTTATATTCTCTCCCTATTAAAACAAGATATTTAAAGATATAATGTATATTCTCCCCTATTAAAACAAGATATTTAAAGATATAATTTATATTCTCCTTTATTAAAACAAGATATTTAAAGATATAATTTATATTCTCCCCTATTAAAACAAGATAATTAAAGATATAATTTATATTCTCCCCTATTAAAACAAGAAATGTAAAAATATAATTTATATTCTCCCCTATTAAACCATGATATTTAAAGATATAATTTATATTCTCCCCTATTAAAACAAGATAATTAAAGATATAATTTATATTCTCCCCTATTAAAACAAGAAATGTAAAAATATAATTTATAGTCTCCCCTATTAAAACAAGATATTTGAAGATATCGTTTATATTCTCCCCTATTAAAACAAGATATTTAAAGATATAATTTATATTCTCCCCTATTAAAACAAGATATTTAAAGATATAATTTATATTCTCCCCTATTAAAACAAGAAATGTAAAGATATAATTTATAGTCTCCCCTATTAAAACAACATATTTGAAGATATAATTTATATTCTCCCCTATTAAAAGAAGATATTTAAAGATATAATTTATATTCTCCCCTATTAAAACATGATATTTAAAGATATAATTTATATTCTCCCCTATTAAAACAAGATATTTAAAGATATAATTTATATTCTTCTCTATTAAAACAAGATATTTAAAGATATAATTTATATTCTTCTCTATTAAAGCAAGATATTTAGAGATATAATTTATATTTTCCTCTATCAAAACAAGATATTTAAAGATATAATTTATATTCTCCCCTATTAAAGCAAGAAATGTAAAGATATAATTTATAGTCTCCCGTATTAAAACAAGATATTTGAAGATATAATTTATATTCTCCCCTATTAAAACAAGATATTTAAAGTTATAATTTATATTCTTCCCTATTAAAACATGATATTTAAAGATATAATTTATATTCTCCCCTATTATAACAAGATAATTAAAGATATAATTTATATTCTCCCCTATTAAAACAAGATATTTAAAGATATAATTTATATTCTCCCCTATTAAAACAAGAAATGTAAAGATATAATTTATAGTCTCCCCTATTAAAACAAGATATTTGAAGATATAATTTATATTCTCCTCTATTAAAACAAGATATTTAAAGATATAACTTATATTCTCCTCTATTAAAACAAGTTATTTAAAGATATAAATTATATTCTCCCTCTATTAAAACAAGATATTTAAAGATATAATTTATAGTCTCCCCTATTAAAACAAGATATTTAAAGAAATAATTTATATTCTCCCCTATCAAAACAAGATATTTGAAGATTTAATGTATATTCTCTCGTATTAAAACAAGATATTTAAAGATATAATTTATATTCTCCCCAATTAAAACATGATATTTGAAGATATAATTTATATTCTCCCCTATTAAAACAAGATATTTAAATATATAATTTATATTCTCTCCCTATTAAAACAAGATATTTAAAGATATAATGTATATTCTCCCCTATTAAAACAAGATATTTAAAGATATAATTTATATTCTCCTTTATTAAAACAAGATATTTAAAGATATAATTTATATTCTCCCCTATTAAAACAAGATAATTAAAGATATAATTTATATTCTCCCCTATTAAAACAAGAAATGTAAAAATATAATTTATATTCTCCCCTATTAAACCATGATATTTAAAGATATAATTTATATTCTCCCCTATTAAAACAAGATATTTAAAGATATAATTTATATTCTCCCCAATTAAAACATGATATTTGAAGATATAATTTATATTCTCCCCTATTAAAACAAGATATTTAAATATATAATTTATATTCTCTCCCTATTAAAACAAGATATTTAAAGATATAATGTATATTCTCCCCTATTAAAACAAGATATTTAAAGATATAATTTATATTCTCCTTTATTAAAACAAGATATTTAAAGATATAATTTATATTCTCCCCTATTAAAACAAGATAATTAAAGATATAATTTATATTCTCCCCTATTAAAACAAGAAATGTAAAAATATAATTTATATTCTCCCCTATTAAACCATGATATTTAAAGATATAATTTATATTCTCCCCTATTAAAACAAGAAATGTAAAAATATAATTTATAGTCTCCCCTATTAAAACAAGATATTTGAAGATATCGTTTATATTCTCCCCTATTAAAACAAGATATTTAAAGATATAATTTATATTCTCCCCAATTAAAACATGATATTTGAAGATATAATTTATATTCTCCCCTATTAAAACAAGATATTTAAATATATAATTTATATTCTCTCCCTATTAAAACAAGATATTTAAAGATATAATGTATATTCTCCCCTATTAAAACAAGATATTTAAAGATATAATTTATATTCTCCTTTATTAAAACAAGATATTTAAAGATATAATTTATATTCTCCCCTATTAAAACAAGATAATTAAAGATATAATTTATATTCTCCCCTATTAAAACAAGAAATGTAAAAATATAATTTATATTCTCCCCTATTAAACCATGATATTTAAAGATATAATTTATATTCTCCCCTATTAAAACAAGATAATTAAAGATATAATTTATATTCTCCCCTATTAAAACAAGAAATGTAAAAATATAATTTATAGTCTCCCCTATTAAAACAAGATATTTGAAGATATCGTTTATATTCTCCCCTATTAAAACAAGATATTTAAAGATATAATTTATATTCTCCCCTATTAAAACAAGATATTTAAAGATATAATTTATATTCTCCCCTATTAAAACAAGAAATGTAAAGATATAATTTATAGTCTCCCCTATTAAAACAACATATTTGAAGATATAATTTATATTCTCCCCTATTAAAAGAAGATATTTAAAGATATAATTTATATTCTCCCCTATTAAAACATGATATTTAAAGATATAATTTATATTCTCCCCTATTAAAACAAGATATTTAAAGATATAATTTATATTCTTCTCTATTAAAACAAGATATTTAAAGATATAATTTATATTCTTCTCTATTAAAGCAAGATATTTAGAGATATAATTTATATTTTCCTCTATCAAAACAAGATATTTAAAGATATAATTTATATTCTCCCCTATTAAAGCAAGAAATGTAAAGATATAATTTATAGTCTCCCGTATTAAAACAAGATATTTGAAGATATAATTTATATTCTCCCCTATTAAAACAAGATATTTAAAGTTATAATTTATATTCTTCCCTATTAAAACATGATATTTAAAGATATAATTTATATTCTCCCCTATTATAACAAGATAATTAAAGATATAATTTATATTCTCCCCTATTAAAACAAGATATTTAAAGATATAATTTATATTCTCCCCTATTAAAACAAGAAATGTAAAGATATAATTTATAGTCTCCCCTATTAAAACAAGATATTTGAAGATATAATTTATATTCTCCTCTATTAAAACAAGATATTTAAAGATATAACTTATATTCTCCTCTATTAAAACAAGTTATTTAAAGATATAAATTATATTCTCCCTCTATTAAAACAAGATATTTAAAGATATAATTTATAGTCTCCCCTATTAAAACAAGATATTTAAAGAAATAATTTATATTCTCCCCTATCAAAACAAGATATTTGAAGATTTAATGTATATTCTCTCGTATTAAAACAAGATATTTAAAGATATAATTTATATTCTCCCCAATTAAAACATGATATTTGAAGATATAATTTATATTCTCCCCTATTAAAACAAGATATTTAAATATATAATTTATATTCTCTCCCTATTAAAACAAGATATTTAAAGATATAATGTATATTCTCCCCTATTAAAACAAGATATTTAAAGATATAATTTATATTCTCCTTTATTAAAACAAGATATTTAAAGATATAATTTATATTCTCCCCTATTAAAACAAGATAATTAAAGATATAATTTATATTCTCCCCTATTAAAACAAGAAATGTAAAAATATAATTTATATTCTCCCCTATTAAACCATGATATTTAAAGATATAATTTATATTCTCCCCTATTAAAACAAGATATTTAAAGATATAATTTATATTCTCCCCAATTAAAACATGATATTTGAAGATATAATTTATATTCTCCCCTATTAAAACAAGATATTTAAATATATAATTTATATTCTCTCCCTATTAAAACAAGATATTTAAAGATATAATGTATATTCTCCCCTATTAAAACAAGATATTTAAAGATATAATTTATATTCTCCTTTATTAAAACAAGATATTTAAAGATATAATTTATATTCTCCCCTATTAAAACAAGATAATTAAAGATATAATTTATATTCTCCCCTATTAAAACAAGAAATGTAAAAATATAATTTATATTCTCCCCTATTAAACCATGATATTTAAAGATATAATTTATATTCTCCCCTATTAAAACAAGAAATGTAAAAATATAATTTATAGTCTCCCCTATTAAAACAAGATATTTGAAGATATCGTTTATATTCTCCCCTATTAAAACAAGATATTTAAAGATATAATTTATATTCTCCCCAATTAAAACATGATATTTGAAGATATAATTTATATTCTCCCCTATTAAAACAAGATATTTAAATATATAATTTATATTCTCTCCCTATTAAAACAAGATATTTAAAGATATAATGTATATTCTCCCCTATTAAAACAAGATATTTAAAGATATAATTTATATTCTCCTTTATTAAAACAAGATATTTAAAGATATAATTTATATTCTCCCCTATTAAAACAAGATAATTAAAGATATAATTTATATTCTCCCCTATTAAAACAAGAAATGTAAAAATATAATTTATATTCTCCCCTATTAAACCATGATATTTAAAGATATAATTTATATTCTCCCCTATTAAAACAAGATAATTAAAGATATAATTTATATTCTCCCCTATTAAAACAAGAAATGTAAAAATATAATTTATAGTCTCCCCTATTAAAACAAGATATTTGAAGATATCGTTTATATTCTCCCCTATTAAAACAAGATATTTAAAGATATAATTTATATTCTCCCCTATTAAAACAAGATATTTAAAGATATAATTTATATTCTCCCCTATTAAAACAAGAAATGTAAAGATATAATTTATAGTCTCCCCTATTAAAACAACATATTTGAAGATATAATTTATATTCTCCCCTATTAAAAGAAGATATTTAAAGATATAATTTATATTCTCCCCTATTAAAACATGATATTTAAAGATATAATTTATATTCTCCCCTATTAAAACAAGATATTTAAAGATATAATTTATATTCTTCTCTATTAAAACAAGATATTTAAAGATATAATTTATATTCTTCTCTATTAAAGCAAGATATTTAGAGATATAATTTATATTTTCCTCTATCAAAACAAGATATTTAAAGATATAATTTATATTCTCCCCTATTAAAGCAAGAAATGTAAAGATATAATTTATAGTCTCCCGTATTAAAACAAGATATTTGAAGATATAATTTATATTCTCCCCTATTAAAACAAGATATTTAAAGTTATAATTTATATTCTTCCCTATTAAAACATGATATTTAAAGATATAATTTATATTCTCCCCTATTATAACAAGATAATTAAAGATATAATTTATATTCTCCCCTATTAAAACAAGATATTTAAAGATATAATTTATATTCTCCCCTATTAAAACAAGAAATGTAAAGATATAATTTATAGTCTCCCCTATTAAAACAAGATATTTGAAGATATAATTTATATTCTCCTCTATTAAAACAAGATATTTAAAGATATAACTTATATTCTCCTCTATTAAAACAAGTTATTTAAAGATATAAATTATATTCTCCCTCTATTAAAACAAGATATTTAAAGATATAATTTATAGTCTCCCCTATTAAAACAAGATATTTAAAGAAATAATTTATATTCTCCCCTATCAAAACAAGATATTTGAAGACTTAATGTATATTCTCTCGTATTAAAACAAGATATTTAAAGATATAATTTATATTCTCCCCAATTAAAACATGATATTTGAAGATATAATTTATATTCTCCCCTATTAAAACAAGATATTTAAATATATAATTTATATTCTCTCCCTATTAAAACAAGATATTTAAAGATATAATGTATATTCTCCCCTATTAAAACAAGATATTTAAAGATATAATTTATATTCTCCTTTATTAAAACAAGATATTTAAAGATATAATTTATATTCTCCCCTATTAAAACAAGATAATTAAAGATATAATTTATATTCTCCCCTATTAAAACAAGAAATGTAAAAATATAATTTATATTCTCCCCTATTAAACCATGATATTTAAAGATATAATTTATATTCTCCCCTATTAAAACAAGATATTTAAAGATATAATTTATATTCTCCCCAATTAAAACATGATATTTGAAGATATAATTTATATTCTCCCCTATTAAAACAAGATATTTAAATATATAATTTATATTCTCTCCCTATTAAAACAAGATATTTAAAGATATAATGTATATTCTCCCCTATTAAAACAAGATATTTAAAGATATAATTTATATTCTCCTTTATTAAAACAAGATATTTAAAGATATAATTTATATTCTCCCCTATTAAAACAAGATAATTAAAGATATAATTTATATTCTCCCCTATTAAAACAAGAAATGTAAAAATATAATTTATATTCTCCCCTATTAAACCATGATATTTAAAGATATAATTTATATTCTCCCCTATTAAAACAAGAAATGTAAAAATATAATTTATAGTCTCCCCTATTAAAACAAGATATTTGAAGATATCGTTTATATTCTCCCCTATTAAAACAAGATATTTAAAGATATAATTTATATTCTCCCCAATTAAAACATGATATTTGAAGATATAATTTATATTCTCCCCTATTAAAACAAGATATTTAAATATATAATTTATATTCTCTCCCTATTAAAACAAGATATTTAAAGATATAATGTATATTCTCCCCTATTAAAACAAGATATTTAAAGATATAATTTATATTCTCCTTTATTAAAACAAGATATTTAAAGATATAATTTATATTCTCCCCTATTAAAACAAGATAATTAAAGATATAATTTATATTCTCCCCTATTAAAACAAGAAATGTAAAAATATAATTTATATTCTCCCCTATTAAACCATGATATTTAAAGATATAATTTATATTCTCCCCTATTAAAACAAGATAATTAAAGATATAATTTATATTCTCCCCTATTAAAACAAGAAATGTAAAAATATAATTTATAGTCTCCCCTATTAAAACAAGATATTTGAAGATATCGTTTATATTCTCCCCTATTAAAACAAGATATTTAAAGATATAATTTATATTCTCCCCTATTAAAACAAGATATTTAAAGATATAATTTATATTCTCCCCTATTAAAACAAGAAATGTAAAGATATAATTTATAGTCTCCCCTATTAAAACAACATATTTGAAGATATAATTTATATTCTCCCCTATTAAAAGAAGATATTTAAAGATATAATTTATATTCTCCCCTATTAAAACATGATATTTAAAGATATAATTTATATTCTCCCCTATTAAAACAAGATAATTAAAGATATAATTTATATTCTCCCCTATTAAAACAAGATATTTAAAGATATAATTTATATTCTTCTCTATTAAAGCAAGATATTTAGAGATATAATTTATATTTTCCCCTATCAAAACAAGATATTTAAAGATATAATTTATATTCTCCCCTATTAAAGCAAGAAATGTAAAGATATAATTTATAGTCTCCCGTATTAAAACAAGATATTTGAAGATATAATTTATATTCTCCCCTATTAAAACAAGATATTTAAAGTTATAATTTATATTCTTCCCTATTAAAACATGATATTTAAAGATATAATTTATATTCTCCCCTATTATAACAAGATAATTAAAGATATAATTTATATTCTCCCCTATTAAAACAAGATATTTAAAGATATAATTTATATTCTCCCCTATTAAAACAAGAAATGTAAAGATATAATTTATAGTCTCCCCTATTAAAACAAGATATTTGAAGATATAATTTATATTCTCCTCTATTAAAACAAGATATTTAAAGATATAACTTATATTCTCCTCTATTAAAACAAGTTATTTAAAGATATAAATTATATTCTCCCTCTATTAAAACAAGATATTTAAAGATATAATTTATAGTCTCCCCTATTAAAACAAGATATTTAAAGAAATAATTTATATTCTCCCCTATCAAAACAAGATATTTGAAGATTTAATGTATATTCTCTCGTATTAAAACAAGATATTTAAAGATATAATTTATATTCTCCCCAATTAAAACATGATATTTGAAGATATAATTTATATTCTCCCCTATTAAAACAAGATATTTAAATATATAATTTATATTCTCTCCCTATTAAAACAAGATATTTAAAGATATAATGTATATTCTCCCCTATTAAAACAAGATATTTAAAGATATAATTTATATTCTCCTTTATTAAAACAAGATATTTAAAGATATAATTTATATTCTCCCCTATTAAAACAAGATAATTAAAGATATAATTTATATTCTCCCCTATTAAAACAAGAAATGTAAAAATATAATTTATATTCTCCCCTATTAAACCATGATATTTAAAGATATAATTTATATTCTCCCCTATTAAAACAAGATATTTAAAGATATAATTTATATTCTCCCCAATTAAAACATGATATTTGAAGATATAATTTATATTCTCCCCTATTAAAACAAGATATTTAAATATATAATTTATATTCTCTCCCTATTAAAACAAGATATTTAAAGATATAATGTATATTCTCCCCTATTAAAACAAGATATTTAAAGATATAATTTATATTCTCCTTTATTAAAACAAGATATTTAAAGATATAATTTATATTCTCCCCTATTAAAACAAGATAATTAAAGATATAATTTATATTCTCCCCTATTAAAACAAGAAATGTAAAAATATAATTTATATTCTCCCCTATTAAACCATGATATTTAAAGATATAATTTATATTCTCCCCTATTAAAACAAGAAATGTAAAAATATAATTTATAGTCTCCCCTATTAAAACAAGATATTTGAAGATATCGTTTATATTCTCCCCTATTAAAACAAGATATTTAAAGATATAATTTATATTCTCCCCTATTAAAACAAGATATTTAAAGATATAATTTATATTCTCCCCTATTAAAACAAGAAATGTAAAGATATAATTTATAGTCTCCCCTATTAAAACAACATATTTGAAGATATAATTTATATTCTCCCCTATTAAAAGAAGATATTTAAAGATATAATTTATATTCTCCCCTATTAAAACATGATATTTAAAGATA